>CM019069.1:4902237-5371807 GCA_009667805.1 Leptobrachium leishanense | reverse complement strand
CTCAGTGTGTAATTATATAATAACTGCAGTGTGTGTAATAATATAATAACTGCACAGGGTGTAATAATAATAACTACACATGGTGTAATACTATAATAACTGAACAGGGTGTAATAATATAATAATTGCACTTGGTGTAATAATATAAACATATTTTGTTTTGCCTAAATATACTACCCCAAGGAAAAAACTTGACAATACATACCACGCACTATAAGTGTGATACATTTATATGTAGGCAGCGCCCAACCTAGATATACCCATATCTTTTATATGAGAATAGTGGATATGTAGCTACATCTCCCTTGAGTCCCGAGAGATTTCGGATAGCCCCTTCTTCTAGCCCGTCCGCTCTAGTATATTTCTCTACATAACAGTTTGAGGGATTTGTGAGTCATTCTCCCTTCCCTTTTCTATATTCCCCTTTCCCTCTTCGGATGGTTTTTGGGTTGTTCTACTCTTCTGTTTATTTGTGACCTACGTTCTCACAATGCCTATCCTGTTTATTTTCATATCTTATAAAATTTGGAGACCTAATGCACATCAGCGCTGATTTGGAAATGCCTCCACTGGAGTATCTGTTCGCTCCTTGCATACTTGCTTTGTATTATGCATGTGACTTACTTCCATTAAAAATTGTCCATTTTAAAAAAAAACAACAACAACAACAGTTAGTTATATAAACAACAAAAACTAAACGAAAACCAGATGACCACATGTCAATAAAAAAAGTAGAGAAAGAGAAAAAAAATCGCAAGCCTGAATCAAGGAAGGGCTTTTTCTTTTACAGCTTTGAGGGGGGAGAAACAGACACGTAAAATTCACCTGCTTACACAATGGCAAAGTGGCATATTTGAAACGAAATCAGTACATATAATATATATATATATATATATAGAAACACAGGCAGCTGTACAGTGTAATAAAATATAAAACATGGATGGGGTGGAGCTAGCCGCGGCAACGAGCTGTCGCGTTTCTGACCAGCTCTGATGCAGCTCCGGCTGAAACTAAGATTTACCCGCTCGGTTGCTCACATAAAGCTCCCAACAGATCTCAAAGGTCCTGGTGAGACCCAAGGGACGTAACAGCCTTTCCTTGGAGCGCTCCGTGGGAGATATTTTGGTCCCGGAGGTGATTTGGGCCTGGTGACGGCGGCCGTTTTGGAGGCCCTCGTGCGTGCCTGCGGAGTTTCCCAGAGTACTGATCTATACCACTGGAAGGGGTAATATATGCAAAAAAGGACCTATCCAGAAGGGAGGTCCTCGCCAACAGGACATTCGGGATGCTGTGGTAGGGGGACCTATTTTTTCATCTCTCCCCCCAGGCTATGAGTCGGACAGAGAGAAAGACTGCACCTTGCCCCAGGGTGGAGATACTGGGATGTCTTGGATCACCCCTCCGCCCCAGACGAAGGGACAACAGCCTCTGACCGCAGCAGCAAAAAAGAGGGCACAAAAGAAGCGTAAGGCCGCACTAGCAGCGTCTTCAGTGTCGTCGCTGGCTACTAGGGCTTCCTCTGGGGAGGACTCGGTTAGCGATCGGCAACTATCCGCTGACAGCAATGCAATGTCGGAACGACTGCTTGGGTCAACAAAAGCAGCAAGGGTCAGGGACCTGAGTTAGAGCCACCGACCCTGGAGACCTGCTGCAGGTAGCTCAGACACATGTGGAAGATGACCATCTCCCCTCAACGAAAGGGGATCTACGGAAACTGTTGGATGACATACGGGACATGTGGAAGTCGGAGGTGGCAGCGGTTCGTGCAGAGGTGAAGGAGGTTCGCGCTCAGGTGGTTGAAGTTCAAGCTAAAACTGCAGATGTGGCAATGGAACAGACCCTTATATCTGGCCAGGTGGCCGCGCTCCGCTCACAGGTTGAGATCCTATCCCGTTCTTTTGAAACACTTGAAGCTCGACATCGACGTCGCAATATCAGGGTCAGGGGCATACCGAATTCGATATCAGCGGAGGATTTACAGCCGTATGTGACTCGCCTGGCTATCCAGGTTGCTGGACTGCCTTCTGACACCCTTGATATCGTCGGTTTGGTGTACAGGGTCCGGAGACCTGCGGCGTCTGCAAAGGGAGCGCCTGGGGATGTTGTGGTGGCATTCCGGGAAGTTGCCCTGAAGGTCAAGATCATGACTACCCCTGGCGCTCGAGAGTCAGTGCAGTTCGAGGGTTCTACTCTCGCTCTTTATCACGACCTACCATTCTTGACCTTACTGGCCCGCAGATGGTTCAAGGACGTTACTGCTATCCTTAGGCGGAAAGGGATCCGCTATAGATGGGGTCTCGCCGGCTCCCTTGTTGTGACACACGCTAATGTTCCTCATACGATTTCCGACCCCGACACGGCTTTGATTACCCTGTAAAAAGCAGGTATCCCGATGGACATCACGCAGGTTCAGCCGTGCTGATCACGATTTTATCCCCCCCATCTTTTTCCCTTTTTCTATATTTTTGCTCACGAGTTCTCTGGACTACTTGTTTCTACTAACGGGACTGTGCCCTGAGTTTTCTATGGCAGTCTGACGGACAATTTTGTTTTTCTTTTGCCTTCTAGTTTAGCACTAAGTCCCAACAACTTATTTTGACCCGTTATTAGTTGCTCTTCTGTTATCTTGCACGTTTACTCCTTCTAGACTATGCAAGCCCTGCGTGGTTTTTTCTTTTTCTTTACCAGTTTGATTTCGTGAATGTCTTTTCTTTGTAATTTTACAAATATTTGATAAAAAGAATATATATATATAAAACATGAAGGATATCAAGTATGAGTTAGAAACAGTGACCAGTAATAGAATACAAAACCAGAATATCTGGGGGAAAAAAAATCATTATATTGTGTAGAAAATATCAGCAATAAAAAAACTTCGTTAAACCAGACACAGGTCATAAAATAAGACAGCGGCGCGAACTGTCTGCAGCGCAAAGAAAATGGCAACAGCGCGAAAGGGACAGCAGCGCTAAGTTAGTGGCTCTCAATGGGAGACAAAGCCATTTTATTATATGAGAAGAAACTGGACAGGTCTAAAACTTGCAGATCTAATCAATTTAAAAAAAAAATACTCAAAAGTGCAAGCAGGCATGGACGAGTCAGGACTACAAAACACAACGGAGCTACAATACAGACAGACCGACATACAAATACTCAAACGCTAGAAACGTCTCTTTTTTTATGACTTCAGTTTCCCGGATGAGTAACATAAACAAACGAATACTCCAGCATAGCGAGCGAGTTACACACGTGAGGCACCTCAAACGATTTATTTTACCAAGACAAACAAATAGAATGTCCATAAAACCTCCCTGCAACAAAATCACACACAGGCTCTCACAGACAATACAAAAACTAAATATAACCAGGAATGCATTAAGATTCATGATCTGAGCAAGCAAATGTAAACTAAGCACGTGTGAATGGCAGGCCCCACAAGTCTGACACCAATTGTTAAAAAAATAACTTTAGGAAAACTGATTTTGTTTGTTTATTTATAATTACCATAATTGGAATTCCATAAAACTTTGCAAGTTTCCTCTCAATAAGAAAATGAAGAAAAGACGCACGCATGCCATAGCGGAGACATTAAAATCAACTACACACAAAGTATAGCTTTCATGTCATGTCTGAATATTCTTTGTTAGACAGACCAATTTATTAGATTTTCTTTTTTTAAAAATACTTTATTAAAAGAAATCAGAGCAGATCAAACAGATATTCAATACATGGTACCAATGGCGACGGGATCCATTCAGACCCATTTTGTAGCTGTTAAGATACAGGCCCCAAGATGCCAAGAGCGGCATAGGGCACAAATAATACGAGGGAAAAGAGAGAAGAAAATTGAGGTAAGAAACATAAGGGAGGGGGGAAAACAAAACACACCAAGACACGACAAGACAACACTGAACAACATGCAAAGGCACTGGAAGGGCCGAGAGCAAGCCAGTAAGCGAACTGCAACAAGTAGTTGTAACCATCACCGGATTACACATTATTCTGACAAGACACCAAATACGGCACACATGTTAGACCATTAGACACCTAGAGAGTCTCATATATCCCAGACCTTCCGATACGCCGATAACGTATGGTGGATTTTAGCTGACAGTTTCGTCACAATTTGAATGTGCTCCATTATCCGAAACACTCGCCTCTGTGAAGGGAGCCGTGGTGACCTCCAGGTCTCCGCCACCAGTAAGATTTTGGAGAGGAGACGATTACGTGTAGAGATAGGACCGGGACTTGCTTGGCGAATAAGTAGATCCAGGGGTCCCTAGGTATCCCAGGCCCAAAGACCTGTTCTAGTAGAAATTATATATACTAACCTGCTGAAAATGGGTCATATATAGAGAAAACTGAGCTGAAAAGAATGTGTACTCCAAATCGAAAGGAAGGGGGGTAACCCACACTTGTTTGAATTAGTTACTGAGGCGGCTGTATCAATTAGAGCTGGTTTAAAACCTAACTTTTATTGTTATGAGTTATAAAAAATATATAAACATATAAGAGACAAAATAGGAACAGACAAATAGATCTGATCTAGTAACTGGCTATCCCGCTGGATTTTTATTTATTTATTTATAAAGGATTTTACCAGGACGGATACATTGAGATTTCTCTTGTTTTCAAGTATGTCCTGGGTTCAAGAACATTGAAATGTTACAGAAATACAAAGTAGTAAAATGCAATTTAATGTCCAGTTAAATCAGAATTGTAGGGTTAACGTTATAGTTTTGCTCAATTAGCATAATTAAATAGTTTTCCTTAACATCAGACCCTATAAGCAGTGAAGCTAAATGGTTAACAGACTCTGGGTAAATGAATGTATAGATAACACAGACTGTCAAGTGGAATTAATGCTGATTAGCTGCCATGACGATAATAATGTAGTTGCCGACTTGTCCTAGTGAGGATGATAAACGTGAAACTTTCTGGTGTTCTATCATCAATTATGAGATGATATCGGTATTATCGAAAGATAGCAATAACTAGCACTTGTATCCTCTAAGAGGGCTGAGGAATGATTCCTCCCAGCAGAAGGATTCGATATACAATTTTGTATTTCTCTGAGCTAGATTCTAAGCAGTGCTTATCCTAAACACCATTTTCTAATACAAAGGATTGTAAACAACATTAGTTAATATTTGCATTAATTGGGTTAGATAAAATAGTTGTACACAGCGCCGTGGTTTGATATACAATTTCATACAGCTGAAAAGCTCAGTGGGTGATCCAATAGTAATTAAATCCTAAACAGGGATTATCCTGAAAATAATCTTATAGTGCAATTGGTTGCCAACGAACATTTGTTCACACTTGCATGGTTACGTTTTATTCACCAGAACTTCTACAACGATCGTGTCTATTTTGCATGTAATCAAATTGCCACTGCGGTGCGGACCAACCATATGTGGTTCAGCTGCTACTCCGTGTTTAAATAATTAATCCAATCATTCAATATCATCAACATATAATGTGAATTATTAATTACAACGGAAGCAGTGTGGAAGTTGTGCACGATGCAGTGCTTTCAGTATACAGTTTTGTACAGCTGGAGTACTCAACGGGTGATCCGATAATATTTGAAACCACATTGGTCTAGATGTTCAACATAAATGATATGCACAGTTCAACAAGATAAATCGCCAATTTCATGCATGTAGAGGTTGCCTTTACTTGATGAGGCTATTGCAAGGTAGGATTTCGATTTAAATGGCTGACGCAGAAAGCCATCCAGATGGCATATCTCTGCACGCAAAATAGAAGTCACCCCGGTGTTTGCACAAATATTGCAATATCAGATTTTAGCATTAACAATGTTGAGCATCGATTTTTAAGCAAGGTATCATCTTGATAATAAGTTCATTCATACGGTATTTGGATTACCCTTGGTTTTCACAGGATTATTGCCGTCTCAATCGTTGGTTTTTAGACAGCAGTTACAGTTGTGTTCAAAATTATTCAACCCCCACTGAAATTGAGTGTTTTGGCCAGTTTGACATTGATTTTGATCATTCAGTCATCTTGCTTACAATTAAATCAAAGAGGCACGTGTAGGTCAGACAAATATAACATAACATTTATAATGAAATAACCACAAATGTCTTTTCTGTGCTCACATCATGATCAGTTTTATTCAACCCCCAAGTGACATTCAATCTTAGTACTTAGTACAACATCCTTTTACAGTTATAACAGCTTTTAAACGTGAAGCATAGCTTGACACAAGTGTCTTGCAGCCATCTACGGGTATCTTCGCTGATTCGTCATGGGCAAAAGCCTCCAGTTCAGTCACATTCTTAGGCTTGCGCACTGCAACTGCTTTCTTTAAGTCCCACCAGAGGTTCTCAATCGGATTTAAGTCAGGTGACTGCGATGGCCACTCCAAAATGTTCCAGCCTTTAATCTGCAACCATGCTCTAGTGGACTTGGAGGTATGCTTGGGATCATTGTCCTGTTGAAAGGTCCAACGTCTCCCAAGCCTCAGGTTTGTGACGGACTGCATCACATTGTCATCCAATATCTCCTGGTACTGAAGAGAATTCATGGTATCTTGCACACGCTGAAGCTGCCCTGTACCTGCAGAAGCAAAACAGCCCCAAAGCATGATTGACCCCCCGCCATGCTTCACAGTAGGCAAGGTGTTCTTTTCTTCATAGGCCTTGTTCTTCCTCCTCCAAACATAGCGTTGATCCATGGGCCCAAACAGTTTTAATTTTGTTTCATCAGTCCACAGAACACTATCCCAAAACTTCTGTGGTTTGTCCACATGACTTTTGGCATACTGCAGTCGACTCTTCTTATTCTTTGGAGACAGCAAGGGGTGCGCGCCTGGGAGTTCTGGCATGGAGGCCTTCATTACGCAGTGTGCGCCGTATTGTCTGAGCTGAAACTTCAGTACCCACATCTGACAAATCTTTTCTCAGTTCCTCAGCAGTCACACGGGGACTTTTCTCCACTCTACGCTTCAGGTAGCGCACAGCAGTCGAAGTCAGCATCACGACCAGGTAGCGTTTCAACATTGCCCTTTGCCTTGAATTTGCGAGTGATGCTTCCTATGGTCTCTCTTGGTATGTTTAACATCTTTGCAATCTTCTTATAGCCATTGCCCTTCCTGTGAAGAGTAATCACCTCTTCTCTTGTCTTCCTGGACCATTCTCTTGACTTCACCATGTTTGTAACCACACCAGTAAATGTCTAGAAGGAGCTGAGTATCACAGTCATTTTAAATTGGTGCTTATTATGCTTTATTGCTGCTCCGTGACATCCACAGGTGGTTTCAATACCTGATTGAAAACACTTGAATGAACCTCTGTTCTTCAGAGTGGTAGTCTTTAAGGGGTTGAATAATTGTGTCAATGAAGAATTCACAAAAGAAACATTTACTACTGTATTACAAAACCAATTGATGTCATTTTAGTTGCATATGGTTCTTTAAAAAGTCCTTGTAGGATTTAATTCTGAATACAATTACAAATGTCACTAAATTCCCTAAAACCCTTTACAGCATTGGGTGTTGAATAATTTTGAACACAACTGTATCTACCTATGCTGCAGCGTATTGAAGATTGCATCTGCCAAATACGACCAGTCATACCCTAAGTCCCCATGGGACAGAATTGTTAGGTCTGAGGGATAGATGAAGGAAGAGTGAGCATTCGACGCGCGTTTCGCGTGATTTGCTCCTCAGGAATGCTGACACGTGTCTGATCGCGGGGTTGTTTATAAGAACCTCCGCTCGGGATTGGCTGCTGATCACGTGATAAATTTGGGTGCCGGACAAAATCCCTACAGCCAGCTTCCCTAATGCCAACATCCCGACAGCCAACTTCCAGACAGGACAACTGACGGACATCCCAACTTCCCTACACGGCCAACTTCCAGACATTCAAAATCTCAGCGGCTAACCCTAATACTAACACCCTAACCTTAGGTTTAGGGCTGTTAGGGCCAGGTTTAGGGGGTTAGGGCTAGGGATAGGGGGGTTAGGGCCAGGTTTAGGGGGGTTAGGGTTAGGGCTAGGTTCAGGGGGTTAGGGTTAGGGCTAGGTTTAGGGGGTTAGGGCTAGGTTCAGAGGGTTAGAGCTAGGCTTAGGGGGGTTAGGGTTAGGGCTAGATATAGGGGGATTAGGGCTAGATTTAGGGGGTTAGGGTTAGGGCTAGATTTAGGGGGTTAGGGCTAGATTTAGCGGGTTAGGTTTAGGGGGTTAGGGTTAGATTTTGGGGGTTAGGGTTAGGAGGTTAGCGCTAGGTTTAGGGAGTTAGGTTAGGGCTAGATATAGGGGGATTAGGGTTAGATTTAGGGGGTTGGGGTTAGATTTTGGGGGGTTAGGGTTAGGAGCTTAGGGCTAGGTTTAGGGGGTTAGGGTTAGGGCTAGATTTAGGGGTTAGGCTCAGGAGGTAAGGTTTAGGGTTAGATTTTAGGGGGGTTAGGTTTAGGGGGTTAGGGATAGATTTAGAGGGGTTAGGGCTAGATTTAGGGGGTATGGGTTAGGGCTAGGTTTAGGGGTTAGGGTTAGATTTAGGGGGTATGGGTTAGGGCTAGGTTTAGGGGGTTAGGGCTAGGTTTAGAGGGGTTAGGGAGTAAAGTTCAGGTTTGCCGCTGGGATTTTGGATGTCTGAAAGGTGGCCGTCAGGGAGTTGTCTGTGTAGGGAAGTTGGTCGTGTAGGGAAGTTGGCCGTCAGGGAGTTGTCTGTGTAGGGAAGTTGGTCGTGTAGGGAAGTTGGCCGTCAGGGAGTTGTCTGTGTAGGGAAGTTGGTTGTGTAGGGAAGTTGGCCGTCAGGGAGTTGTCTGTGTAGGGAAGTTGGTTGTGTAGGGAAGTTGGCCGTCAGGGAGTTGTCTGTGTAGGGAAGTTGGTCGTGTAGGGAAGTTGGCCGTCAGGGAGTTGTCTGTGTAGGGAAGTTGGTTGTGTAGGGAAGTTGGCCGTCAGGGAGTTGTCTGTGTAGGGAAGTTGGTTGTGTAGGGAAGTTGGCCGTCAGGGAGTTGTCTGTGTAGGGAAGTTGGCCGTCGGGATTTTGGCATTAGGGAACCTGGCTGTAGGGATTTCGACCCAAACCCGATAAATTTCGTCCAATGGGTGCACGTTTCTCCGACGTGCATTCAATCCCGTTTGTGAATGTGTGTATTTACGTGATCAATTAAAGCCCATTAATGAATGCTATTGAGGGTCATGGAATTACCGGAGAATTTCTTTTATGGATATATGGTTTCCAATTGTTGCAGTATATCACCACATACCCGTGCAGATCTGAACTGAAGATATTACTTGATTGAATTATCCATAAGTAATACATATTGGTAATGGATAGTAAATAATACCAGTAAAACACCATATTTCTAAATCAGCGAGCGGTTATTGGGAGATTTGTGTTCTGTAATATTATATGAAGGGTGTATAGTTGAATTCTTCGTTTAATCCTTTGGGATATACGGAACCTAAAGTAAAAATCCAATGTGATTCTTTCTGTCGTAACGTTTTATCGTCATCTCCCTTTCTTGGACCCAAAGTGATGGCTTCAATGGCTTGAAATTTTAAGCATTTTTCGTTACCATTGTGATTTGCCCACACATGTCGGGATATTGGTTTATCAGTGATGTTTTTTATGGAGTTGATGTGTTGCAGGACTCGTTGCTTGAATTGTTATGTCTTGCCAACGTACTGTTTTCGGCATTCACAGGTTATCAAGTAGATTACTTTTGTGGTTAAACAGCCAGTTCCTATTATCAAGATGATACTTTGCTTAAAAATCGATGCTCAACATTGTTAATGCTAAAATCTGATATTGCAATATTTGTGCAAATACTGGGGTGACTTCTATTTTGGGAGGTTCATTCTTCCTTCATCTATCTCTCAGACCTAACAATTCTGTCCCGTGGGGACTTAGGGTATGACTGGTCATATTTGGCAGACGACGCAATCTTCAATACGCTGCAGCATAGGTAGATAACTGCTGTCTAAAAACCAACGATTGAGACGGCAATAATCCTGTGAAAACCAAGGGTAATCCAAATACCGTATGAATGAACTTATTTTTATCAAGATGATACTTTGCTTAAAAATCGATGCTCAACATTGTTAATGCTAAAATCTGATATTGCAATATTTGTGCAAACACCGGGGTGACTTCTATTTTGCATGCAGAGATATGCCATCTGGATGGCTCTCTGCGTCAGCCATTTAAATCGAAATCCTACCTTGCAATAGCCTCATCAAGTAAAGGCAACCTCTACATGCATGAAATTGGCGATTTATCTTGTTGAACTGTGCATATCATTTATGTTGAACATCTAGACCAACGTGGTTTCAAATATTATCGGATCACCCGTTGAGTACTCCAGCTGTACAAAACTGTATACTGAAAGCACTGCATCGTGCACAACTTCCACACTGCTTCCGTTGTAATTAATAATTCACATTATATGTTGATGATATTGAATGATTGGATTAATTATTTAAACACGGAGTAGCAGCTGAACCACATATGGTTGGTCCGCACCGCAGTGGCAATTTGATTACATGCAAAATAGACACGATCGTTGTAGAAGTTCTGGTGAATAAAACGTAACCATGCAAGTGTGAACAAATGTTCGTTGGCAACCAATTGCACTATAAGATTATTTTCAGGATAATCCCTGTTTAGGATTTAATTACTATTGGATCACCCACTGAGCTTTTCAGATGTATGAAATTGTATATCAAACCACGGCGCTGTGTACAACTATTTTATCTAACCCAATTAATGCAAATATTAACTAATGTTGTTTACAATCCTTTGTATTAGAAAATGGTGTTTAGGATAAGCACTGCTTAGAATCTAGCTCAGAGAAATACAAAATTGTATATCGAATCCTTCTGCTGGGAGGAATCATTGCTCAGCCCTCTTAGAGGATACAAGTGCTAGTTATTGCTATCTTTTGATAATACCGATATCATCTCATAATTGATGATAGAACACCAGAAAGTTTCACGTTTATCATCCTCACTAGGACAAGTCGGCAACTACATTATTATCGTCATGGCAGCTAATCAGCATTAATTCCACTTGACAGTCTGTGTTATCTATACATTTCATTTACCCAGAGTCTGTTAACCATTTAGCTTCACTGCTTATAGGGTCTGATGTTAAGGAAAACTATTTAATTATGCTAATTGAGCAAAACTATAACGTTAACCCTACAATTCTGATTTAACTGGACATTAAATCGATATCCAGCGGGATAGCCAGTTACTATATCTATCAGATCTATTTGTCTGTTCCTATTTTGTCTCTTATGAGTTATAAAAAATATATGAACATATAACAATAAAAGTTAGAATTTAAACAAGCTCTAATTGATACAGCCGCCTGTTCTAGTAGAGCTTGTACAGAGTCCCAATATTTCGATATCATGGGGAATGTCCACCACATATGTGCTTGAGTGCCTCTGCCCCCACATCCCTTCCAGCAGTAGTCTGGGACAGCAGCGTTGGCCTTATGCAGAAGTACCGGAGTAGTGTACCATCTCATCATTGTCTTCAATGCCTGTTCCTGTAGTGTAGGGCAGATCGAGACTTTCCAAGCTGCCTAGGATATATATCTAACCATTCGTCGCCCTCAAGAGTCAATTCAAAGTCCCGTTCCCAGGCGGCCATGTATGTGATGGCGGGCAGTGAGGGCGTTCTCGCCAGGTGGGCATAGAGACGGGAAATGAGGCCTCGAGGTAGTTCTCCAGTCAGACAAAGGCTCTCGAAGAAGGTAAGGGGGAGGAGCCTGCTAACTTGTTCTCGGTGGTAGAAGTGAAATGGCGAAGCTGAAAATAACAAAAGAAATCTTGCGGCAGCTGTTCAAGGCGAGCTGACATGGAGTCGAAAGAGTGGCACCCATTTCGGTCGTACATATCCCTGACCCTGAGGACGCCTCCTTTGACAAACCTAGAGAAACGTTCGGGCGACAGCCCCAGCGGAAATCGCGGGTTTCTCCACAGAGGAAGCATTGAGGTTGGTTGTTGGCGGAGCTTCTTTTTGGAGGTGAGGGAATCTGAGATGTTTATGGAGCCACATCCAAGTTCTAGGGTCTTCCATCCATATGCATGCCGTTTCAAAGTCCACCCAGCGGTGAGTGAGAGGCGGCGAGTGTAACGCCACCAGTTGCGAAAGTTGAGCTGCTTGGAAGTACCCTAACAGGTCAGGAAGACCCCCCCAGTTCACGTTGGCGGTGAAGTGTCGACCGAGCCACTCTCCGTCTTCCCCGCTGCCATACAAACTCATCAATAATTCGATTACAAAAACCTGAGGTCACTCTGGTCGACGGGAGACGGAAGTGCCTGGAACAGGTACAGCAGACGCGGTAATAGATTAATTTTAATACAATGGACTCTTCCAGGCCAGGATATGCTTTCTCTGCTCCACACCGCCATCTCCCGCCGGCGTTTAGCGTTCAGAGGCGGATAATTAACTTTATACAAGTCGTTATACGTAATCGGCAGATGAATACCCAGATACGGAATCGAGGCAGGTGCTATTCTAAACCCGAATTGAGTGGCTAGTGCCTGAAGTCTGGACCTGGGGATATGGAAAGGTAGTAGAACCGATTTGTCAAGGTTCACCTTATACCCTGAGACTATCGAAAAGTGTGATCGGAGGGTGGAGGTGGCCGCTAGGGAGGACTCGGGGGAGGTCAGGGTGAGGAGTACGCCATCTGCGTAAGCGGACACTTTAAAGGTGCTGTCATTAATCGTTATGCCCTGTATGGCAGGAGAGGAACAAATGTGCATCAGTAGGGGCTCTAGAGTGAGGGCGAAGAGCAGGGGGAAAGAGGACAACCCTGTCGGGTGTCATTAGGGATAGAAAAGGGACTTACTTGTGCACCAGGGATGGAAACGTCGGCCCTAGGGTTAGTATAAAGAACCCGGACAAAAGTTTGGCATAAATTTTGACATCCAGATTCAACAGGGAGATGGGACGAATCCCAGAGGGAGCGGAGAGGTTTTTACCTGGTTTCGGGAGCACAACCAGTGAGGCCAACAGTGAATCGCTTGGGAAATGACTGCCCCCTTGACCGACTTAAACAAAGTGACTAAATGGGGTCCCAGGATTGGAAAGAAGGCCTTATAGTATTGGGCCGTAAAGCCACCCGGTCCAGGTGCCTTATTTGATTTGAGGGAGGAAACGGCCTCCGAAACTTCTGCCAGAGAGAAATCCGCTGCAAGCGCCTCTCCTTGGGTCTCTGAAATTTTGGGCAGGTCTAGGCTAGAGAGAAAGAATGAATATCCGCCATATGTGATGCATTGGAAGACGAATGGAGCGGGGAGTGATTATAAAGGGAGGAGTAGTATTCAGAAAATGCACGCTTAAATGCTTTGCGGGGAGCTAAGGGGTTTTCCGGAGATATCCTTTAGAGAGGAAATACGCGTCGCTTGGGGACGAGGACAGAGCTGTCGCGCCAGCAGTGTGTCCATCTTATTGGCAGACTCATAATATCTGCTCTTTGTCCAGGTCATCGATCTGGCAACATCTTCGAGCAATAACCTGTTCAGAGCATTTCGGGTATTCTGCAGGTGGTCAAAACCTTCCTGTGAGGGTGTCAATTTATGGGCAAGCTCTTGTGTGTGTAGCGTGCGCTGTAAATCCAGTATATGCTGCAACTTGAGACGCTTGCGATACGAAACTTTCTTGATGATCTTCCCTCGTAGTACCGCTTTATGCGCTGCCCACACGGTGGAGAAAGGAACTTCCTCAGTAAGATTTTCACGGAAGTACGCCTCCAGCTCCTTCGTCAGTTCCTCCACTAGTCCAGAGTCCTGCAACGTGTGGGAGCTGAGCCGCCAGTTCCAGACCGGGGAACAGTCAGGGAGACAAAGCTCCAAAACGACCTCGGCGTGGTCCGACCAACTGATAGACCCTATTGAGGTTGTCTGTACCCAGGAAAGTAGAGAAGGAAAAAGGAGAATATTATCGATCCTAGAGTAGGATCCGGAGGGTTAGAGTAAAAAGTATAGTCCTTAGTGGAGGGGTGAGAGATCCGTCAGACATCTAACAAGGCCCATTGAGTTAGGAAACAATTAAACAAGACATCCTGTCTCGAGCCGGTACTCAGGGTCGGGTCAGTGGCAGGGCGTGACCAATCAATAGAAGGGCACGGGACTGCATTAAAGTCCCCACCCATGACTATCTCCCCAGAGGCACATCTATCTAGGTCCTCATGGAGAGCCTCCCAGAAACTCTTTTCGGGCACATTCGGAGCATATACATTAACCAGTGTGATAGGTCTCTGTCCCAACGTACCCGACAGTATGACATAATGACCAGCTTGGTCCATATGAACAGCATGTTTCGTGAAAAAGGCAATTTTTATGGATAAGAATAGAGACTCCATTATGTTTGTTAAGAGCACAGGAGGAGAACACCTGGGAAAAGCGGGGGTCAAGCAGCCGAGCTGAGTCTTGCCTTGGCAATCTGGTCTCCTGGAGAAATGTCGACATGCTTACGTCGGAGGTCTCGGAATAACAGTCTCCTCTTCTGGGGGGAATTTAAGCCTTTCACATTAAGTGAAAGGACGTGCACCATACTAGGTGGCATCTATAAACCGGGTGGAGAGGTGATTATGTCCTCCGGCCCTCCCCAACCATACAGTGCCTGACACACGAACGACAAGTACAGGACAACACGTACACAAACAAGTCGAACAAAGAAACGACACGAGAAGGGAAAGAAGAGGGGGAAGTGAAAAAAAAGAATAAAGTAGCAAAAGAGGAAGGTCTGAGACAATCCAAAGAGAATCTGGAGTAATCCCTCGAAGGGTGGGATGGAAAAGGAGGACATGCACTACACTCATGAACCCTCCTCAACTGACGCGTGAAGCAGCAATTATAGTAAGCAAAACAGAACCCATAGAAAACACACTAAGAGATGGGAAACATATGAACAAAAATATTATGCACTCAACTAAGAAACAAGAAGCCGAACTTAGAGCATAACAATTAAAAACTCCCGAACGGTGACGTGGAGGGGGGGCGTAAAAACCAGGCCCCCACAGGGCACCGTCTCCCAAGTGACCACAAGCCCGGAACACCCCATTAATCTGAGGTGCCTAGTGGCAAAGAACTAGGGTCATCCAACCGGGCACACTGCTGGACCCAGATTCACCGCTCCGGACCTTCATGTCGGAGCACGAGGAGACCCAGAGGGGGGGACAACTTCTCACTCAACCTCCACGGACTGCAACGAATCCGGTGACTCCAAGGCCGGGAGGCCAAGCTGGGCCAGAAAGGTGGGAGCCCCCGCCAGAGAGGCACAGATGGTGGTGGTGCCGTTGTGAAAGGCCAGCATCTTAAGAGGAAAGACCCAAGAGTAAAACGTATACCGTGGCCCCTCAGATGGTCTGCTATGGGTCTCCAGGGGTGCCGTCTTGCCAAGGTGCTGGGTGCCAGATCCTGAAAAACTTGGAGCTCAATGTCCTGGTACACAAGAGGGGTGTCCTGCAAGGCCCGCAGCGCGGCCGCCTTTGAGGTGAAATAGTGGAATCTGAAGATAATAATATAATAACTACACAGGGTGTAATAATATAGTAATAACTACACAGTGTGTAATAATATAGTAATAACTACACACGGTATAATAATTATAATAATAATAATACAATAGCTACACAGGGTATAAAGATAACCACACAGGGTGTAATAATAATAATAATAATTAATAATAACTACAAAGGGTGTAATAATAACTACACGGGGGCGGAGCTAACTGCCGAGGAGAGAGGACGCATCTTGCCGGGCTCCACTGCTGCAACAAAGATTGAGGAGATTTTTAGTGCTTTCTTTTGCCCGGCATTTAAGTTCTAAGCGGTCCCGAGTGGACATCTGACCGGGTGGACTAGCTTTGTGAGGTCATTTGGATCCGGGCGGCGCGTACCTGGGGCAGATTGCCTGGAGATCGGGAGTGAGGCCTAGTGGCGTCGGCCATCTTGGATCCACGTACTCTGGCTGCCTGCCTTCGGAGCCGCTCGCCCAGGCTGAAGATGGGGAAAAAGACAGCGACGCACCGGGCTGGGACGGAGGGACCCTGCCTGCGGGATATTCGGGTGTCTTTGATCGGTGGAGGTAAATCCTGGGTTTCGGCCCCTCCCCCCACCCTTGCAATGGAGTATGGCTCATCGGATGATGGGGAAGGTTACTGGCCTTGAGACGCTATGGGAGACCAGCAGCTACTTACCTTATTGACCCCGGGGAAGGAGCTGGAGGCGGCTAAAAAACGGGCGCAGGCGAAGCGCTGCTCGCTGGCCAGGACCTTGCAGGGGGACTGTGTGGGTCCGGTGGAGCCCTGCGCTGCGCTGCGCTGCGCTGCGCTGCAGGGGAGCTCAGTGGAGGATCGGCCGCCCTCGGTCTCCTTACTGTCGGCCTCTGGTGGTCTGCGGGGGCCCGCGGTGCTTCGGTACCGCCACGGTGTGATAGACTTCCACCTGCATCGCTATCTGGTCCGCGTTTCCTACAGATCTCTCCCACCAACATCCGTGATATCGACGGCGATGATTCGCTTCCTTCCACGAAAGGTGACCTCCGTTTTTTTATGGCGGAGATGAGGTCGTGGCGTGCTGAATTTTCTGGCCTGCGGACTGAGATTGCAGTGATGAGAAAAGAAGTGACAGCAGTGCGGACTCAGTCCGCTGAAACGACCTCTGCACAGACTCTTCTCTCTGCCCAGGTGGTGGAGCTCCGTTCACAAGTCACCCTTCTGTCTCGCTCCGTAGAAACCTTGGAGACGAGACATCGCCGACGTAATGTACGCATCCGGGGGATTCCTGAGACGGTTCCTGCGGCTGACCTTTTACGATACGTGGACCGTTTAGGTCGCCAAGTTATGGATCTCTCCTCCGAAGCTCCTGGCCTGTTCGCCTCGGTATTTAGAGTACCGAAGGCAGCAACGGCACCTTCGGCGGCCACACGAGACGTCATCGCCACGACAGTTGATGTGTCTACGCAAGTGCAGCTTATGTCATCCCCGGGAGCCCGGTCGGATGTGACCTTCGAGAATTCGACCCTACGGTTGTACCGCGACTTACCTTTTGTGACCCTCGTGGCGAGACGGAGATTTCGGGAGGTGGCGATGTTTCTTCGAGCAAAGGGAGTACGGTACCGCTGGGGTCCGGTAGGATCCATGGAGGTGAACCACAGAAATGTGTCCTATACTATAGCGGACCCCGCTGAAGCGTGGTCTGTCCTATCCGGAGCGGGCCTCTCACGGAAAGCGTCGGAGGACTGCCCTGTTTGAACATTGTATTTGTCCGCACGTCCTTCCTCGCCTCCTCCTGCTGGAGACATACCTAGTATTTGGTCTGCTGTTCAGCCCCTAGTTTTTGGGACTTGAGGTTGGTTGGGTTCCACGTTGGATCTCAGGTCCATGGGGATGCAGAGGGATTATGAGGTTATTTGGGTTTTTGATCCTTTTTTGAACTGTTTTCCCGTGCCCACCACCCCCCCTCCCCCTCTTTTGCACTTTCCTTAACTGAGATGACCCTGGCAGCGAACTGTCCCCTGAGTTTTAACCTTGATTCTTGATGCTTCGATTTTTTCAAGGGCTTGTTGTCCCATGCTTTTCAGGGTAGTCACGGGGTCGCTTCGCACATATTCATATGGATGTTCTATTTGTGATCTGTTAAACTCTTTATAAATAAAGAATTTAAAAAAAATAAAAAATACACGGGGTGTAATAATAACTACACGGGGTGTAATAATAACTACATGGGGTGTAATAATAACTACACGGGGTGTAATAATAACTACATGGGGTGTAATAATAATAATAATAATAACTGTTCCCGCTCTGAAGCTGATTTTGTTCACTTCAAGTTTATTCTCCGGTCATACACCTCTGCCCTCCACTTGGCCAAACAATCCTTCTTCTCATCTCTTATATCTACGCTGTCCTCCAACCCTAAACGGCTCTGGTCCACCTTCAACACCCTCCTCCACCCACCTGCACCTCCCCCCACAGCTGCCTCCAGCGCTCTAGACCTGGCAGACTACTTCCTCAGTAAAACTCTAACTATCAGAAGCAACATCCCAACACAAGATAGTGATTCACCACCTCCACTCCCAGAAGCCCCTTCTGCAACCTCTGCCGCTTCCTCCCAGCCACTGAGGAGGATGTCAATTCCTTACAGTCTGTAGTGATTGTGGATGAATTGTGTCTTAATATATATATATATAATTACATATGATGATGTAAGTGTTATACCAAAGAAGGAACACTAGGGGCAGTGTGAGGCTTGTTGCCCTGTGTGGCTAGCTGACATCATTATAAGCCAGCCTACTCCAGAGTGGTTACCTCATATGGTGACTCCCACTGGGATAAAGGTGTATATATTGTTGGTGGGAGGGATGCCACTCTAGTGGGGGGAGACAAGACTGTAGCCCAACCTTGTTTTGATCCAAACTGGAGTTCCAGGAAGAGCTCAGTCTCTTGTGATTTGGCTTGGATGTGAGAGCACGTGGCTTTGCCATGTGCTGTATTTTCCTGGATTTGGTAAATGAATATTGCTCTTGTTGATCTCTTTTGTATATCATTGTACCTATGCTGCGTATTTGTGTTATTACAGTGTCCAGGGTTTAGTTTAATAATGTTTTAATGTCTTTATCCTTTTTATTGTTAAGTAAATCCTTTATACCCATCACTGTGTTTGTGTCGTCACTCGCTACTCAATTTCTCACGCTATCGGCTGGTATTACCTTTAATTTTAAATAGATTTTTTCATTATACTGTCCTCCTCACGTCTCACCACGTGCCCGCTTGACCCCATTCCCTCACATCTAATACCTCCCCTCTCCTCCTCCCTCACCCCTGCTCTCACACACATCTTCAACCTATTTCTCTTCACCGGCTCCTTCCCATCCGCCTTCAGACACGCGCAGGTTACTCCTATAGTAAAGAAACTCTCCCTCGCTCCCAACTCTCCATCCAACTACCGCCCTGTATCCCTGCTTCCCTTCACATCTAAGCTCTTGGAAAAACACATTTTTAACCCCCCTTCCTGTCCTGTAATTCCCTACTCGACCCCCTGCAATCTGGCTTCCGTCCCCTACACTCAACCGAAACTGCCCTCACCAAAGTCACCAACGACCTCCTAACTGCTAAAAAACACGGCCACTATTCTATTCTCATCCTGCTTGACCTCTCGGCTGCTTTTAACATGGTTGACCACCCCCTCCTTCTACAGACCCTCAACTCTCCGGGTCTCGGTGACACCGCACTCGCTTGGGTTGACTCCTATCTATCCAACAGGTCCTTCTCTGTATCATTTGCTGGTAACTCATCCTCCTTATTGCCTTTACCTGTTGGTGTACCTCAAGGCTCTGTCCTTGGTCCTCTACTCTTCTCGATCTACACCTCCTCCCTGGGAAAAATCACTAACAGCTTTGGCTTTAATTACCACCTCTATGCTGATGACACTCAGATCTACCTCTCTACCCCTGATCTCTCTCCCCCTGTCCTCTCCAAAGTCAGCGACTGTTTATCTGGCATCTCCTCCTGGATGGCCTCCCACCACCTAAAGATCAACATGTCCAAGACTGAGCTCCTACTAAATCCTCCTTCTAATGCCTCCCCACCTCCTGACTTTTCTATCTCCCCATCAGACCAGGTTCGCTGTCTCGGAGTTACACTTGACTCTGCTCTTTCCTTCATCCCTCGTATTCAGTCTATTTCCTCCTCCTGCCGCTACCAACTACGCAATATTTCCAGAATTCGGCCATTTTTTACCGCTGACACCACTAAACTGCCCTTGTAATCTCCCGAGTTGACTATTGTAATAATCTCTTATCTGGCCTCCCTCTCTCCCGCCTCGCCCCCATCTCTCACTGGCTCCTCATCCACTGCACAATTAAATTCAAGATCCTTACCCAGACCTACAAAGCTCCCACTACCTGTCCTCACTAATCACCAAATACACCCCAGCCCCCTCCCTAAGGTCAAACAGTGACCTGCGCCTAGCTTCTCCCCGCATCACCTCTTCCCATGATAGACTGCAGGATTTCTCACGCGCAGCCCCCACTCTCTGGAACGCTCTCCCTCGTACTGTCAGACTTTCCCCTAACTTCTCTTCCTTCAAACGCTCCCTTAAAACATTCCTATTTAGGGAAGCCGACCACCCAACTCACTGACGCAATCATCAATCACTCTCACCTTACAGTCCTCTCCTCCTGTTTCCAACCCCAACCCTCCCAGATTGTGAGTTCCTATGGGAATAGGGCCCTCATCTCCTCCTGTACTGTTTGTCAAATGTTGTTCAATGTATTGTAACCCTGTCTATACTGTGCTTATTGTACAGCGCTGCGGAATATGCTGGCGCTTTATAAATAAAGATTAATTATAACTACAGAGGGTGTAATAATAATATAATAACTACACATGGTATAATAATAATAACTACGCGGTATAATAACTACATAGGGTATAATAATAACTAGTGAGGAGAAGGGGGGTTTGTGAGGGTCCTGAGAACGAGCAACAGCACTAGTGTCCTGCTCTGTGGTGGAGCTGCTCAGGTCTCACAAGGTTTTAGCTCGATTGTGCCGTTACAGGGAGGAATGCTCCATACGCAAATCAAACTCTCACCCAGAAAGGGCGGCCAGTGCTGATTGCCAAGGACGTCATCCCTGCACGAGAGGTGCAGCAACCCTCCCCCCCGACGATCGTTTCGGCCTTATTGGGCCTCGTCAGAAGGGTATAGCTGACACCCTTCTAGGCACACCAAGCAAGGGGTCCACGTCTGGATAACCCTGTAGACTAATAGTGAGTAGAAGGGGGGGAGGTTTGTGATGGTCCTGAGAACGAGCAACAGCTCTAGTGGCCTGCTCTACGGTGGGAAGCCACATCCTCTAAGCGGCAAAACGTACGTTGAGCGTGTTCTTCTCACCATGTGTGTCTACCCTTTTTTTTTCTTTTCTAATAAAAGTATTTTATTTTTCAGGGATATAAATGGGGTACAAAAGGAAAAAAGGGATAAACACTCCTGTACATAGTGGGGGCAACATCCGTTACACTGTATGTTCGCGACAAAATAACCGTTTAGTGATCAAATAATGCTCTACAGAATGGCCTTGTTACCAGAATGTCCAGATTTTGCCTTGTAGGAGCAACAATAAACTAGAACCAAACCTAGGGGATGAAGTACCAGAGGGGGGAAAGAAAGGGGGAGAGAGAGAGAAGAAAAAAAAAGGGGGGGTTACCAGGTTTATAGGTATTAACATTTCCGTGCTAATAACAAACACCCGATTTAATGACATCTGTCGAGGTCCATTCCTCCCACCTAGACTGAACCATATATCCATCACAGTCCACACGCCTTATATAATTTATGAATATCCCATGAATATCTTTTTTAGGGGTCTCAGGCCACACGGGAAAGTCACCTTTGCATCAAAGTGACGGTATTGATCAAGTAGTGTGGTGATCTGGCGGAGTGTCGGTATCTCAATGTTTTTCCATTGGCGAGCAAGGAGCAAAAGCGTCGTGGAAACAATCATGAACAACATTTTAAGGTGTGTACGAGGGAGACGGACCATTCCTAGCAACAGCACTTCTGGGCAACATGGAATTTGTTGTCCAAGGACCTCAGTGACTAAAGAGGCTACGCCCCTCCAAAGTGGATCCACCACAGGGCAGTGCCACCATATATGTCCCATTGTTCCCACCGCTGATTTACACCTCCAACATTGCTCTGAAATTTGTATATCTTAGTCCAGGGCTTGACAAATTTGCTCTGAATCTAGGAGCCAGCTACAAAAGTTAGGAGCCAGTTTTTGCTTCAGACCAAGCTTTACTTTCAGCAACTAAAGATACACAATACCATTTTTAGACCGAGTACGAGTGACAATATTCTTTTTGCTGGGTACTCACTGATACTTTTATTTAATGTCATGCGACGCTTTTCAATAAAGTTTTTGCTGAAAGCCTGTCCAATTTATGACGGTATTGACATGTATGGCCAGACACCCTACACACACGCACACAAGACCACACACACGCACACCAGACCACACACACGCACACCAGACCACACACACGCACACCAGACCACACACATACATACCCCTGCACACCACACCATACATACATGTAGATCACTGTGTATTGTACTGTATATAACATACATGTGCCTGTGTAATTCTGCCTCCTTTCCTCACTCTTAGCTGTGGCTGCCTCTCCCTCACATTCCCCTTTGTATCTGGGGACGTAACTTTCAAAGTGGCTTTTTTTTTTTATCAGCCCAGGCCGTGGTATTCAGTGTCTGGCCGGCTGAGCTTTCAAACTCCTAACCCCCCCAACCCGTCCCCCCCCCGACTCCAGACACACTTTTGACACCGAGCATAGCCGCTCCATCTAAGGCTGCGTGCTCCCATGCTGGGGGGGGGGGGCAGACCAGGAGCTTTCTCCTGCACAGTCCCTCACACTGGAAGTTTGATACAATGTTTCAAACTCCCGGCAGCCGCGGGACACAGCCTTAACAGCATCCTCTTCCACGTTGTCGCCGGGGGACTGAGTGTCCGGCTAAATGAATTGCCCAACCCTGCTGTATGCAAACCAGGACAACATTTGTAGTCGCCATGGCGACCTAGCGACCGGACTTTGTCGAGCCCTGTCTTAGTCGGCGTGAAGTACCATCCATACATCATTTTACGCTGCGTTTCAATTAATGTGACGCACCTGGAGGCACTTATCGTGTACATAGGCGCCTGTGTCCATTGAGTAAGAGTAAAGGTCATAGAGAGGTCTCTCTCCCAAGCTGCCTGAAAAGGCCATCTCATTGCTGCAGGAGGGGTGAGCAGTATTCGATAGAAATGCGTTATTGGTTTATTGGTGGAGAGAGGGTCTAAGCACATAAGCTCCGTCTCTGACAGGAGAGGCACATTCACATTTAACCTTGAGATAACCCCCCTCCTGAAGACAGGAACATATCTGCATGTAAGACAAAAATTGCAAGGAGGGGATTGAGTGTCACCGTTGAAGTTCCAGGAAAGACAAGGCGACAGCAGACGTGAAGAGGTGGTGTGGGTGGGTTACCCCATATCGTGCCCAAGATTTAAACCGTACATGTGGCAACAGGTTGGAAAGTGCCGTCAGTGGCGTCGCCATGGATAAGTGAGAGTGGTTTGTGAATAAAGAAAATTCTGATCCCATGCTTTTAGATATAGTTTTGTGGATGGTAACACATGGGGCATATCCGGCCTGTCTCCCTGCCGTAACCAGACCATATCAGACAACTGGTGGCTAGATGTGAAAGCGGACTCTATAGTGAGCCACTGGGGCAGTGGTCGAGCCTGGAATAAGGCCATGTATGAAGCAAGGTGTGTCGCCCAGTTATATCGCTGGACACAGGCCATATTAAGGCCCCAATCCCTTTGCCGAAGATACAGCAAGCAACGTGTTATTCTCGGGCGCTTTCGCGCCCATATGCAAGTCATCAGGATCGACTGCATCTTTTCCAGGAACGCTCTGGGCACCTGGATAGATAAAGAGCGAAAAACATAGAGCATCTTTGGTAACACCACCATCTTCACCGCCGCCATCCTGCCCAACCAAGAGCCCTCCCGGTAGCATCATCTATACAAAAGAGAACTCACTTCTGATATCAATCTCTCATAATTATTTCGGAAAATTTGATCTATTGAGGGCGTTATCCTTAGACCTAGATACGGTATGTAATTTGTTCGCCAATCGAAGTCATAAAGTCGTTTAAGGGAGGCAATGTGTGCATTAGTCATGTGGACAGGGAGTGCTTGTGTCTTTAGGGTGTTTACCTTGTGGTATGAGACCCGACTATGCAGGTTCATCCCCTTCTGTAACGCCGGCAATGACGTGTCCGGATCTGTCAACGTGAGTAAAACATCATCTGCGTACAAGTTTAACTTAAATGTCATGGGTCCCACCGAAACCCCCCGTATATAATCGTTTTGCCTGATAGCCTGTGCTAGAGGCTCAAGAGCCAGGTTGTACAACAGAGGGGAGAGGGGGCGTCCTTGGCATGTGCCATTCGTGATAACAAACTCGCCCGATAAGAAGCCCAAGGTAAGGACTCTAGCAGAGGGGGAGTCATAAAGGGCCTGAATCGCCGTCATGAAGGAGCTCGGAAAGCCAAACTTCTGAAGGACTAATTGAAAAAAGATCCAGCTAACCCCGTCAGGCCTTTTCAGCATCCAATGACAGGATCAGACCGGGTCATTCTGATTGTTTCATTGTATGCAACAGGTTAAGGAGTTTCCTTGTGCTGTCAGGTCCCTGTCTCCCGTGTAAGAAACCCACCTGGTCCTGTCCCACTTATTTGAGGGAGAATCGATTGGAATCTAGTTGCGATGATTTTACTGTACAATTTGAAAGAGATTGGTTGCAAGTTCTGGCAATGGTCCGGTGTCTTACCAGACTTGGGAAGCGTGACGACATGCGCTCTCAACATATCTACCAGGAATGCACCCTCGTCCCTAGCCATTTCGTAGACCGATAACAGATGTGTCGTCAACTGGCCCTAAAATGTGGAATAATAAATGCCGGGGAATCCGTCGGGACCCGGCGCTTTGCGCTTCGGTAATGCTTTTATGGCTGTGGATAACTCCGTCAGGGTTTTGAGATTTCTCTCGTTTTCAAGTATGTCCTGGGTGGCGAGACTGTACCGTTAGGTGTCTTGCCCGAGGACACTTACTGGAGAGGTGCTCGTCGGGACCGAACCTGTGTCTCCACAGTCTCTCTTTATTGGAGAGGATAATGTATCAGCTTGTGTTGTCGTCAATGTCGGAAGGTTGATGTGTGCCAGATACCTCGATACAGAGTCCACTGTGGGGCTGGCCATCTCGTCGCTCGTGTCCAGATTGTACAAGGCCTCACAATAGCTAGCGAATTCATTTGCAATGTCTTTAGGGTTATACAACTGGCCACGAGCGGACGCGAGAGCCATTATGCGACGCGGAGCTTCAGCTGGTTTCAATCTGCGGGCCAGCAACCGGCCAGGTTTATTCTTCAGCGAGTAGAAAGTCGTTTAATTTGTCCATGGCCCTGACATAACCCTCCGTCTCTAAGTCACTCAGCTGGTGTAGTTGTGGGTCTAGCTTTTCTGCCAGTTGAGGGGATGGAGCGATTTTATTTTGTGCATCTATATCGTTTATTTCTCAAGTATTTCTAAGCGGCGCGACAGGTATGTCTTCCTGAGCCAAGCTGACCATCTCATACACACATCACCCACAACCACCTTATGTGCCTGCCATACTGTAAGGGGACTCACATCAGGGGTCACATTCTCCCGAAAGTAGTTTGTCATGGTATCCCTTATGTCTTGCTTCACCTGGCCATTTTTTAGTAACTCGTCTCTAAAGTGCCAAGGGGGTCTGGAATAGCTGGGGTACATGTCGCTCAGTGTTAATACCATCGGGGAATGATCCGATCACGTGAAAGGCAGGATATCGAAATTAGTCATATAAGGAAGAACTGACCCCGGAACCAGGAAATAATCAATCCTGGTATAACAATTGTGTGCTCTAGATCGGAAACTCTAGTCACGCTCGTTCGGGTGAAGTAGTCTCCATGTGTCATAAAGGTCGTATTGGCCCATCAAGGTCTGCATTCATTCCTGGGAAGCATCTTTTCGCGTCTGACCACTCATTGATCGGTCCCTACTTGGGTTAAGGTCTCCGCATATTACTAGGGCATCCGTCCGAACTTCAGTCAATTTTAGGAGTAGGCGGGATAAGAACTGCGTTTGGGAAGTGTTGGGGGCATAAGCCGACACCAATATGTATGCTATGGCATTAATCATGCAAAGTAAAATGATGAATCCCCCCCCCCGTGTCCCTGATTATGTGCTGTACCTCCAATTGCAGCCTGTTGGGTAATAAGAGAGTTACTCCTCTAGATTTAGTTTGAAACGTAGAATGATATTGCGTGCGATATTGCGGAGTCGATAGTGTGGGATGGTCCAGTCTGCGAAAGTGTGTCTCCTGCAAGCAGACCACATCTGCATCATGGAGTCGGAGATCCCTGTATAAGGAGTGACACTTGACCGGGAGGTTTAGACCTTTCACGTTGTACGTCAGTACTTTAAGAAGGAGGGCTACGTCTGTCCCGAGGTTTTGTTGAATGTGAGAGGGGTGTACAGCCTGAAGAACAAGCCCTTATGCCATTCAGTACCAATAATCCCCTGGTGTGGATAGGGAAGGAAGGGGGGGGGGGCAAAAGGCAAACGAAAACTTGCAAAGGAAAAATCTGCAAAAAAAACCTCATTACCGCTGAGCAGTACAACTATGTGCAAAACGGATGTCAAGAGGAAAAGAGAAGATCTCCAATGGGAGTTCTCTACCAGAGATACCCAAGCCCTTCCGTGGAAGAGGGAGACCGGGGGTTACATGGCCCCTCTCTCCACAGCGAAACAGCAGTTTGTTTCCATATGAGCGTACCACCTCGCGCTCACCTCAAATGGAGGAGCTTTGAGTCTAGATACCGTTCATTACCTTAACGTCTGCGGAATAACCGCGACCAGCCGCTTCATAACCCTCAGTTATTCGCTGTGAGTTTGGGAAATGTGATGTCCCATTGCTCCAAGATTCTGTAACCCTCATCCAAGGACGAAATCGCAGTTGTCTTGCCATCACGAATAATCAGCAACTTTGTGGGGTAACCCCACCTGTAGGGCACCCCTGCCGATCGCAGGGCTTCAGTTAGGGGACGGAGGCTGCGCCGACGTTGTAGGGTCGTTTGTGACAAGTCTGGGTAAACCGCCAGATGTTTATAGTCCGGGCCTAAGGCTCCAGGCCTGCGCAGGGCTCGCAACAGGTCCTCCCGAAGCTTGAAGTAGTGGAGCCACAATAGGACGTCTCTCGCGTCTTTGGGGGGGGGGGCAGAGGGTGGTTTTGGGATTCTGTGCACTCGGTCCATCAGGAGAGTGTCAGGTCCTGTCCCCGGTAATAAATGAAGGAAAAATTCTGAGACATACGTGCGTAAGGCCCGAGGAGCCACAGATTCCGTCACTACGCAAATTCTTAAGTTATGGCAGCGGGATCTGTCCTCCAAATCCGCCAGTTTTTTAGCAGCCTGTCGCTCCAGTCTGTCTTCCAACTCCTCCACTCTTACCGCCATGGTGTTGTGGGCCTCAGCAGTATCCGCCATTTTCTCCTCAAGCCTGGAAGTCCGGTCTCCGATTTCACTTATTTCCTTGCTAATGTCTGCCGACATAACATCGAGACGGGCGGTGAGGGCGGTCGTAAAATCCTTACACATCCCCTCTATACGGGTGGAGAAGGCCTCCGGTTCTGAATCCGCTGGCTGTTAGGTGCCGAGGGAGGAGAGTCGGCGCCATCTTGTTGCTCCGCTCCGTCCTGGCGCTTACTCAATTTAGGGGTGAAAAAGTCTTGCCGATCCGTTTTTTTTTTTGTCTTGGCAACCGCCATGAAGATCTCCTTCCCCGGTGCTGTGTTGTGGGGCAAGTCTGAGCGCGTTTTGGGGGAGATATCCGCTTTTGTTTTGCTGGGTGAGTGCGGAGGAGCTCTAACACACGTCCATCATGTTCGAGCGGTGGCCAGGCCCCATGTGTCGTCTTTTTAGCTGTCAGCTCTAATTTACCTTTTGCATTATCTTCTTTGATATTAATTTCACTATCATCATGCTGCGAATTATTTTGCTACTATCTCTGGATCTTTTTCTTCTTTTTTTTGAACTTTGTTTCTCCACTTTATAGGGACAGGTTAGAAATCATTCCAGAATAGGCTTATACTGTAGGGATTAGAGATGGGAGGCCTGGAAAAAAAAAACGGAAAAATTGGAGATAAAAAAGTTTTTTCCCTAAGCCATTTTTTGTTTTTTTCCGGAAAAATTTAAAAAAACCAAAAGTGTGTAATATGTTCTTTTCCAATGATATATATTATGTCTAATGATATGGTATTAAATCTATAGAACATTAAGACCTTAATGAAAGACTTCTGAGACTTTATTTAAAGTTTTAAATCATTCGTCGTTCTCTCGGCTGACGACGAGCAAATCCTGGAATACAATTCAAGTAACACGTCTCAAAACACGTACACCAAAATATGCATTTCAGCCTCTAGGGGGCGCTGCAGGGAAAAGGCTTCAGTTTAGCTTGATTGGGAGCTCCATCTTGTACAGCCTGCAGTGCTTGTTGGGAAGATACAGTTGATGATAGTTTGTCTTATCAGGCCTTAATTGACAGGTAAGAGGTTAAATTTGTCCCTATTAATGTCCCCCAGTACAGTCTGGCTTTAACGCCGCAGGACGTAATGGTACGTCCACAGGATCTTGCAGCCCCCCCTCCGCAGATAATCACCTCCTGCAGCGGCTCCCTCGCTGATCTGAGTCCCACGGAGTCAGATCGGCAGGGTTTCCTCCTCCCAGCATGCTGATGTCATCGCGCCGGGCACGTTGACGGCAGTTTCAGTGCTGGAGCAGGGGAAGCGCCTGAAAGGGAGGGTGGGGATCCTTTGGATCCCTCTATCTCCCCATCGCCGGGGACTAAGAGGCTGTGGCCAGCATCGCTGGAAGGGTCACAGCCTGTCGTTTCCAGTGATGTAGGGGGTTAACCCCTTAGTTGCCAGGTGCAGCCTGGCACCAATCGGTGCAAGACCGTGGCCTTTTTCCAGTGGGGGCCGCCATCTTGGAAAAATAATAAAAAAATGAATTAATTAATAAAAAAATAAAAATGTGTGTTTTTTTTTAATGCAGCACTATTGTTCACATTCCAATTATAATGTGAACAATGATGCTTCAGGAATGCTTCACCCAATTTCTCCCTAAAAAAAAAAAATGGGTTCCCCGTTCAAATTTTTTAACAAGTCTACCCCATAGCATATGACCGCAAAGGCTTGGACAATAATTTTTTTTTAAAAAGACACTTTACGCACTGTGGATGATTGAAATTTTATTGAAAATTCAAATTTTGTTTTACATTTTTTGTTATAGCATTTTGGCAGGGCATGACATATACATATAATAATGATATATTATTAATCTGCCGAGTCTGCCGGAAAGAACAATATATAATTTGTCTGGGTGGTACAATAATACGTGACTTAAAACCGCGTTTAAAAACAGTCAAAATGAGCTCAGCAAACTTCTGCTTCGAAACAGCGCCGAACTTGTAAAATTACTCCCGTCCTTAACGGCCAGATGTTCTCCCGTCACACACACACACAGCTGCAATGTGTTAGTATATTAACAGAGTTCTGAAATGTGTGAATATATATACACACACACACTTCAAAACTCAGTATGTATACACACACATACTGCAACCCTGCGTGTGTGTGTATTTACACACCTAGGGGCTTTCCAATGAGCGGCCGCTGGAAGACTTTGCTCGCGGCGCTCGTTAGACAGTATGAAACGCGGTAAGCTGCTGGGGCCTGTCCGAATGCCGTTAGAGCGTTCGGACAGCCGCCCCAGCCCCTCAGATGCCGGCAAGACATCTCAATGCTGCCTTCCGGTATTGGGGGCGTCCCAGGAATTAAGTCCGCAGAAGCCCGCCGGACTGCATTTCAAAAAAGACCACTCGCCCGGCACCCGGATCTTCATATCCTGGGCGTCGGGCGATACAATTCCCACACCTCTGGGAGTATATTTTATACAGACTCTTATGAACTTTAATGGCCAACTAATTGATAACAGACAATCATAAGTGCCTGTTAACCCTAGATATACTGTATGTGTGTGGGAACACTAATGATATTCATTTACTATTATTCCAGAGCTACTGGCAGCTCAGCAACTTTAAGGCTGGGGTCAGATGAAAGCATTTTTCCCCGCGAACGTGAAAAAGTGCGTCCGAACGCATTGACGTATTTTATCACGGAATGGCAAAAACGGTCAGACGACGCGCATTTTCGGGCGTGATTTTGTACGGATCGTCAATAAAACTCTTTTTGCGTCTGGACGTTATGTAGGCTGGACATTAGCAGCGTCTGACATCTCCTAATCACGCACACATGCCGCTATGCCGCAGCTGCGCACTCAGTACATCAGTACTAGCGGTTCAGCGTTCTCAGAAAAATGCGTTCAAATTCCACTTGCGTTGCACGGCCGGACTTTTGTGCGGCCGTACATCGTATATTGGCCGTCATTGCCCGTCATCTGCTGCTAGTGCGGCTGTAATTATGTGCGCCAGAACGCACGTTAAAAGTGCGCTGGTCTGACCCCAGCCTTAAGGGCTGACTTTTTTCTTGTTGGCGGTGACTCTTTTCACATTTGTATCAGTTTATATACAATTTATGTTCTCGTTCGTTACTTTGATTTATTTGACTATGTTCACTAATAAAATTAAGCTTTTATATACTCCATGACCGTCTAAGAATTTGGGGGTTTTACCCTCATTCTTTATTCTCTTTTTCTCCATATATTTTTTCGAGGTTTAAGCCTCTCAGGTCTGGAGATTCTCTCCATCTATTACTCGCTCCAGGAGGAGTCAGTAATTGTTTTATTCCCTGTGTAGTTATTATCATTAGTCCCGGTGTACTTAATATTATTCCCAGTGTAGTTATTAAGTACACCGGGACTAATGATAATAACTACACAGGGAATAATATTAAGTACACCGGGACTAATGATAATAACTATACAGGGAATAATATTAAGTACACCGGGACTAATGATAATAACTATACAGGGAATAATATTAAGTACACCGGGACTAATGATAATAACTATACAGGGAATAATATTAAGTACACTGGGACTAATGATAATAACTATACAGGGAATAATATTAAGTACACCGGGACTAATGATAATTATACAGGGAATAATATTAAGTACACCGGGACTAATGATAATAACTACACTGGGAATAATATTAAGTACACCGGGACTAATGATAATAACTATACAGGGAATAATATTAAGTACACCGGGACTAATGATAATAACTATACAGGGAATAATATTAAGTACACCGGGACTAATGATAATAACTATACAGGGAATAATATTAAGTACACCGGGACTAATGATAATAACTACACAGGGAATAATATTAAGTACACCGGGACTAATGATAATAACTATACAGGGAATAATATTAAGTACACCGGGACTAATGATAATAACTACACTGGGAATAATATTAAGTACACCGGGACTAATGATAATAACTATACAGGGAATAATATTAAGTACACCGGGACTAATGATAATAACTATACTGGGAATAATATTAAGTACACCGGGACTAATGATAATAACTACACAGGGAATAATATTAAGTACACTGGGACTAATGATAATAACTATACAGGGAATAATATTAAGTACACCGGGACTAATGATAATAACTATACTGGGAATAATATTAAGTACACCGGGACTAATGATAATAACTATACAGGGAATAATATTAAGTACACCGGGACTAATGATAATAACTATACTGGGAATAATATTAAGTACACCGGGACTAATGATAATAACTACACAGGGAATAATATTAAGTACACCGGGACTAATGATAATAACTACACAGGGAATAATATTAAGTACACCGGGACTAATGATAATAACTACACTGGAATAATATTAAGTACACCGGGACTAATGATAATAACTATACAGGGAATAATATTAAGTACACCGGGACTAATGATAATAACTATACTGGGAATAATATTAAGTACACCGGGACTAATGATAATAACTACACAGGGAATAATATTAAGTACACTGGGACTAATGATAATAACTATACAGGGAATAATATTAAGTACACCGGGACTAATGATAATAACTATACTGGGAATAATATTAAGTACACCGGACTAATGATAATAACTACACAGGGAATAATATTAAGTACACCGGGACTAATGATAATAACTATACAGGGAATAATATTAAGTACACCGGGACTAATGATAATAACTATACAGGGAATAATATTAAGTACAAAGCCGGAACTAATGATAATAACTATACTGGGAATAATATTAAGTACACCGGGACTAATGATAATAACTATACAGGGAATAATATAAGTACACCGGACTAATGATAATAACTACAGGGAATAATATTAAGTACACCGGGACTAATGATAATAACTACACAGGGAATAATATTAAGTACACCGGACTAATGATAATAACTATGACAGGGAATAATATTAAGTACACCGGGACTAATGATAATAACTATACAGGGACTAATAAATAACTTAAGTACACCGGGACTAATGATAATAACTAATCAGGGAATAATATTAAGTACACCGGGACTAATGATAATAACTATACAGGGAATAATATTAAGTACACCGGACTAATGATAATAACTAACAGGGAATAATATTAAGTACACCGGGACTAATGATAATAACTACACTGGAATAATATTAAGTACACCGGGGACTAATGATAATAACTACATGGGAATAATATTAAGTACACCGGGACTAATGATAATAACTACACAGGGTATAATATTAAGTACACCGGGACTAATGATAATAACTACACTGGGAATAATATTCAGTAATACAACACCGGGACTAATGATAATAACTACACAGGGTATAATATTAAGTACACCGGGACTAATGATAATAACTACACTGGGAATAATATTAAGTACACCGGGACTAATGATAATAACTACACTGGGAATAATATTATCATTAGTCCCGGTGTACTTAATATTATTCCCTGTGTAGTTATTAACTAAACGGGGTGTTAATGATAATAATATTAAATACACTGGGACTAATGATAATAACTACTTGGGGAATAAATAGATATTCACAAAACAGAACAGGGAAAACAACAGCGCTCAGAAAAAAATAAATGAAATGAAAAAAACCAAAAAACAGGGGTGCAGCTAGGATCCGCAATGGATAGTCTGTCCAACTAACATAGAAAACACAAAAGGTAGAGGACAGCGCTCCCAACCTATGCAATTGCATGGAAAGAAAAAGGTAGAGACTCTATTAAAACAAAAGAGTCTTTAGCATAATTTATGCAGCAGCTCAGATGAGAATCCACAGAGTCAACTATTGGTAAAAGAAGTAGCTCCCGGTACGTTCCTGTGTACCGAAAATACTTTCATCCAGGGCTCAAAAGTCCTCCAGAGGTGTGTAATAATTGCATACAAGCCTTCAGATAGGGGCAGCAACCTCCCTTCCTCTTCCCCGCTGTGGTCTTCACACCAAAGTACCCTCCAAGAGAAACAGAAGAACAATAGCACAGCCAGTTTTTTTAAGGGACAGATAAGAGGACTTTAAATGGTAATACACTTACCCTTATCTGAGCCTAGCCTGGCTCCAGGGACACTCGCACAGGGTTGTAGGGAATGGTACAGCCCTTGAAAAACCATCTCAAATAAGTTGATCAGTGCAGCCAGCAAATTAAAACATTATAAAATGTATTAAAATAAAACCATATATAAATGGCAGCAAAATATAAATGGACAAGACTACAAAACCAGACGCGTTTCGCGCTAACAGCGCTTCATCAGTGGTAGAATATTTTTTTTTTTAGCAAACGGGTACTGATCCTGATCCTTCCTAATATACAAATGGCAGTGTTGGAGAGTTCTCGGCCGTCTCTCTGGAGGAGACACACCCCTTGCTTCCTAATTGATGGTATTCAATTAGAGGGGTAACCTAAGTAGTACATGTTTCACTAACAAATACATTTGCATACTGCAAGGAAAACCCTTCCAATCCTTAAAAGTATGTAACTGACCCGTACAGGGGATAACCTTAAATGCTCCGGGCTCACAGCTGCATTCCCCAAAACAGACATACAAACGAGTGACCATATTTCCAGAGAAATAATTACATATTATGGGTCAACTGTTTGCCAAACAGCCAGCTGCTTTTATTTGACCCATAATATGTAATTATTTCTCTGGAAATATGGTCCCTCGTTTGTATGTCTGTTTTGGGGAATGCAGCTGTGAGCCCGGAGCATTTAAGGTTATCCCCTGTACGGGTCAGTTACATACTTTTAAGGATTGCAAGGGTTTTCCTATAGACCTATAGAGAGGGAAAGAGAACTGGACACAATATTAATTACCAAAACGAACGGTTATCTAGCGGACTTGTCCTAATTTTTTCGGATCTCCTACCGGGGATCCACATCATTTTACACCACCCCATATTCCCCCATGGATAAATTTGTAGCAAAACAAACAGCCAAAAAACAAGGCACCAAAACTGTTAAAACAAAAAAAAATCTTCACTGGAATCTCTTCCGCCATCCCGACTTTCGTCTGCCCAAGACTTGGACGACAAATTCGTTCTTCAGCCCTCCAGACAAGCCACAGGGATGCATGCATCAGCGACGGAGATGGCTAGAGAGGTTACTACGCTCCTCACCCCAATGTTTGAAAATCAATTTCAGGCCCTAAAATCGTCCATTGCCAGCAGACTTCATCTGCTTCAAACACATTCCACCCAGATCTCCGAGCTTGAAACACGTCAATCCACGACAGAAGATACCCTTAATTCTTTACAATCCACAGTTCATACGCAACAGTCAACGATCACAGCGCTACAGGATAAGTTGGAGGACCTGGAAAAATCGAAGTAGATGTATTAATTTACGCTTCATTGGGATTCCAGAATCAGTACGTGCCCCTGATCTCCTAGCCCTTCTTCAGGACTGGCTTCCTTCGGCATTGGCTATCCCCAACGATCGGGCTGCTCCCATACAAATTGAACGGGCACATCGCCTAGGCCCGGCTAAACTGACAGACAACTCCAGGCCCAGACCTGTCATCGCGAGGTTTTTGAACTTCCAAGACGCAGTAAAAATTTTGGTGGCCTACAAAAAGATCTCCACTCTTTTATACCAACACCACAAAATATTGATTTTTGGTGATTATTCGGCCCAGGTCACACTCAAGCACAAAGCCTTTGCTCCTGTATGCACAGCGCTCTATAGTAAAGGTATAAAGTTTACCTTACTTTACCCTGCTACACTTCGCCTCCAACTTGGTGGTAGATCTCTCACTACGACCTCGGCAAGTGAGGCTGATTTATTCCTCAACCATGTGCTACCAGATTGGGACAATGGTCAACCACCCCCGATGTCCCTGGAGGCCACTTCCTAAAGTCCGTGCTGCTTCCCCTCCACGGACCTACATCTTCCCTTCACAAATCCAGATGAGCTCTGCTTCAAGGAAAGTGATCTCTTCTTGACAGGATTTTATATAGTTGCCTTGGTTTGGCATTTTGTTGAGTGCCTGGACTTCGCTTCGTCTTCCCGAATAAGGGGTGTTTTCCCTGGCTCGAGCTGGGACCAGGGCCCCTCCTTTGCCGTCTTTATCTTGTACACCACACTAGACTTACCTACTGGTTTTGGATAAAACACCACCACGAACTACTGACAAGGTTCAGTCTTTCGATACGCTTCAATTTTTGTCCTGGAACGTTAACTGTGCTAATACTCCGGTGAAAAGGAAGAAAATATTGACTTATTTGTCTCAAACGTCCTCATATTACATTATTACAGGAAACTCATTGGTCCACGAACTGTACCTCAACCTTCAAAGCCAAATGGATTAAGGACTGCTTTGCAGCTAATTCCAGCTCCAAGAAGAGAGGAGTGGCCATTATTCTCCACACATCATTATCCTATACGGTTGAGTCCTGCGTGTGTGACCCTGAGGGACGATAGATTTTCCTACATTTGATCATCAACAACGTAAAGTATTGCATCGTAAATGTCTATGCCCCTAATAGTCCTAACGATTCTTTTTATTGCAGGTTTCTCCAACTTCTGTTAGATGTTTCCACTCCGAACCTGATATTGTTTGTATATATACAGAGTTCTGAAATGTGTGTGTATATATATATATACACACACACCAAAACTCAGTATGTATACACACACTGCGACCCTCAGTGTGTATGTATGCATTTATATACATATATACATATACACACTGCAGCCCTGCGTGCATGTATTTACATACATACACATTGCAGCCCTGTGTGTGTATACATACAATGTGTATGTATACACACACCATACATACTTGTGTGTATATGTAAATACACACACACAGGTCTGCAATGAGTATATATATATACACACACTGAGGGCTGCAATGTATGTATATACACACACTGAGGGCTGCAATGTGTGTGTATGTATGTGTAGCGCTCACCCCCGAAGGTGCCGCTGAATAAACCTCGGTATAGTCTCACCGGACTAGGAAATAACTATACAACACCATTGTGAATTTTTCTATATTATATTCTTTACTGATCCAATAAAGCAGCATATAATACGCATAAACGGTATTTGAGTAACAAGAATTTGTAACGCGGGAAAAACACGCGGCGGTAAAAGAAACCGGTTAACCCCCTCAGTTCTGGAGTGTAAGTCCCGTGAAAAATAGCTCAAAAATATATATGTGTGTTGTCTAGGGTACCCAGGTACTGTGTTCAAGTGGCCAGTGAATGAAACTAAAAAAATCTTCGACTAGTCACCGTTGGGGCCCTTAAAGAAACAATAAACAAGTGCGCAATGATCTGCGTTTTCACCAGGCCGAAGCCTTCTCACCCATCCGGTGTAACCGCTTGACCTGGACCGATGAACGCTGGAGAAAGGGATCTCTCTCGAGAGGATCTGTCCTCGCTGCCACTTGGAACTTGATGCTGTTAACGCCTGCACTCCCGATCTGGTTCTCCTCCGCCAGAACACGAACACATAGGCCGCCAGGACTCCTCTCCAGTTTGCAGCCTCTCCTCACTCGATGTCCCTCTTCTCCCAAACCGCACTTTGTCAAGAACAGTTCAGCTTAGTACACAGCCGGCCGATGCACACTCTCTCTCCGATCACTGCAGCAATGGATGCTGCCGTCTCTCTGCGCTCCAACTCTGCCAGGATCCCAGAAGTGTCACCTGCGACTGTTCTCTCTCACTGCTCGCTCTGTACTCTCAACGCTCAGGGAACAGCACGATCTTTAACAGGACTGTCGCAAGTTCCACACTCCGACCTGGTTTCAAACCCTAACAGCCCCAGCATGCGTCCTACGTCTCTCGTGGCTCTGCTCACCCTGCCCATGCCTTGCACGAGGCTGCTGATGTACTTCCTCCTCTTTGTACCACCCACTTCCTGTCCTCACGCAAAGGGTGATGGGAGATGGAGTCCGTTTTGCCCAGCACAGTCCACAATGTCTCCCTCTGGTGGCAGCAATAGTTCAATGCACCAGAATACAGTTTTAAAGCAGCGCTACACTCTCCCCCCCTAAACTCTTGGGTCTCTCCAAGGGAGTGTAACAGATACATAACAATGCAATATTTACATCAATCAATACATTCAGGCTCAGTAGCAGACATATAATGGGTCAGATATACTTCCTCAAGCTGACTCATTTCCATAGCTACCTCAGCTAGCGTAGCAGACACTTCGGGCAGCTTTCGCACAGTGGTAACAGCTTCTTCAGTGCTATGTCCCGGTGAATCATAGGTAAGTCTCTGAGGGGGCCGGATCGAACGTTTGGACTCCGGTTCAGTCATCTCCTCTTCAGGTGGAAGTGTCACATTTACAAGCTCAATTCTCTCATCTGCAGTTGGAGCAGACACCTCCTCTGAGTATGAGCCTTCCAGTGAAGGCATAGAACTGTAATCTATGGACGTATCTTCTGGAATTACAGGAACTTCTGATGTCTCAGCTACTTCAAATCTGAATTCAGGAGCCTCAGGCCTCAGGTTACTTTCACACCGTTCAAAAACTGGAACGACGTCTTCAGGCTCAGGCGGGCACACCCAGTCCAGACAAAAACTTCCTTATTCACCGTTCTCCTCACTTTCTTCAACAACCCGTGACTGCTGAGATCGAGAAACAGGAGCCGAGCGAGGAACAGGCGGGTTCGGCAAGGAAAGGTCGTCTCCAACTGGTATCCTTACAGCTTCTCTCAAAGGCAACAGATGATTTCGGTGCCAGTTCTTTAGAGGCCCGGCCTTTCCGTCCAGCCGGATTTGGTAAACTGGCAGACCAGGCAGTTGCTTGCAGACAATGTAAACTTGAACTCCATCTATCCGCCAGCTTGTGCCTTGCAGAAACACCCAAGTTCTTCAACAAAACCCTATCACCGGGCTGTAGGTCTTGTATACGGACTCTCAAGTCGTAGTTTCGCTTATTCCTCTGTTCTCTTCCCTCTGAAGTCAAACGGGCCTGTTTAAATGCAGAAGCCAAATTTTTCCAGAGTCTGTCCACATAATTTTTGTGAGAGGCCACAGATGTCTGATCAAGAGATAGTCCAAATGCCAAATCAACTAGCAGCCGAGCTTCTCTTCCAAACATGAGACGATAAGGTGAGTGTCCAGTAGCGTCACTCTCCGTACTGTTATATGCATGCATCAGTGTAGCTATGTGACGGCTCCAATTCTGCTTCTCTCCGTTTGACAGTGTCCCCAACATATTCAGTAGAGTGCGATTAAATCTTTCCGGTTGAGCATCACCTTGAGGGTGATACGGAGTAGTTCGGGTCTTTTGAATTCCTAACAGTTCTAGCAATTGCCCAACAAGTCGGCTCTCAAAGTCTCTGCCCTGATCCGAGTGGATTCTCTTTGGTAGGCCATAATGAACAAAAAACTTCTCCATTAAAACCTTTGCCACTGTAGGAGCATGTTGGTTTTTGGTAGAGAAAGCTTGGGCATAACGGGTGAAATGATCAGTCACTACTAAAATATTTCCCTGCCCACTAGCATCAGGCTCTAAGCACAGGAAATCAATGCACACCAAATCCATGAGTCCTTGACTCTGCAGGTGGCTCATTGGAGCAGGTCGAGTTGGTAGGGTCTTCCTCTGAATACACCTCAAACACGAATGGCAATAACTTTCAACTTCAGATCTCATACAAGGCCAGTAGAATCGGTCTCACACCAGTTTAAAAGTTCTCTCTGCACCCAAATGTCCATGGTCATCATGCAATGCTCTCAACACACCTTCTCTGTGCTTGGTGGGGAGGAAGAACTGTTGCGTTTCTTCAGCATTGTTCGAGGGGCCCCTTCGGTAGACCACCCCATCCAGCATCATCAACTGCTCCCATTCCTTATATACCAATCGGGCTCCTTCGGGGGAATTAATCAGTAGAAATTCCCTTTGACGCGCGTTCATAGCCTTCATTGTCAAAGCGATGAGGGGATCTTCAGCCTGATCTGCTCTCAGGTCCTGCTTCGAGAGAGTAGGTAGGTTTTCACCCCTCAGCTGTGTAGGATTACAATAAAGCTCGGGAACGCCCTCAGCCATAACTCCTATAGCTTTTGCTTCAACTTCTCCCTTGACCCGGCGCTCTGCCCCCTGACATAAGGCTTGCACCCCATCTGGAGTCAGATGAGTCCATTCTGTGTCGTAGGGCCTTCTTGACAAAGCATCTGCATCTCGATTATTCACTCCAGGGCGATACTTAAAACTTAACCGAAACCCTGACAGAGCGGCCAACCACCGATGTCCCGTTGCATCCAGTTTTACAGTAGTAAGGACGTACGTAAGAGGATTGTTGTCAGTCTTTATCACAAAGTTGGCCCCATACAGATAATCTTTCAGCTTGTCTACTACTGCCCACTTCAAGGCTAGGAACTCTAGTCTGTGGGTAGGATAGTTCTTCTCTGAAGGCGTAAGGCTTCTGCTTACATATGCTGCATGCCTCCACAATCCATCATATTCTTGATATAAGACTCCCCCTAGACCTTCTCTGCTGGCATCCACATGCAATTCGTACGGCTTATGAGGATCAGTGTAAGCCAGGACGGGAGCTTGAGTCAGACTCTCTTTCAGCTTCATAAAGGCACTTTCACATCGATTAGTCCATTCTTCTTGGATGGATTCTCGAGCCTTCCTTGGCCCTTGAGCCGACAAACTTCGATCAGAGGCCTTGGAGCCTTCTCCCACTTTTTCTTTCCATAGGAGCTTATTCAAAGGTTGAGCTATCTTAGCAAATCTTCCTATGAATATTCGGTAGTATGAGCAGAACCCCAGGAAGGTTCTAAGTTCTGTAACATTCCGGGGTCTAGGCCAGGAAGCTACGGCTTCCAACTTTCGAGGATCCGTCTAAACACCTTCTGCCGAAACCACATGTCCCAGGTACGTAACGGAAGGTAGACAAAATTGACACTTCTCCAGGGACAGTTTCAACCCCTCTTCATGGAGCCGCTTCAAGACCTTCTCCAACCGTTGCTCATGCTCTTCCAAAGTCTTCCCAAACACAATAATATCATCTAGATACACCAACACTTCTATCAAGTTCATATCTCCGACTGTCTTCTCCATTAACCGTTGGAACGTGGCGGGAGCCCCCGTGAGGCCTTGAGGCATTCTGTTGAACTCAAAGAACCCCAGTGGGCAGATGAACGCAGTCTTCTCTTTGTCTGATGATACCCACTTCGCAGGTCTAGTACACTAAACCATTTTGCTCCAGACAAACACTGTAGGGTATCTTCTATCCGAGGAGTGGCATATTGATCCGGAATGGTCCTCTGATTTAGCGTGCGATAGTCTATACATAAACGGATAGAACCATTCTTCTTTCGAACCATCACTATTGGAGAGGCATAAGGACTCCTGGACTCTTGAATCACCTTAGTCCTCTGTAGTTCATTCAGCTGTTCTCGTAGATCATCCAAATCTCCCAGCGGAACTCGTCTTGACCTTTCTCGAAACGGCTTATCCTCTTGTAGTCGAATGCGATGTTCAGTACTCTTAGCGCATCCCACGTCGAACTCATCCTTCGAAAACATGTCCTTCCATTTTAGAATCTGAGACTGAAGTGACTTCTTCCATTCAAGCGAGATGGGAGCATCTATAGGATAGAACCGTTCAGCTGGAATCTCTTTATTCACTCCCTCCCTAAATCGGTAGGGGAGAGAGGTGTAACAGAGGCCACTTGTCCGATAGGCATTCGTGCTTTCAGGACCACTGGAGAATCAGACACATTACACACACTAACTGAAACTCTTCCTCGTGTCCGGTTCAAAGCTCTCATAGAGATTATCTCAGGGATTACTTCGACTCCAGCCTCACTCCCATGACGGAGATCAGTTTCCAGTACCACATAAGGACCTGGTTGTGATCCGTTCAAATTGACTGAAGCCCGGAAGCTCGCCACTTCTCCTGATTGCAGAACCTTCTCTGTTCCTCCCAATCTCCACAGATGCCCCACTTCGGCAGGTGCCCTCTGTTCTTCGACCATTTGTTGATAGACCAGACGTAACATCGGATGCACTCCTTTGGTAGAACCTTCTTCCATCACTATGGGAGTCAGAAGACGTCTCACCAGATCAGTATTCGTCCCCACTATCATAGAACTTCTGCTGGCCTCTGAAGGGCGAGGACATACAATGGCCAATGCATCACAACCTCCAGACTGTCCGACGACTTGGGATCCAATATCTAACTTCACCTGTAGATATCCATCATAGGGAAGCTTCTCAGATCCGATACCCCAGATCTCAAGGTCCTTCAATTCCTTTAAAGGTATGTGCTTCAAGTGCTTCTCGTAGAAGTCTCGATAGATCAACGTCACTTGAGCACCTGAGTCTAACAGAGCTTTAGTGTAGACTCCCTCTACTTGGATTGGAACGATGGGAGAAGGACCTATCAGCTGGTCAGGAAACTTGCTTGTTGCAGCAGGAGGTATAGACCCAGTTCGCTGTACCCTAGCCTTCTTCCTGACTCGTGGAGGTTTTGGGTGTGCATTGCTTTCCCATGAGATAGGACCGGATACTAAGGGAGTATCTCTTTCAGTCCTGGTAGGCTCAGCATTTGGCAAGGATCCGGACCCTCTCGGCCTTTCAGTTCTGGCTTGAAATTTGGAGCGGTTTTCGACCATTGGGCACCTAGTTTGCTCCCTCACTTGGGCCCTCTGGTGTTTCCCGCCTGTGAGGTAGATAGCAGCCCTTCTAATGCCTTTAAGAACTCTTCAACTCTTTTTCCTTCAGGCCTTTGGTTTTTACACTGTGCTCGGAAATTACCCATTTCCCCACAACTGAAGCATCTCTTCTTTGAAGACGGAGGCGCACTTGCTTGTGGTGATTCGTTTGAAGGACCCTGGGGCCACAACAACTCCCGTTGTTCACATATCGGTGAGGAACTTCTGCATATCGGTCCGTGTCTCTGCCACGTTCAACATTACCCGGCACAGGTCTGTGTGCGCCTGTTCCTGTTCAGCTTGAGCTTCTTGCACCTTCTTAACAGTCTTTTGTATCTCACTATATGCCGGAATTGTTGACTCTTTTTCAGCACTCTCTGTGGATATAGGAACAACCAGCTGCTCTTGTCCGTCAACTTCGGACCCATAGGCATCCAACGAATCATCTTCAGTTTGCAGATATTCGTTATGCCTCACGGGTTGTGCGTAAACTCTTTCTCCTCTCCTTAAGGATTTTTCTTCTAGCAGAGCCTCTTCCTCTCTAACAGCTCGAATCAGTTCCAGGTATTTCAACTCTCGGTTATCTTCTCTGGTTCTCAGCTGTAACATCACAGGATCTAGAGTTTGAGTGCCCCTCAATATCTGCTGCATTCGGATTTTATCTATTGTGGCTGGTTCGGCCCCTTTCTTAAGAAGTATCTGGTGCAGAATCTTATCTAGGCGCCTCATATATTCAGTCATTTTCTCACCCTTTCGCTGGTAGGTATGTTCGTACTGGTACATGAGCTCAGCGGCCTTTTCTGTTTGCCCGAAGACTTCCTGTAATATATTTAGGTAATCTAAAGCGGTACAGTCTTGCTTACTCAACTTCAGGTTTCTGACAGCCTCTGACGCAGGCCACACTGAGGGCTGCAATGTATGTAAATACACACACACGGCTGCAATGTGCATATATATATATATATATATATATATATATATATATATACAGCTGTGTTCAAAATTATTCAACCCCCACTGAAATTGAGTGTTTTGGCCAGTTTGACATTGATTTTGATCATTCAGTCATCTTGCTTACAATTAAATCAAAGAGGCACGTGTAGGTCAGACAAATATAACATAACATTTATAATGAAATAACCACAAATGTCTTTTCTGTGCTCACATCATTATCAGTTTTATTCAACCCCCAAGTGACATTCAATCTTAGTACTTAGTTACAGTTATAACAGCTTTTAAACGTGAAGCATAGCTTGACACAAGTGTCTTGCAGCCATCTACGGGTATCTTCGCCCATTCGTCATGGGCAAAAGCCTCCAGTTCAGTCACATTCTTAGGCTTGCGCACTGCAACTGCTTTCTTTAAGTCCCACCAGAGGTTCTCAATGGGATTTAAGTCAGGTGACTGCGATGGCCACTCCAAAATGTTCCAGCCTTTAATCTTTTTTTTTTAAATTCAAAATTTTTTTTATTTTGGAAAAAGTCAGCTTAACAATCATGCTAGAAAGGGCCACGCAGGGCCAAGAATTGTCTTCATAAAGAACACATCAGTGTAAAGCATATAAAGAAGTCTTCTATTGACATACATAAAACAGCAATAAACATCCCCTAATAGGGGGGTCTCATCTGCGCATAAGCGAGTCTGCAAACATAACGCTTGTAAGAGAAATAAAAAACGAATGAGGGGGAGATAACATAAAAATAAAGTGTAACTCAGGGGAAGGGGGAACTGCGTTAAGACTGCTCGAAAATAAAAATAAAACCAGAAAGCCTCATCTATGTCCCCATCCGGGGAATGTCATCAGGAAAAACGAGAGAAAATAAAGCTTTAAGCGTCTCTGAATTAAATGGGGGGGGGGGAGAGAACAACTCAGAAAAAGTGTCTAATAGAAATGTCCTCAATAAGGGTCTCAGAAAAACATCCAGAACATAAGCGGGGGGTCATCAGTCAGTATAGAGATCAAACGGGGGAGTCCGCAGGTATACTCTTCAGAATAAGATAGGTCAAAAACATCCCCGATTGGGGGGTCTCATCGAAAAAAAAAAAGGGCAACAGTCCAGCAAAAACGATGTCTCGGAATATCAGGAGTAAGCACACAAAGATCCAGGTCACCACAGGAAACAGGCAGTCAGGAAAGAAGGAGAAAGCAGACTCAGCCAGTGTCTCGGAACGGCAGCAAGCAACCCGCAGGCAGAGCGACCCAAGGCAGGCCAGGCCAGCGGGGGAGGCACAAATCTAGGCGATAATCCGTTTCAGGCGGTGTCGGAGCGGGGAACGGCAGGTGGAGACCAAGCGTCGCCATCCTCTCAGCCATGAGGGGGATCTTCACGTTTACCAGGCTCCGATCGGCTTCAGCGGGCGCCCCCAGCGCACCCGCCGACTCCGCTCGGACCAACTCCCCACGGCAGAGAGGTACCTCCAAATCGCGCCACGTGGACTGTCTGTCCCGCGGCACCTCAGACAGCTGCAGCACGCCATCCGCCACTCCAGCCCCATCTCGTTGAGACATGGCAGCCCTCTCCATCCCCAGCCCCCCACAGCCGGAGGGATCCTTCTGAGGCAAGCTATCTCCAGGATCACTGCTGCACGGCGTCTTAGCATCTCAGCCCGTCTGCAGCACGGCCATGATGCGGCGCATGTCGCCTCGCGTCACCGGCCGATCATCGTCCCCCAGCAGCTGCAGCAGGGCATCCAGCAAGGCCGGGAAACGGGGGCCCTCCGTCTCCACAGCCCTCAACATAGCACTCAGCAGGGTCAGGGCACCCAAAACAGCCGCGCAGGGGAGCGACGAAAGTCAGTAAGTAGGCCTCAAAATGGCCGCCGGGGCCAAACTCCGATCAAGAACGGCAGGGAGCAGGCGAGTCTCTAGACCAGAGGGGGGGAGAAACGGACTCCGGTCTGCACATTCCGATGGCCAGCCGCTAAGGAGCCACAGGAAAGGTTTCTCAGCGGCAAAAAAAACATCAAAAGTCCCCAGAACCAAGTCTTCATCACGGAGCTCTAGTAGTATGCGACTGCTCCCTCCAGCGGCCAGCCACGCCCCCCAGCCTTTAATCTGTAACCATGCTCTAGTGGACTTGGAGGTATGCTTGGGATCATTGTCCTGTTGAAAGGTCCAACGTCTCCCAAGCCTCAGGTTTGTGACGGACTGCATCACATTGTCATCCAATATCTCCTGGTACTGAAGAGAATTCATGGTACCTTGCACACGCTGAAGCTTCCCTGTACCTGCAGAAGCAAAACAGCCCCAAAGCATGATTGACCCCCCGCCATGCTTCACAGTAGGCAAGGTGTTCTTTTCTTCATAGGCCTTGTTCTTCCTCCTCCAAACATAGCGTTGATCCATGGGCCCAAACAGTTCTAATTTTGTTTCATCAGTCCACAGAACACTATCCCAAAACTTCTGTGGTTTGTCCACATGACTTTTGGCATACTGCAGTCGACTCTTCTTATTCTTTGGAGACAGCAAGGGGGTGCGCCTGGGAGTTCTGGCATGGAGGCCTTCATTACGCAGTGTGCGCCGTATTGTCTGAGCTGAAACTTCAGTACCCACATCTGACAAATCTTTTCTCAGTTCCTCAGCAGTCACACGGGGACTTTTCTCCACTCTACGCTTCAGGTAGCGCACAGCAGTCAAAGTCAGCATCTTCTTTCTGTCACGACCAGGTAGCGTTTCAACAGTGCCCTTTGCCTTGAATTTGCGAATGATGCTTCCTATGGTCTCTCTTGGTATGTTTAACATCTTTGCAATCTTCTTATAGCCATTGCCCTTCCTGTGAAGAGTAATCACCTCTTCTCTTGTCTTCCTGGACCATTCTCTTGACTTCACCATGTTTGTAACCACACCAGTAAATGTCTAGAAGGAGCTGAGTATCACAGTCATTTTAAAGCTGCCTAATTGGTGCTTATTATGCTTTATTGCTGCTCCGTGACATCCACAGGTGGTTTCAATACCTGATTGAAAACACTTGAATGAACCTCTGTTCTTCAGAGTGGTAGTCTTTAAGGGGTTGAATAATTGTGTCAATGAAGAATTCACAAAAGAAACATTTACTACTGTATTACAAAAGCAATTGATGTCATTTTAGTTGCATATGGTTCTTTAAAAAGTCCTTGTAGGATTTCATTCTGAATACAATTACAAATGTCACTAAATTCCCTAAAACCCTTTACAGCATCGGGGGTTGAATCATTTTGAACACAACTGTATACATATGTAGCGCTGCTTTAAAACTGTATTCTGGTGCATTTAGTTTTACTGTCGTACAATTTAGATCTCTCATGCATACAGTTTATTTTGGACATAGGTCCAATGACGGCCGAACATCCTTGTTGATGTCTCTCTGGCCATTTACGCTTAACATTTTTCAAAGCGTTCCAGTATGATCGGTTCCTGCTGGGCTGTTTTGTATGCTCCGCAGTGCTCATGTTCGTATACAAATCGCCTCCATGGTGTTGTTTTTAGATTTCGGCGCAGACACGTCTCCCCGGTTACCCTCCGGCAGAGACGTTGCAGTCGCTGTGCATTGACGTCACCACTATGCGTACCCGCCGGCAGCTGGACGCCACGCCCTTTGGGGATTGGGCGTCTTGCCAGGCGGCACGCTACAAGCTGGGTAAGTGATTCATTAATGTTTCACACACTCTCTATTTATACCTGGTATCTACCCTTTGCCCACTACCTTGATAAAGGCCCCTGTGAGGGCCGAAACATCGGTTTTGATGCTTTTGGGCTTCTTTTTAATGCATTATTGAATAAAACATTATTTTTATTATTTTTTCTTAAGCCCTAGTGTGTGTCCTTCTCTCCTTTGGTCTATATATATATGATCGGAAGGATGCACACGCACAATATTGGATAAAAAATAAAAAAATTATTGAAGCATATTAAAAGGATAGAGCGACGTTTCGGTTAACGCAGGAACCATTTTCAAGGTAGCTTGCAAAGAATGAAGACTGTTTTTAAACCACACTCATGCATTGCTTTCCTACGAAAACGCCCCTAACAATTAGATGTTACCAGGTGAATTCACTGAGACATGTAAATGTCCAACAGGACGCCGCTGAACGCAACGTCCCAGGACGCTCAGAACAACGTGTTGCCTTAGCAACTTAAAAACAAAGAAAAAATGAAGCGCACATGATGGAGGACAGCAACAATCATGGTAGACTCCTCCATATTTTTATCTATATTGTGTAAGCAATCGTTTTAACTGTTGTCAGCTTTATCTCTCTGAAAGAAAACATGTGAAAGAAATATACTCATTCAAGCCTCTGGGTGAGACCGTGTCCAGCATTTTTATCCAAAAAGTCTCCCGCTGAAGGAGCAGCTGGGAACGGTTCCCACCCCGAGGTAGTGGGGGGACATGATCGATTCCCACGAATCTAAGCGACGGTAACCGGTGTTGTAAATCGAGGAAGTGTTTCGCGACTGGCTTGTCAGTAACACCGTCTATAAGCTGTATTAATAGAGGAACGGTGGCCGCGTATCCGATCTCTGAGTGTTAAATCTGTCTTTCCCACATACGCCAACCCACAAGGGCATGTGATCAGATAGATTACATATTCCGTCTGGCACGTAATTCGACGTTTTATGCCATATTTATGGCCAGTGTGGGGATGTGAGAAAGTAGAGGTTGGATACATATGGTTACATGTAACGCAGCCGGCGCATCTAAAGCAGCCCTTCTTAAAGTGAGCAGGACGGCAATCATACGCTTTAACTGAATCTGTATGCACCAGCCAATCGCGCAAATTCTTCCCTCTTGTATAACTGATCAAAGGTGGTAAAGAAAAAGGTTTCGGTAATTTTCGATCATATGAAAAATTTCTCCAATGGTTTTTGATGTGTCTTGAAAGAAGATCGCTGTGAGTATTGTAATTCATGGATAAAAAAATCTGAGAATCTTGCGGTTGTTTCAAGTTGGTATTACTTTTGTCACGTTCCATAGCTTTATTTAATGCTTTATCCAGGCAGGCATGAGAGTAACCTCTCTCTAAGAATCTTGTATACATTTCCTTAATTTGATGTTTTCGTTATATATATATATATACACATTGCAGCCCTCAGTGTGTATAATTATATATATAATATATATATATATATATAATTATACACACTGAGGGCTGCAATGTACAGTGGCAAGAAAAAGTATGCATGAATTGCATGAATTGGTCATAAAATGTGCTCTGATCTTCATCTAAGTCACAACAATTTGAAAAACACAGTCTGCTTAAAATAATACAACACAAACATTATATGTTTTCATGTGTTTATTGAACAGAACATGTAAACATTCACAGTGCAGGGTGGAACAAGTATGTGAACCCCTAGACTAATGACTTCTCCAAGAGCTAATTGGAGCCAGGAGTGAGCCAACCTTGAGTCCAATCAGTGTGATATTATTGGATGTGTTGCTGAAAGCTGTCCTGCCCTTTAAAAACACACACCAGTTTTGGGTTTACTGGTTTCAAGAAGCACTGCCTGATGTGAACCATGCCTCGCAGAAAAGAGCTCTCAGAAGACCTACGATCAAGAATTGTTGACTTACTTGAAGCTGGAAAGGGTTACAAAAGTATATCCAAAAGCCTTGATGTTTATGTGTCCACGGTAAGACAGACTGTCTACAAATGGAGAAAGTTCAGCACTTTTGCTACTCTCCCTAGGCATGGTCGTCCTGTAAAGATGACTGCAAGAGCACAGCGCAAAATGCTTAATGAGGTAAAGAAGAATCCTAGAGTGTCACCTAAAGACTAACAGAAATCTCTGGCACATGCTAACATTTTTGTTGACACATCTACAATAAGGAAAACATTAAACAAGAATGGAGTACATGGGAGGACACCACGAAGGTGAAAAAGAATATTGCAGCACGTTTGAAGTTTGCAAAAGAGCACCTGGATGTTCCACGGCACTACTGGCAAAATATTCTGTGGACAGATGAAACCAAAATTGAGTTGTTTGGAAAAAACACACAACACTATCAGGGTTATCCAAAGAGATTCGAATTGCTTGAGAAAGGTAACCGAACGCTGAAAATCAGCGTTCGGGTACCTTTCCTGGCCATTCGGCTATCCAGAGAGCAGGCAATTCGCCAAATCCTGGCGAATTGCCTGAACATACGGTGCCTGTTCGGTCCCTGTTCGAGGGCAGTGAAATCCCCATGAAAAAGCACTGCTTCGGCTATTCAGAGAACACAAACCAGCAGTGAAAGGTTCCCCTAATGCCCTGTCATTCGGTGGTTTAATTCGGCAAATTTATTCAGGAGAATCCCATAGGCTTCAATGTTAAAAATATTCCCGTTTTAATTCAATATCTAATAAACCGTTCATTATAAAATTCTGCAGCAAAAAGTCTCTTTATTTATAGATTTTTAGGATACTTTAAGCATTTTTCTGAATTTTTTAAAAAAAAATTAAAAGTCCGATTTTTTTTTTTTTTTTTTTCAGTTTGCTTATTTTTTTTGTAACAGCCCTCTTTATTATCATTCCCTGGACCACCTGTGAAAATTTCAGACATTTTCGCTTAGTAGTTTCTTTGCAAACAGCGTTTCATTTTCCCAGATTCATACAAATGGTTTTTCTAATTTATTCACTGCCTCCTCTACGTCACGGCTCTGTGTGATTCGGCTCCTGTTCGGCTCCTGTTCGGCTTTTTCGAAGGTTAATCCAGATGTTTTTGCTTGTTTTCAGCGTGCATTCGGTTAGTTTTCGTCAGGTTTGCGGTAGCCTTTCCCTGCAATTCGGGGACCCTGTGGTGCTTGCTGAATACACCGCAGGGTCACCGAAATGGGATTGGCAAAAGGAACCGAATTGAAGAGAACGAAAAGTCACCGAACGTGCGGTGACTTTTCGAATCTCTTTGGATAACCCTGTATGTTTGGAGAAAAAAAGGCACAGCACACCAACATCAAAACCTCATCCCCACTGTAAAACATGGCGGAGGGAGCATCATGGTTTGGAGCTGCTTTGCAACAAAACAAAATATGCCTTCTGGAGTGGCCCAGTCAGAGTCCTGACCTCAACCCGATTTGAAATGCTGTGGCATGACCTTAAGAGAGCGATTCACACCAAACATCCCAAGAATATTGCTACACTGAAACAGTTTTGTGAAGAGGAGTGGTCCAAAATTACTCCAGATCGTTGTGCAGGTCTGATCTGCAACTACAGGAAACGTTTGGTTGAGGTTATTGCTGCCAAAGGAGGGTCAACCAGTTATTAAGTCCAAAGGTTCACATACTTTTTCCACCCTGCACTGTGAATGTTTACATGTTCTGTTCAATAAAAACATGAAAACATATAATGTTTGTGTTGTATTATTTTAAGCAGACTGTGTTTTTCAAATTGTTGTGACTTAGATGAAGATCAGAGCACATTTTATGACCAAGTCATGCAAAACTCCACGTAATCCCAAAGGGTTCACATACTTTATCTTGCCACTGTATGTAAATACACACACACACACACACATAGGGCTGCAATGTGTAATATATATATATATATATACACACTGAGGGCAGCCGTGTGTGTGTGTATATACACACACACAGGCATGTTTCAGACCTCAGATCAGACGTGGGACACTGTTCGGACAAGCCCCTGCAGTTTACCGCGTTTCGTACCTTCTACCGAGTGCTGTCGGCAAAGTCTCCCAGCGGCTGCTCGTTGCTAAGCCCCCAGCTGCGATCTCGCGAGATTGCTCCCAGCGCGATCTCGCGAACTCCGAGATCTCGCGAGATCGCGCCTGGGGGCTTCCCAATGAGCGGCCGCTGGAAGACTTTGCCGGCGGTGCTCGTTAAAAGGTACAAAACGTGGTAAGCTGCTGGGGCCTGTCCAAATACCATTAGAGCGTTCGGACAGCCACCCCAGCCCCTCAGAAGCTGGCAAGCCAGCTCAATGCTGGCTTCCAGTATCGGGGGCGTCCCTGGAATTAGCCCGCAGAAGCCCGCCTTTAATGTAATAATAATAAAAATATACACAGTTGTAGTGCGGCTTTAAAAAGACTTTGTTCTCTGCATTTACTTATTGTGGCCACCAGGGGGAGACAGAGGCATAATGGACTATGCTGGGCATAAACGGAGCTACGTTTTCCATCATGCTTTGCGATGGATACAGGAAGTGTGGGAGAGAGAGGAAGGACATCCGCAGCCTCGTGCAAAGACGAGACAGAGTGAGCGGGGCGTTGAAAGGAGAAGAACGCAGGCAGAGCTGTTAAAGATCGTGACCAGGCCAGAGCGCAGGTGCTACCTCGCTGGTGCTGGGGACTGGGACAGTGACCCTGCGGAGGTCTGTCTATGAAAAGCTGGGAGGTCTGAGGGCAAGAAGCTGGCTCCGGCTGGACCCCGTGTAAGGAGAACCGCGATGATCCACTGGGAGTGCAGGCGGTAAGCCGTAGTTCTCATTGCAGAGATCGGACAAGCAGGAGAAGCGGTTCCGGTGGCACAGAGTTCCAGTGAAATCCAGCGGAGAGACATCCTTGATTGGGCAGCGGAGCAGATTGTCTAACGGATGGGTGAGAGGCCTCCCAGGCCACAGTTCCAAGTTTAAACGAAGCACGCTGCAGTATTGTTTAAATCTACAGGGCCCCAACGTGACTAGTCGAAGATTTGCTCAATCCATTCACTGGCCAGTTGAATATAGTACCCGGGTACCTGAGATCACACACACACACCTTTTTGAGACATTACTTTCACGGGACTTACACTCCAGAAACGAAGGGGTTAAACTTTTCTTTTGCCACCGCGTGTTTTTCTCGCATTACGAAGTCCTGTCGTTCATATACCGTATTTGCATTATATGTGTCACTTTATTGGGATCAGTAAAGTATATAATCTATAAAATCCACAACAGTGCTGGTGTATATTTATTCCCTAGTGCGGTGAGACTAACCCGAGGTTAATTCAGCGGCTCCTTCGGGGGGAGCGCTACACGTGGGGGCTCGTTCTGGGATTTCCAGTCTCTGTAGAAACCGCAATTAAAGGGTTAATTATGGATCCAGACGAAGCAGCAGAGTGGTGTAAAGCACAGGGTGGCCAGTTAGAGTTGAGTGTAGTAATGGATATTCCAGCAGGCACCTAGGCAGAAGAACAGATCCGCCGGGCCGTGGCAGCGTTGGCGCCTGATCAGCGGGGGTTTCTAGCGGACATTAAAGTGAACCCAGAGACTTCTCACACGTATGTTCTTTTTGAGTGGAGAAAGGGTGTTCCCGTGTGTTTTCAGGGCGTGAGTATGCAGCTAACCGACGACGTGGAAGTTCGTATGATCCAGCCAAGTAAGCCACGTGGTGATTCTGTGAATATTCCTGCATCCAGCCCGCTGGCCATGATTGGGCCGGAGTTCATTGCTGCGATTGGAGACCTCGTAGTTAAGTGTCAGAGGGCCCACCCTTCTTACATCAGTTTCGGATATCGGAAGTTGTAAAATTTTTCAGGACACTTGCCAACTCCAGTGGGAGAAGAAACCTTCGAAGAATTGGTAGAACAGGCGATGCAGGCTCTGGATGAGTGGGACGTCTCTGAAGCGCAGAAGAAGCAAAGAATTACTGAGAGCTTGAAGGGACCTGCGTCAGAGGCTGTCAGGAATCTGAAACTGAGTAAGAGAGACTGTACTGCTCTAGATTACCTGAACATATTACAGGAAGTCTTCAGGCGAACGGAAAAGGCTGCTGAGCTCATGTACCAGTATGAACATACTTACCAGAAAAAGGGTGAGAAGATGACAGAATACATGAGGTGCCTGGATAAGATACTGTACCAAGTACTGTTGAAGAAAGGAGCAGACCCCACTACAGTAGATCAGGTTAGAATGCGTCAGATATTGAAAGGTGCTTTACCCTTAGACCCTGTGATGTTGCAACTAAAGACTCGAGAAGGTAATAAAGAGTTAAATTACCTAGAACTGATTTGAATTGTTCGGGAAGAAGAAGCCCTTCTGGAAGAGAAGCTTGCAAGAAGGGAAGAAAAGGTCTATGCGCAACCCATAGGGTATAACGAGTGTTCATCAGATGAAGATGATCCGGAAGAGACATATGAGCCAGAGATAACCCAAAAGTCGTCAAACCAGGTGTATAGCGAGATACAAAAGACTCTCAAGAAAGTACAAGAAGCCCAAGTTAAGATGGAACAGACACAGACGGATCTATGCCGGGAAATCTTGAAAGTAGCTGAAATGCAGACTGAAATACAGAGGTCTCTCTCAGATATACGAACAGCAGCGGTTGCCGTGGCCTCCGACAGGGGATTTTCAAATGAGCCACAGGAAGAAAGTGTGCCCTCATCCTCGTGGGGAAGATGTTTCGCCTGTGGGGAATTCGGCCATTTCAAGGTTCAGTGCCCGGAAAGGAGACAGGGAGGGTTCCTATATGTGCCTGCTAGAACTAGGAGATCCTCTCCCTGGAGGTCCGGTCCTACGTCACGGGAAGACAATGCTCGCCCTCAGTCGCCACGTATGAGGACGAGGGTTAGAGTACAACAGACTGGGTCTACATCTCCTGCTGCTACGAAAAAGTTCCCTGACAAGTTGATAAGTCCTTCGCCCATCATCCCGGTTCAAGTGGAAGGAGTCTATACTAAGGCTCTTCTAGATTCGGGTGCTCAAGTAACACTGATTTACCGAGACTTCTATCAGAAATATTTGAAGCATATACCCCTGAAGAAATTGAAGGATCTTGAAATCTGGGGAATGGGAACGGAGAGGTTTCCCTATGGTGGATATATACAGGTGAAGCTAGAATTCAGTTCGGTAATCGCTGGACAACTGGGAGTATGTGACACGTTGGCAATTGTGTGTCCTCGTCCCTCGGGAGCTAATCGAAGTTCTATGATAGTGGGGATGAACACTGATGTGTTGAGACACCTCTTAACCCCACTGGGCACGGAAGAGAGTCCTGCTCCTAAGAAGGCACACTCGATGTCACGACCGGCCTGTCCACGGAGGGTCAAAGAACAGAGAGCCACTACAGAAGTGAGAAGGCTGAGGAGAACGGAAGGGACAGAGAAGGTCCTATGGTCAGGAAAGACTGTACAAGTACCGATTGGAGACAAATTCTCTTTGCCTGGTCTGCCTATATCTCGTCCGACTTCTATTACTCGGTCTCAGCAGTTACGTCCCGTCGGAGAGAGTGAAGAAGACAGTGAAGAAGAAGGCTGGTGTCTGAGCTGGGTGTGGACACCTGAGTCCCAGGGCATCAAGGCGGTCTCTGACCGGGGTGAGAATGATTTAGAGCCTGATATTTCTGAAGTTATGACTCAAGCACCGGAAGTTCCTGAAGTTCTAGAGGAAATATCCATAGATTACAGTTCTATGCCTTCACTGGAGGGCTCATATTCCGAGGAAGTGTTTGCTCCGATTGTTGATGAGAAAATTGAGCCCGTAAATGCGACTCACCCACCTGAAGACGTATCGGGTGATGACAGTTCTATGCCTTCCCTGGAAGGTTCATACGCCGAAGATGTATCTACTCAGTCTGCAGGAGAGAGAATTGAGCCTGTGGAGTCAGCTCTCCCGACTGAAGAGGATCCTGAAAAATTTGAACCTAAACGTTCCGTACGACCCCCTCAGAGACTCACGTATGATTCACCAGGACATAGCACAGAGGAAGCTGTAACAACTCTGCGGAGGTTTCCTGAAGTGTCAGCCCTACTTGCAGAGGTGTCTAGGGGTTTGGGTGAGATTGAGGATATTTGCTGCCTGTTGTCAATTATTATTATTATTCTTTATTTATAAAGTGCCAGCATATTCCGCAGCGCTGTACAATAAGCACAGTATAGACAGGGTTACAATACATTGAACAACATTTGACAAACAGTACAGGAGGAGATGAGGGCCCTATTCCTGTAGGAACTCACAATCTGGGAGGGTTGGGGTTGGAAACAGGAGGAGAGGACTGTAAGGTGAGAGTGATTGATGGTTGCGTCAGTGAGTTGGGTGTCAACCCTGAATATATAGGTTAAAGTGAGAACTGTTGTGATATGTTATGTTGTGTTATGTATGACCGATACATGTACCCGTTACATGCCCTTGGGAGGACCCAAGAGTTTAGGGGGGGAGAGTGTAGCGCTGCTTTAAAAAGACTTTGTTCTGCTGCATTTACTTATTGTAGCCACCAGGGGGAGACAGAGGCATAATGGACTATGCTGGGCATAAACGGAACTACGTTTTCCATCATGCTTTGCGGTGGATACAGGAAGTGTGTGGGAGAGAGAGGAAGGACATCTGCAGCCTCGTGCAGAGACGAGACAGAGTGAGCAGGGCGTTGAAAGGAGAAGGACGCAGGCAGAGCTGTTAAAGATCGTGACCAGGCCAGAGCGCAGGTGTTACCACGCTGGTGCTGGGGACTGGGACAGTGACCCTGCAGAGGTCTGTCTATGAAAAGCTGGGAGGTCTGAGGGCAAGAAGCTGGCCTCGGCTGGACCCCGTGTAAGGAGAACCGTGATGATCCACTGGGAGTGCAGGCAGTAAGCCGTAGTTCTTGTTGCAGAGATCGGACAAGCAGGAGAAACGGATCCGGTGGCACAGAGTTCCAGTGAAATCCAGCGGAGAGACATCCTTGATTGGGCAGCGGAGCAGATTGTCTAACGGATGGGTGAGAGGCCTCCCAGGCCACAGTTCCAAGTTTAAACGAAGCACACTGCAGTATTGTTTAAATCTACAGGACCCCAACGTGACTAGTCGAAGATTTGCTCAATCCATTCACTGGCCAGTTGAATATAGTACCCGGGTACCTGAGATCACACACACACACCTTTTTGAGACATTACTTTCACGGGACTTACACTCCAGAAACAAAGGGGTTAAACTTTCTTTTGCCACCGCGTGTTTTTCCCGCATTACGAAATTCTGTCGTTCATATACCATATTTGCATTATATGTGTAACTTTATTGGGATCAGTAAAGTATATAATCTATAAAATCCACAACAGTGCTGGTGTATATTTATTCCCTAGTGCGGTGAGACTAACCCGAGGTTAATTCAGTGGCTCCTCCGGGAGTGAGCGCTACACAGTATAATAATAATAACTACATGGGGTATAAATATGATAATAATAGATACATGAGGTATCATAATAATTACACAGGGTCCAATCGTAACTGCACAGGATTGTCACACTGAGGAAAGGGCTTTGCCCTAAAAGGTTTGTGTTTTTTCTGCCTCTCCATATGAAGTCAATTGTCTACACAAGTGGGCCAGCTTTCTGCAGCTCTGGTGGTTGTCTCTTTTTTTTTTGCATTGATCACTGAAGTCTCTCCTCTTGCTTGAGGTGCACAGGGGGTTTTACTCCAGCTTGGTAACAGCATCTATGTGAGCATATTTCACTTTTTTTATTTTGGGTGCTACAGACACCTGACCCCGAGGTCCATTTTTCTATTATAGGGTGTGATAATAATTACACAGGATACAATAATAACCAAGGACCCTATTCCCTAGTCTGCGCTAAAATGGGGACGATAAAAGGGGATAATGTGCGCCTGCAGGTTTCCTCCTAGCATCCCAATTTTAGTGCGATATTCCTGGGGCAGGCGTTGTCTCATCACCTTACCCCAGAACGCAGTGTTAACCGCTGAGATGCTTGCGGTATTGCTTCTGTGCCGCTGCGAGTCTCATCTCCTGGAGTCCATAGGATTCCATGGAGGGTTTTGCTTTGTAGTCGAGAGCCCTGCGACACGGAGTGATATATGTTACTGAGCGGGTGGTGGATACATGGAACAGTCTTCCAGTAGAAGTGGTAGAGGCCAAAACAGTGATTGAATTTAAGCAAGCATGGGATAGGCATAAGGCTATCCTAAACAAAAGATAAATCCAGGTCAAGTATCCATGTAATTGGGCGACTAGATGGGCCGAAAGGTTCTTATCTGACCACATTTTTCTATGTTTCTATGTTTCTATCACAGAGGGAGACTGGAAACTATTTTTCCCAAGTCTCACTCTGCTCCTGGTGACAAGAAGCAGTGTATTGGGCCAATGTTCTCGCTGCAGGTTGAGAGGCGAGTATAGGATTTATTGGGGGTGGGGGTGTTTAGTGGGTGTTAAATGATTCTGGAATCAGCTTTTAAGTGTCACAAAAATTTTGGCTTGCGCATCCCTGCAGTAACTAGTGCTAGCACTCTGTAACCTCACTTATTTAACGCTAGTTACTGATTACACTCCCCATGTTAAGTATAGGAAGCTCAAAGTATAGGAAGCTCGCAAAAGCTTGCGCAGTCACCGATAAGGTACCTATATGGTTTAGCGTCAGGAAGGTAATATGGGGGAATACGCTAAAGTCACTTATCCTGACGGAAACCCTTACACAGCCAGACGTTAACGTTATCATTCACCAGGGAATAGGGCCCTACACAGGTCTAATCATTAATAATATTACACCCGGTGTAGCTTTTATTATTTTAACCCTATAGGTATTATCTAGGTGGGGTATAGTAATAATATTATGATTATATCCGGTGTAGCTTTTATTAAATATGAAGAGCAGGATAATTACCCGGGGATATAATAATAACTACACAGGGTATAATATTATAATGATAATAACTACTGGGCCATATTACATTGTTTGCGCTAAAACAGAGACGATAAGGGGCTATATTACATAGTTGGTGCTAACTTAACCAGAGCTGTTGTAAACTTCATTATAGCCTATGGAGGTTTTCAGTTTACAACAGCTCTGGTTAAGTTAGCACCAGCATTGTAATACTGCCCTGAGTGTATATTGTGCGCCTGCAGGTTTCTCCTTGGCTTCCCCGTTTCAGGTCCATATTACGGGTCAGGTGCTGATTCAGCACGTCGCCCCAGAAGGCAGCGCTGACTCCCTGGATAGTCGTGGAAGCACTGACGCATCGCCTCACGTACCACCTCTTGGAGTCCATAGGGCTCCATGGAGGCTCGTGCTGCCGGGCTGGTCGCTTTAGTGAGTTCGTACGGGTGATTCGCAGAGGGAGATTAAGAACTATTTGTCCCCAGTCTCCCTCTGCTCCCGGCGGCCAGAATCAGAGGATCGGGCCATCATTCTCGCCGCGGGATGAGAGGGGAGTATCTGATTATTGGGGGGTTTTCAGCTGCTGATAAATGATTCTGCAGAAGCTTCTAGCTCTGGGTAACTTTTCGGTAATGTCAGCGGTGCATTAATAAGCATTAGGACTTGTAATGCTAACACTAATTACTACATGGGCTGTAACGATAACATTCCTCTCCATACACCAAAACACAAAGACCTGAAATCTCCGAGACAGGAGTCCTCTGCTTCTCCCCGCGGCCCTCATGCCCCATAAACAACTGCTATGATATACCTGTCCTAGTCAGTAAGGGGACGGCAAAATATATGGAGAAACCCCTAAAAAACACCAGAACGCCCTGAATATATGGAGGAGCCCCTAAAAACACACCTGCACACCCTGAATATATGGAGGAGCCCCTAAAAACACACCCACACACCCTGAATATATGGAGGATCCCCTAAAAATACACCCGCACACCCTGAATATATGGAGGATCCCCTAAAAACACACCCGCACACCCTGAATATATGGAGGAACTCCTAAAAACACACCCACACACCCTGAATATATGGAGGAGCCCCTAAAAATACACCCGCACACCCTGAATAGTGACTCTGTGCTGTGTATAGTGTCTCTGTGCTGTGTATAGTGACTCTGCACTGTGTATAGAGTCTCTGCACTGTGTATAGTGTGTCTGCGCTGTGTATAGAGTCTCTGCACTGTGTATAGAGTCTCTACACTGTGTATAGAGTCTGCGCTGTGTATAGAGTCTCTGTGCTGTGTATAGTGTCTCTGCGCTGTGTATAGAGTCTCTGCACTGTGTATAGAGTCACTGCTCTGTATATAGAGTCTCTGCGCTGTGTATAGTGACTGTGCTGTGTATAGTGACTCTGCGTTGTGTATAGAGTCTCTGCGCTGTGTATAGAGTCTCTGCACTGTGTATAGTGACTCTGCGCTGTATATAGAGTCTCTGTGCTGTGTATAGAGTTTCTGCACTGTGTATAGTGACTCTGCGCTGTGTATAGAGTCTCTGCGCTGTGTATTGTGACTGCGCTGTGTATAGAGTCTCTGCGCTGTATATAGAGTTTCTGCGCTGTATATAGTGACTCTGCGCTGTATATAGAGTCTGCGCTGTGTATAGAGTCTGCACTATGTATAGTGACTCTGCGCTGTATATAGAATCTCTGCGCTGTGTATAGTTACATAGTTACATAGTTATATAGGCTGAAAAAAGACATGCGTCCATCGGGTTCAGTGTCTCTGCGCTGTGTATACTGACTCTATGCTGTGTATACTGACTCTATGCTGTGTATAGTGACTCTACACTGTGTATAGTGACTCTGCGCTGTGTATAGGGACTCTGCGCTGTGTATAGTGACTCTGCGCTGTGTATACTGACTCTGTGCTGTGTATAGGGACTCTGCGATGTGTATAGGGACTCTACGTTGTATATAGAGTCTGTTGTAGAAATTAATCTACTATTGATTTCTGTGTAGTTTGATCCGCTGCACTTACAAGCAGCTCTCTGCTCTCCCTGCCATACTTGCCTGAATGCTCCCTGTATAATGGATCCCTTCTCTATCCCAGAAAGAGTCACACACACACGCTGCTTTAGCTGGAGTTCATCTGACCAAGTGGGCTGTGTGCCCCTGGTCCGCTTAATTTAATACACCATAGGACAACGCCCAGTGGCTCACTGGCTTTACAACAGGAACCAGTTTGCCCAGTAATTACATTTACATATCAAAAGGACAGGGGAGTGGACTAGAATGACCGACCGGCCCCCTGTACATGACTCATCCCTGAGTCATGTAAGCCATGCCTGTCCAACCATCCCCCATCACTGTCAGTATGGACCCCATTCAATACTGATCAAATCTGATCAGCATTAAGTGAAGATCAGTCTACTTGTTCTTATGGATTTGCGACATATATCTGCGGAGACATTCAGTTATTGTCAGTACACGGTACCAGTGTACAGACAAGGCTTAAATGTCTTAAAAGCAAGTATGTCTCTAAACCCAAGAGAAGGTTTTCATACTGACGGTTTTGCCACTGGTTTGGATTTAAAACCAAGTACACTCTGCTAGAGCGTTTCTCCATTCTAATCCAACACAGGGAGACAGATGACAACTTATAACAACACACACATCCTAGAATATAATGTCCACATAATAAAATTTCCACAACAAGTCTCTGCACTGTATATAGAGTCTTTGTGCTGTGTGTAGAGTCTCTGTGCTGTGTAGAGTCTCTGTGCTGTGTATAGAGTCTCTGCGCTGTGTATAGTGACTGCGCTGTGTATAGTGACTCTGCGCTGGGTATAGTGACTCTGCGCTGGGTATAGAGTCTTTGCGCTGGGTATAGAGTCTTTGCGCTGGGTATAGAGTCTTTGCGCTGGGTATAGAGTCTTTGCGCTGGGTATAGAGTCTCTGCGCTGGGTATAGTGACTCTAAGCTGTGTATAGAGTCTCTGCACTGTGTATTGTGACTGCGCTGTGTATAGAGTCTCTGCGCTGTATATAGTGACTCTGCGCTGTGTATAGAGTCTGTTCTGTGTATAGAGACTCTGCGCTGTGTATAGTCTCTGCGCTGTGTATAGTGACTCTGCGCTGTGTATATTGTCTCTGCACTGTGTATAGAGTCTCTACGCTGTGTATAGTGTCTCTACGCTGTGTATAGTGTCTCTGCGCTGTGTATAGAGTCTCTGCGCTGTGTATAGAGTCTCTGCGCTGTCTATAGTGACTGCGCTGTGTATATTGTCTCTGCGCTGTGTATAGAGTCTATGCGCTGTGTAGTGTCTCTGCGCTGTGTATAGAGTCTCTGCGCTGTATATAGAGTCTCTGCACTGTATATAGTGACTGCGCTGTGTATACTGAATCTGTGCTGTATATAGAGTCTCTGTGCTGTATATAGAGACTCTGCACTGTGTATAGTGACTCTGCGCTGTGTATAGTCTCTGCGCTGTGTAGAGTCTCTGTGCTGTGTATAGTGACTGCGCTGTGTATAGTGACTGCGCTGTATATAGTGACTCCGCTGTATATAGTGACTCTGCGCTGTGTAGTCACTCTGCGCTGTGTATTGAGTCTCTGCGCTGTAGTGACTGCGCTGTATATAGCGTCTCTACGCTGTGTATAGTGACTCTGTGCTGCGTATAGTGTCTCTGCGCTGCGTATAGTGTCTCTCCGCTGTGTATAGAGTCTCTGCGCTGTGTATTGTGACTGCGCTGTGTATAGACTCTCTGCACTGTGTATATAGTCTCTGCGCTGTATATAGAGTCTCTGCGCTGTGTATAGTGTCTCTGCGCTGTGTATAGTGTCTCTGCGCTGTGTATAGAGTTTCTGCACTGTGTATTGTGACTGCGCTGTGTATAGAGTCTCTGCGCTGTGTATAGAGTCTCTGCGCTGTGTATAGTGTCTCTGCGCTGTGTATAGAGTCTCTGCGCTGTGTATGGTGTCTCTGCACTGTGTATAGAGTCTCTGCGCTGTGTATAGTGTCTCTGCGCTGTGTATAGTGACTCTGCGCTGTGTATAAAGTCTCTGCGCTGTGTATAGTGACTCTGCGCTGTGTATATATTCTCTGCGCTGTGTATAGTGACTGCGCTGTGTATAGTGACTCTGCGCTATGTATAGTGACTCTGCGCTGGTTATAGTGACTCTGCGCTGTGTGTAGAGTCTCTGCGCTGTGTATAGAGTCTCTGCGCTGTGTATAGAGTCTCTGCGCTGTGTATAGTGTCTCTGCGCTGTGTATAGTGACTCTGCTGTATATACTGTCTCTGTGCTGTGTATAGAGTCTCTGTGCTGTGTATAGAGTCTCTGTGCTGTGTATAGAGTCTCTGTGCTGTGTATATAGTCTCTGCGCTGTGTCTAGAGTCTCTGCGCTGTGTATAGTGACTCTGCGCTGTGTATAGAGTCTCTGGGCTGTGTATAGAGTCTCTGTGCTGTGTATATAGTCTCTGCGCTGTGTATAGAGTTTCTGCGCTGTGTATATAGTCTCTGTGCTGTGTATAGAGTCTCTGTGCTGTGTATAGAGTCTCTGTGCTGTGTATATAGTCTCTGCGCTGTGTATAGAGTTTCTGCGCTGTGTATATAGTCTCTGTGCTGTGTATAGAGTCTCTGTGCTGTGTATAGAGTCTCTGCGCTGTGTATAGAGTCTCTGTGCTGTGTATATAGTCTCTGCGCTGTGTATAGAGTTTCTGCGCTGTGTATAGAGTCTCTGTGCTGTGTATAGAGTCTCTGTGCTGTGTATAGAGTCTCTGCGCTGTGTATAGTGACTCTGCTCTGTGTATATATTCTCTGCCCTGTACACACTCTCATTGCGCTGTGACCTTTGTGTTTTTGCTGCAGGATGATGGATACTGTACGGAAGGTCTCGTTGTCGGACATCGAATACCGGAGCCTCTACCCGCATGCGGCTGCGCTCAGTCGTTTGATCCGGCAGCGGTTTGGCTGTGTTATAGGCTTGCAGGGACCCGCGATTTTGGTGACTTCGCAGTGGGCGAATCCCGCCGCTGCTGCTGTGCTTTATGAGAAGAAATGTGGAAATGTTGTAATTAGCGTGTGGAAGGACGACATGACGCGGCAGGACGCCGACGCCGTGGTGAATGCAGCCAACGAGAGGCTGGACCATGCTGGAGGTCTTGCTTTTGCTCTTCTCAGTGCTGGAGGATACCGGGTGGATCAGGAGAGCAGGGCTCATGTTTCTACGTATGGCCCGGTAAGCACCGGGTGTGTTGTTGCGACCTCCGGCGGGAATCTTCCCTGTAAGAGCATTATTCACGCGGTGGGGCCTGAGTGGAGGTCGTGGAATAAGACGAAATGTGAAACTCAGCTTGAAGACACCATTAAGGCTGTCCTGCAACATGTAAACAAAGACCCAAGCATCAGGTCTGTGTCCATCCCCGCCGTCAGCTCAGGAATCTTCAGCTTCCCGCTGGACAAGTGCGCTGACATCATCGTGAAAATCACACAGAGTTTCTGTCTGAATGTCAAATGTGACCATCTGCGCGAGATCCGGCTGGTGAACAACGACGATAAAACCGTCTCCGCCATGCGTCGAGCCTGTGAGAAAGTCTTGGGGCCGAGTGATCGTCCCGGAGGGGCTTCGGCCAGAACTTCTACCTACCAGGGGCTACCAGCTACTGGGCAAGGGCCATCTTCTAGCCACCAATGGGCACCATCTCCTTTCCAGGAGCCTCCTAACCACAAAGGGACACCTTCTGTAACTATCAATGCTGTGACGCTGACCCTGCTGACAGGATGTATCGAGGATCAGAACGTAAGTGTCTCCTAACGCATGATACAAGTTACAGAAACCTTCTGCTGCCGAGGCGGATACCTCCCCGGCGGTCAATCCCACCACGGAACTGATATAAATGAGGAGAATATTCCTATTTACCAAAACATGCAGGTTCGATTTCTGTTTCGTCATCGTGTAAGGTGTGGCGCAGCGCTACGCAAGCTGGCGGAGATAAATCAAGCCAACAGATGCAGAGTTCCTTCTTTAAATACCTGGTTTTCCGTCGTTAGATCAGCTCTTTAATACCAAAATCTCACATTTACAAACCAATAGAATTTGGTCAACGTCACCGATAATTACCATAACTGAAGCCCCAAAACCTATTTTACCATATATGGTTTACATGTAACTTTTCAGGTTAAGACAAAGACATTCTTAATGCCCAGATTCACGTGTTATGTTCATAGAAAGGGGAGGGGGACGGGGGGGGGGACTTTCTACAGCAAGTAGTCTACGGTTAAAGAAAAGGGCTTATTAACTAAATGGTATATTTCAATAACCTTTTATATGTATAGAACATTGAAATTACCACGTCCAGGCGCTCCTTCCTGATATAAGGGCCGCGTCCAGGCGCTCCTCTTTGTTATACCGGATGTGACTCTGAAAGTTACCTCTGCCGCAATAATTACCTCATCACCCTCAACCTGCAGTATCACGTGTATCCACTTCTCCCCCCTCTCTCCCCTCTCTCTCTCCACAGACCGACGTGATTGTAAATTCCATTGCTGGAAATCTCATTCTTGAGGGGGAAATATCCCGAGCGATATTATGGAAAGCTGGATATGAGATCCAGGACGAGCTCTCTGCCTTCAAATACGGATCTACAGGCTCGGAATACAGATCTACAGGCTCGGAATACAGATCTACAGGCTCGGAATACAGATCTACAGGCTCGGAATACAGATCTACAGGCTCGGTGCTAAGTACACGTGGATACAAACTCCCGAGTAGATTTGTGTATCACACTATACTGGCGCAATACAGAGAACAACACTCTGAGGAGGTAAGTCCCAAACTCAACCCAACATGCAGTGTGTTCTGTCACCATGTGGCAACACATTCGCTACAATATCCTGGGAGCAGCGGGATTACTCTGTAACGGGCTGTACCTTCACATCCAGGTTATGAAGGAGGTCGTGTACACGTGTCTGAAGATGGTGACACGTAACGGCTACCAGTCCATCTCATTCCCTGCACTGGGAACCGGAATTAATCGATATCCCAAAAACAAAGTGGCAGAAATCCTATTGAATACAATCACCTCCTTCTCATGGGATGATACAAACCCGCTGGACGTCCGTATCGTCATTCACCCCAATGACAAGGAAACACGAGCGGTGAGTGACTCCATCATATACACAGAGGAGTGCAGTGTGCACCCCGACACACACGTATAACCCAGCCCCTCCACGACACACATGTAACCCGACCCCTCCCCGACACACACGTATAACCCAGTCCCTCCACGACACACATGTAACCCGACCCCTCCCCGACACACACATATAACCCAGCCCCCCCGACACACACATATAACCCAGCCCCCCCGACACACACATGTAACCCAGCCCCTCCTAGACACACACATGTAACCCAGCCCCTCCCCGACACACACATGTAACCCAGCCCCTCCCCGACACACACATGTAACCCAGCCCCTCCACGACACACACATGTAACCCAGCCCCTCCGACACAAATCACACACATACAGCTGTGCTGCTCAGTTTGCATCCGCTGCCGGCACAGCTTGTGATTTCTCGGCCGTTATTCAGGGAATATGAATGGTAACACGGTGACGTTTCTTTCACTCCTGGTTCATGTTTGAATTTATTATCAATAAAGTGCGTTTACACTTTATAAATCATAACGACAACAGAAACTCCCCAAATCACCCAAAACGTTTACACCCCCAGCTCTTAATAGCATGTGTCGCCCCCTTTAACATCAGGGACAGCTTGAAGTGTTTTGTGGTGTTTGTGGATGAGGCTCTTTATCTTCTCAGATGGTGAAGCTGCTCATTCTTCTGGGTAAAAAGCCTCCGGTTCCGGTAAATTCTTGGTCTGTCTCGCATGAGCTGCACGTCTGACATCTCCCCAGAGCGACGCCATGATATTGAGGTCAGGAGACGGAGACGGACAATCCAGAACCTTCACTTTATTCTGCTGTAGCCAATGACAGGTCCACTTGGCCATGTGTTTTGGGTCATTGCCATGTTGGGTCATCCAAGTCCGTCCCATAAGCAGCTTCCGGCCTGATGAAGGCACATTTTCCTCCAGGATTTTGTCATAACATACTGCATTCATCCTGCCAACAATTCTCACCAAATATCCTGGGCCTTTGTATCTCACACATCCCCTAAACACCAGCGATCCACCTCCATGTGTCACAGTAGGAATGGTGGACCTTTCATCATAGGCTTTGTTGACTCCTCTCCAAATGTAGCGTTTATGGTTGTGACTTTTGTTGTCATCACTCCAAATGACTTTGTGGCAAAAGGTTTGAGGTTTGTCTTGGTGCTGTTTGGTGTATTGTAAGCGGATACTTTGTGGCATTTGCGTGGTAATGTTTTTCTTCTGGCCACTCGATCATGCAGCCCATCTTTCTTCCAGTGCCTCCTTATTGTGCGTCTTGAAACCGCTGCACCACATGTTTTCATAGAGTCCTGTATTTCACCTGAACTTATTGTGGGTTTTTCTTGGACCCTGAACAATTTTCCCGGCAGTTGTGGCTGAAATGTTAGTTCTTCTACCTGACCGTGGTTTGGTTTCACAGAAGCCCTCATTTTCCACTTCTTAGAGTTTGAACGCTGCTGATTGGCTGATTCTCAATTCCTTGGATATCTTTTTAGATCTCTTTGCTGTTTTATACAGTTCCTTTATACCTTTTCCCGCAGATCCTTAGACAATTCTTTTGCTTTCCCCATGACTCAGACTCCAGAAACGTCAGTGCAGCACTGGATGAAAGATGCGAGGGTCTGTCAGGAGTCCAGAAACTCATTGACCTTGTTACATCCTTGGCCCCCGCAGCGCTTCCTGGGGGGTCAGGGCGCCAGGTGGCATCGCTGGCTAGCCTGTTGGCAGTATTGAGAGCTGGCAAAACGGCATCTGAGGGCGCAGAGCTAGCATAAGTTCAAGGAGCCATCAGCCTTTAACCCTTTCACTGCTGAGGCTTTTCCCGCCTCTGTGCTGAGGTCATTTTTACCGGTTTTGCTCATCATGTTTAAACGTGTTTTGAAGGCTTATTTTAGTATATGACCCAGACATATTATATATCGTTCTTTCCGTCAGACTCGGTAGATTCATAATATGTCATTATTATATGTATACGTTATGTCATGTCTGTATATTATAACAAAAAATGCAATAAAATATGTATTTTCAATAATTTACAATGTGTAAAGTGTTTTTTTTCACATTTTAACATGCGAGCAATTGCGGTTATATTTTGTATGGGGTGCGCTTGTTAAAAAAATTAGAAATGGGGTCTCGTTACATTTTTTTTTGGGGAAAATTACACTATTTTTAACAAACGCACCGCATACAAAAATCGTTAGTGCAGCATCATTGTTCACATTATAATTGAAATGGGAACAATATTGCTGCATTAACAAACCAAAAAAAATTAAAAAAAGTGTTTATTTTTTTTTTTATAATTTTTTTTTTTTTTTATTTTTCATTTTTTTTTTTTTTACAACATTTTTCACTTTCATGTTTGGTATCGTTGGAACGGCCATGCTCTGGCCGATCCAACCATACCAAAATTTAACCCCTAACTGCCACGGATCGGGAGATAGGGAGTTCATTGGAACTCCCTATCTCCACCGTTGGTGGCAGTTAAGGGTTAAGTCCAGGACTGGCGTCATCGTGCTACGCACGATGACGCCAGTCCTCAGGGGGAGTTCCCGGAGGCTTGGCCGACATCCAAGATGTCAGCCAGCTCCGGGAAAGGATCGCGAACCGGCGCTTTTCAGCGCCGATTCGCGATCCAGCTCCCCAGGGGTTAATGCCAGGCATCATTTGGAAGGGCAGGCTGTGCCCTTCCAAATGATGCCTGGGTTAACCCCCGCAGAGCCGCCGATCGGAGGGAGAGAGGTCCGAAGGACCTCCCCCCCTCCCTTTCAGGCGCCTCCTCCGCACATGCGGGGGGGGCGCCTGAATTAGGTGTCATCGCGCTGCCGCGATGACACCTAATTCTGGCGGCTGTGGTCCCGGATGCGCGGCTGACATCGAGGATGTCAGCCCGCACCGGGGGGGCCAGCGATCGGCCGGAACCCGGCCGAACGCTGACCCCAATGGGAGGACGCGCTCAGCGCGTCCTCCGCATACCAGCGGGAATGCTGAGGACGCGCTGAGCGCGTCCTCAGCATCCAAGTGGTTAAAAGAGGCTGAGAGAAGGTGCTCCTTGAACTGTCGTGGGAGTATATTGGAGTGGAGTTTTGTTCCTGATTTATTGCTGATCTGATATTGACCTGTTTCTGGCTGAGGACCTGTTACGTTTTGACCTGGCTATCCCTATTGGCCATTCTCTCGCATAACCCCATTGTACTTTTGCCTGAGTGTGTGTCAGATTCACATTAATGGTTTTGTCGTCTGGTTTTTCTGGTTCATGTTTTCATGTCTGTTAGTCTGTCTGGTTTCTAGGCCTTATCGCAAGGCATCCAGTTCTGTGTCTAGATCGGTGTCCTAAGTCCTGTCCTGTCTGTTGTAGAATTCATCTACTGTCTTGTTTCCTGCAGTGTCTGTTCTCTTGGTGGTTATACAGAAGCCTATCGCAGATAGTAGGTCTGCCTGCAGGATATTGAACTGTGTTCCCCCTCTGTATATCTGAGTTCATATAGAAGCCTATCGCAGATTGAAGGCCTTCCCTGCAGGCTAATGAACACAAGTGTTCTCGCTCTGTATGTCTCAAAAGTAGGTCTTGCATTAGCAATCTTGTTCATGTTCATGTATCACATCTTGGCTATATATCTGTACACAGATAGTTAATGTGTTTCACTCAGTGACCTCCTGAACACGAAGCCACTTGGTGCTGAGGAGTTAATTAGGTTTCTTGCGATCCCTCCCTCCTGTGGGAATCAAGGTATTACAGCCTTTCCTGCTGTCTGTGTTCAAGAATCTGTCCTAAAGAATCCAAAAATACTCCACTCCAGGGTAACCATTACCGCTACAGACCTTATATACACACACAGTCACTGATTACAAGCAAACAGATCACAGGTGAGGATGGTGACCTTTAATAGTCATTCAAACCCGTCTGTGTCAACTTGTGCGCATGTTATGAGGCCAGAATCACCAGGGTGTGTAACGATTTGATCAGGTGATTTGGGGAGTTTCTGTTGTCGTTATGATTTATTGAGAATAAATGGCTTCAAACACGAACCATGAGTGAAAGAAATGTTACCGTGTTATCATTCATATTCTCTGAATAACGGCCGAGAAATCACAAACTCTGCCGGCAGCGGATACAAACAGAGCAGCACAACTGTATAACCCGACCCCTCCCCGACACAAATCACACAGATATAACCCGACCCCTCCCTGACACAAATCACACAGATATAACCCGACCCCCTCCCTGACACAAATCACACAGATATAACCCGACCCCTCCCCGACACAACAAACACCCACACAGATATAACCGACCCCTCCTGACACAACAAATCACAGAGATAACCCTAACCCCACCTCCCTAAACCCTCACACAGATCACACAGAATAACCAACATAAATCCCGACATAGACACCAATCACACAGATCACAACCCGACCCCTCCCTGACACAAATCACACAGATATAACCCGACCCCTCCCGACACAAATCACACAGAGATATAACCCGACCCCTCCCTGACACAAATCACACAGATATAACCCGACCCCTCCCTGACACAAATCACACAGATATAACCCAACCCCTCCCCGACACAAATCACACAGATATAACCCGACCCCTCCCTGACACAAATCACACAGATATAACCCGACCCCTCCCCGACACACAATCACAACCAGATATAACCCAACCCCTCCCTGACACAAATCACAGAGATAACCGACCCCCCACCCAACACCTGACCCGACCCCAATGACACAGATATCACACAGAGATAACAACCGACCCCCCCGACACAAATCACACAGATATAACCCACCCCTCCCTGACACAAATCACAGATATAACCCGACCCCTCCCCGACAAAAATCACAGATATATACCCGACCCCTCCCCGACACAAATCACAGAGATATAACCGACCCCTCCCTGACACAAATCACACAGATATAACCCGACCCCTCCCCGACAAAAATCACAGATATAACCCGACCCCTCCCCGACACAAATCACACAGATATAACCCGACCCCTCCCGACACAAATCACACAGATATAACCCGACCCCTCCCCGACACAAATCACACACAGATATACCCCTCCCTGACACAAATCACAGATATACCCGACCCCTCCCCGACAAAAATCACAGATATAACCCGACCCCTCCCCGACACAAATCACAGAGATATAACCCGACCCCTCCCTGACACAAATCACAGATATAACCCGACCCCTCCCCGACACAAATCACACAGATATAACCCAACCCCTCCCTGACACAAATCACAGATATAACCCGACCCCTCCCCGACAAAAATCACAGATATAACCCGACCCCTCCCCGACACAAATCACAGAGATATAACCCGACCCCTCCCTGACACAAATCACACAGATATAACCCGACCCCTCCCTGACACAAAACACACAGATATAACCCGACCCCTCCCCGACACACATCACACAGATATAACCCGACCCCTCCCTGACACAAATCACAGATATAACCCGACCCCTCCCCGACACAAATCACACAGATATAACCCGACCCCTCCCCGACACACATCACACAGATATAACCCGACCCCTCCCTGACACAAATCACACAGATATAACCCGACCCCTCCCTGACACAAATCACACAGATATAACCCGACCTCCCCGACACAAATCACAGATATAACCGACCCCTCCCCGACACAAATCACACAGATATAACCCGACCCCTACCCGACACAAATCACACAGATATAACCCGACCCCTCCCTGACACAAATCACAGATATAACCCGACCCCTCCCCGACACAAATCACACAGATATAACCCGAACCCTCCCCGACACAAATCACAGATATAACCCGACCCCTCCCCGACACAAATCACACAGATATAACCCGACCCCTCCCAACACAAATCACACAGATATAACCCGATCCCTCCCTGACACAAATCACACAGATATAACCCGACCCCTCCCTGACACAAATCACACAGATATAACCCGACCCCTCCCCGACACAAATCACACAGATATAACCCGACCCCTCCCTGACACAAATCACACAGATATAACCCGCCCCCTCCCTGACACAAATCACACAGATATAACCCGACCCCTCCCTGACACAAATCACACAGATATAACCCGACCCCTCCCCGACACAAATCACACAGATATAACCCGACCCCTCCCTGACACAAAATCACACAGATATAACCCGACCCCTCCCTGACACAAATCACACAGATATAACCCGCCCCCTCCCTGACACAAATCACACAGATATAACCCGACCCCTCCCCGACACAAATCACACAGATATAACCCGACCCCTCCCTGACACAAATCACACAGATATAACCCGACCCCTCCCTGACACAAATCAGATATAACCCGACCCCTCCCCGACACAAATCACACAGATATAACCCGACCCCTACCCGACACAAATCACACAGATATAACCCGACCCCTCCCGACACAAATCACAGAGATATAACCCGACCCCTCCCCGACACAAATCACACAGATATAACCCGACCCCTCCCTGACACAAATCACAGATATAACCCGACCCCTCCCCGACACAAATCACACAGATATAACCGACCCCTCCCCGACACAAATCACACAGATATAACCCGACCCCTCCCCGACACAAATCACACAGATATAACCCGACCCCTCCCGACACAAATCACACAGATATAACCCGACCCCTCCCCGACACAAATCACACAGATATAACCCGACCCCTCCTTGACACAAATCACACAGATATAACCCGACCCCTCCCCGACACAAATCACACAGATATAACCCGACCCCTCCCCGACACAAATCACACAGATATAACCCGACCCCTCCCCGACACAATCACACAGATATAACCCGACCCCTCCCTGACACAAATCACACAGATATAACCCGACCCCTCCCTGACACAAATCACACAGATATAACCCGACCCCTCCCCGACACAAATCACACAGATATAACCCCACCCCTCCCCGACACAAACCACACAGATATAACCCGACCCCTCCCGACACAAATCACACAGATATAACCCGACCCCCTCCCTGACACAAATCACACAGATATAACCCGACCCCTCCCCGACACATATCACACAGATATCACCCGACCCCTCCCTGACACAAATCACACAGATATAACCCGACCCCTCCCTGACACAAATCACACAGATATAACCCGACCCCTCCCTGACACAAATCACACAGATATAACCCGACCCCTCCCCGACACAAATCACACAGATATAACCCGACCCCTCCCCGACACCAAATCACACAGATATAACCCGACCCCTCCCCGACACAAATCACAGAATATAACCGACCCCTCCCCTGACAACAAATCACACAGATATAACCCGACCCTTCCCTGACACAAATCACACAGATATAACCCGACCCCTCCCTGACACAAATCACACAGATATAACCCGACCCCTCCCTGACACAAATCACACAGATATAACCCGACCCTTCCCCGACACAAATCACACAGATATAACCCGACCCCTCCCCGACACAAATCACACAGATATAACCCGACCCCTCCCCGACACAAATCACAGATATAACCCGACCCCTCCCTGACACAAATCACACAGATATAACCCGACCCTTCCCTGACAAATCACAACAGATATAACCCGACCCCTCCCCGACACAAATCACACAGATTATAACCGACCCCTCCCCGACACACAAATCACACAGAAATTATAACCCGACCCCTCCCCGCACGACACAATCACACAGATATAACCCGACCCCTCCCCGACACAAATCACACAGATATAACCCGACCCCTCCCCGACACCAAATCACACAGATATAACCCGACCCCTCCCGACACAAATCACACAGATATAACCCGACCCCTCCCCGACACAAATCACACAGAGATATAACCCGACCCCTCCCCGACACAAATCACACAGATATAACCCGACCCCTCCCTGACACAAATCACACAGATATAACCCGACCCCTCCCTGACACAAATCACACAGATATAACCCGACCCCTCCCGACACAAATCACACAGATATAACCCCACCCCTCCCCGACACAAACCACACAGATATAACCCGACCCCTCCCGACACAAATCACACAGATATATAACCCGACCCCTCCCTGAACACAATCACACAGATATAACCCGACCCCTCCCCGACACATATCACACAGATATCACCCGACCCCTCCCTGACACAAATCACACAGATATAACCCGACCCCTCCCTGACACAAATCACACAGATATAACCCGACCCCTCCCTGACACAAATCACACAGATATAACCCGACCCCTCCCCGACACAAATCACACAGATATAACCCGACCCCTCCCCGACACCAAATCACACAGATATAACCCGACCCCTCCCCGACACAAATCACAGAATATAACCGACCCCTCCCCTGACAACAAATCACACAGATATAACCCGACCCTTCCCTGACACAAATCACACAGATTATATAACCCGACCCCTCCCCGACACAAATCACACAGATATAACCCGACCCCTCCCCGACACAAATCACACAGATATCACCCGACCCCTCCCTGACACAAATCACACAGATATAACCCGACCCCTCCCCGACACAAATCACACAGATATCACCCGACCCCTCCCTGACACAAATCAAACAGATATAACCTGACCCCTCCCTGACACAAATCACACAGATATAACCCGACCCCTCCCTGACACAAATCACACAGATATAACCCGACCCCTCCCTGACACAAATCACACAGATATAACCTGACCCCTCCCCGACACAAATCACAGATATAACCCGACCCCTCTCTGACACAAATCACAGATATAACCCGACCACTCCCTGACACAAATCACACAGATATAACCCGACCCCTCCCTGACACAAATCACAGATATAACCCGAACCCCTCCCTGACACAAATCACACAGATATAACCCGACCCCTCCGACACAAATCACACAGATATAACTCGACCCCTCCCTGACACAAATCACATGATATAACCCGACCCCTCCCGACACAAATCACAGATATAACCCGACCCCTCCCCGACACAAATCACAGATATAACCCGACCTCCCCGACACAAATCACACAGATATAACCCAACCCCTCCCTGACACAAATCACAGATATAACCCGACCCCTCCCCGACAAAAATCACAGATATAACCCGACCCCTCCCCGACACAAATCACAGAGATATAACCGACCCCTCCCTGACACAAATCACAGATATAACCCGACCCCTCCCCGACACAAATCACACAGATATAACCCGACCCCTCCCCGACACACATCACACAGATATAACCCGACCCATCCCTGACACAAATCACACAGATATAACCCGACCCCTCCCTGACACAAATCACACAGATATAACCCGACCCCTCCCCGACACAAATCACACAGATATAACCCAACCCCTCCCTGACACAAATCACACAGATATAACCCGACCCCTCCCTGACACAAATCAGATATAACCCGACCCCTCCCCGACACAAATCACACAGATATAACCCGACCCCTACCCGACACAAATCACACAGATATAACCCGACCCCTCCCCGACACAAATCACAGAGATATAACCCGACCCCTCCCCGACACAAATCACACAGATATAACCCGACCCCTCCCTGACACAAATCACAGATATAACCCGACCCCTCCCCGACACAAATCACACAGATATAACCGACCCCTCCCCGACACAAATCACACAGATATAACCCGACCCCTCCCCGACACAAATCACACAGATATAACCCGACCCCTCCCCGACACAAATCACACAGATATAACCGACCCCTCCCCGACACAAATCACACAGATATAACCCGACCCCTCCCCGACACAAATCACACAGATATAACCCGACCCCTCCCCGACACAAATCACACAGATATAACCCGACCCCTCCCCGACACAAATCACACAGATATAACCCGACCCCTCCCCGACACAAATCACACAGATATAACCCGACCCCTCCCCGACACAAATCACACAGATATAACCCGACCCCTCCCCGACACAAATCACACAGATATAACCCGACCCCTCCCTGACACAAATCACACAGATATAACCTGGCTGTAGGTTTCAGTCTCTGTGTTGCCTGTTTTGAATTTCTCTTTTTCTGCTGAAGGTGTTTGAGAAGCAGTTTAAGCAGCTCCAGGCGATGAGTGGACCGAGTCCTTCGCGCACGGCCAGTGAGAGAGGTGAGCACTCACATAGTATCACTCTGCCATTCCAGCACTTGTTGCAGCCTCTCTGTGTGTGTCTGGCTGGGGTTGATTATTATTATATACTTTATTTATATAGCGCCAGCATAGTCCACAGCGCTGTACAATGGCCACAATATAGACAGGGTTACAATACATTTAACAAATTTTGATAAACCAGTACAGGAGAAACCAGGCCCTGTTCCTGTAGGAACTCACAATCTAGAAGGGTTGGGGGTGGAAACAGGAGGAGAGGACTGCAAGGTGGGAGTGACGGGCTGCAAGGTGGGAGTGACGGGCTGCAAGGTGAAAGTGACGGGCTGCAAGGTGAGAGTGACGGGCTGCAAGGTGAGAGTGATGGACTGGTGAGAGTGACGGGCTGCAAGGTGAGAGTGACGGGCTGGTGAGAGTGATGGACTGTGAGGCGAGAGCAACGGACAGTACGCTGAAAGTGATGGCCACCCATTCCACCAATCCCATGGTCCGCCAATCCCTCTGGCCGTCAAACCACCAATCTTGTGGCTCACCCATCCCATTAACCCCATGGGCAACCAATGACATTGGCCACCAACCCCAATGGCTGCCAACCCATCATCCTTGTGAGTCTCCCATCCCACCAATGCCATGAGCCAGGAATCACACTGGCTGCTAACCCACCAATCCCATTAGCCGCCAACCCACCAATCTTGCAGGCCACCAATTCCGTGGACCACAATCCCATCAACACCGTAGGTTGCCAACTCACCAATTTCATGGGTCACCAACCCTGCAGGCTACCCATCCACCAACCCTGCAGATCCCTAATCCACCAATCCCACGGGCCAGCTCCTCTCTTGTTCTGCTGAAGGTGCGATGCTGGTGATCACTGCTGTATTTATCAGGTCTTATAGAGTGGTTCTAGCCCACTGGTGCCATTACACCATATACAAACCTCTACACCAGGTAAATCCGTCCATTTCTGCCCAAAACAGCAGCTAGAAGTGACATGCTGAGGAAGCCCACTCTGCAGGGGAGGTGCGGTGGCCCCTGACCCTCGTTTTGGCCTAATTTGGGCCTTGTCAGACAGTGTAGCTGGTGGTTCTCTGGTCAGGGTGAGCCATGTGGCACACCTAGAGGTGGGGGACAACTTTCTAAATATTATGGGGAGCTGCTGAGCTACTCACTGAGACCTGAAAGGGAGACATGGGTCTCAGAGGGTACAAGGCAGGGGCACCCAGAGATTCCCCTGTTCCCCATTTATCCGCAGCGGGCGGCATTCCCAGGCTGGTGCCCTTTACCTGTAACAGATTATTCCTGTCACTCCGTGTCTTCCAGAATCCAGATCCACCGAGGAAGAAAAATGTTTGGTCATCAATGCATCAAGGGAAGAAGAGGTTACAGAGGTGGAGATCTGGCTGAGGGAGACCCTCCTGGACCTCGAGAACGTGCGGATCCAGAATAATAACTTACTTCTGTTTGGTAAAAAAGAGCATGAGATGTTGGGCAAAATGACCGGCGTCCTCCTCACCGAACACCTGCAGGACGGGACAGCAGGGTTGAGGATCAGTGGGCCCCCAGGTGAGGTGATGGGGGCAGCTCTGCAGGTGGAACAGGCTCTGCTGGAGGTCCAGGAGGAACAGGCTACAAAGATGGAGGCGGAGCTCGTGCAGAGCGCGGTGCAATGGTTCTACAAGGACGCCAATCAGCCGCAGCCGTACCCCGTGGAGGCCAACGCACACATCGAGAAGGCCTATCTGTCCAACGAGCGCAGGACTGAGCTGATCAATCCTTCACACCAAGTGGACCTGGAGAAGATGACGGCGTTTTCTTCAGCTCAATTTTATTACCTGCAGAGACAAAGTGAGTATCGAAGCGTCGGCTTTGTGTTCTTTTATGCAGAAAGTAGTAAATCCTTCTCGGACGCGAAAATGTGATTAAAAATGCAGATTCCTGGGCAAAAAAACGCAAAGGGGGGGGGCCCAAGCAAGAGAAGGGCAGGGGGCGACTGGTGTGTGTCCCGGTCACATATCACACCTGTCGTATATACGGTCTGTGTTTGCGGCTCTGGAACATTCTCTGCTTTTACCATTTCTTGCCGCGTCGGAGTAAAATGATTTGTTTTATTCTATAAACTGACGGAATTTCTCCCAAAATCCATATTATTATTATACTTTATATAGCGCCGACACATTCCGCAGCGCTGAATATATAAACGTCTTGAGCTTTTATTTGCAGAGAATAACATAAAAGATGCCGGGCCCGGCTCCATTCTTGCCGTTACGCATCCCGGCGCCAGTAGCTAACGTTACGGCTGGATTCCCATCCTTTCTGTAGGCTGTGTTTGCGACTCTGTCATCACAAATGGTTCCCAGTGTCCGTCTGCGCTTCCCCTGCGGCTAGCCCTGCGGCTAGTGACAGCCCTCATGGCAGGGATGTGCTGGGCTTCACGGCGTCCTGTGGCCTCCAGGAGACAAAGCCAGCGGCACTGCCAGTATCCGTCTGCACCTCCATAATATTCCAAGACCAACCGGTCAGAATAGGCATCGTACAAGGGAGCCGGTAAGGGATATCGGATCGCAAGGATTTTTTTTTTCCTCACTGACTCTTTTTTACCGGCAGCCACGAAATACGAACCGCTGAGATTTCAGGCTGGAAAAATACATTTTAATTTGTTTATAAAGGATTTTCCCAGGACGGACACATTGAGATTCTCTGGTTTCAGTTTGTCCTGGATTCAATAACATTGAAATGTTACAAAAACACAAAGTAATAAAATGCAAGATATTAAATAAACAAATATACAGATTAACCCAGAAAATAAATATGTAGCAAATATAGTCACTATGATACATGTTTACAGGAGCATTCTGTATATAGTCACTGTGTTACATGTTTACAGGTGCATTCTGTATATAGTCACTATGTTACATGTTTACAGGTGCATTCTGTATATAGTCACTATGTTACATGTCTACAGGTGCATTCTGTATATAGTCACTGTGTTACATGTTTACAGGCGCATTCTGTATATAGTCACTATGTTACATGTCTACAGGTGCATTCTGTATATAGTCACTGTGTTACATGTTTACAGGTGCATTCTGTATATAGTCACTGTGTTACATGTTTATAGGTGCATTCTGTATATAGTCACTATGTTACATGTCTACAGGTGCATTCTGTATATAGTCACTGTGTTACATGTTTACAGGTGCATTCTGTATATAGTCACTGTGTTACATGTTTACAGGCGCATTCTGTATATAGTCACTGTGTTACATGTTTACAGGAGCATTCTGTATATAGTCACTGTGTTACATGTTTACAGGTGCATTCTGTATATAGTCACTGTGTTACATGTTTACAGGTGCATTCTGTATATAGTCACTGTGTTACATGTTTATAGGTGCATTCTGTATATAGTCACTGTGTTACATGTTTACAGGCGCATTCTGTATATAGTCACAGTGTTACATGTTTACAGGCGCATTCTGTATATAGTCACTGTGTTACATGTTTACAGGAGCATTCTGTATATAGTCACTGTGTTACATGTTTACAGGTGCATTCTGTATATAGTCACTGTGTTACATGTTTACAGGCGCATTCTGTATATAGTCACTGTGTTACATGTTTACAGGTGCATTCTGTATATAGTCACTGTGTTACATGTTTACAGGTGCATTCTGTATATAGTCACTATGATACATGTTTACAGGTGCATTCTGTATATAGTCACTAGGTTACATGTTTACAGGAGCATTCTGTATATAGTCACTATGTTACATGTCTACAGGTGCATTCTGTATATAGTCACTGTGTTACATGTTTACAGGTGCATTCTGTATATAGTCACTGTGTTACATGTTTATAGGTGCATTCTGTATATAGTCACTATGTTACATGTCTACAGGTGCATTCTGTATATAGTCACTGTGTTACATGTTTACAGGTGCATTCTGTATATAGTCACTGTGTTACATGTTTATAGGTGCATTCTGTATATAGTCACTGTGTTACATGTTTACAGGTGCATTCTGTATATAGTCACAGTGTTACATGTTTACAGGCGCATTCTGTATATAGTCACTGTGTTACATGTTTACAGGAGCATTCTGTATATAGTCACTGTGTTACATGTTTACAGGAGCATTCTGTATATAGTCACTGTGTTACATGTTTACAGGTGCATTCTGTATATAGTCACTGTGTTACATGTTTACAGGCGCATTCTGTATATAGTCACTGTGTTACATGTTTACAGGTGCATTCTGTATATAGTCAGTGTGTTACATGTTTACAGGCACATTCTGTATATAGTCACTGTGTTACATGTTTACAGGAGCATTCTGTATATAGTCACTGTGTTACATGTTTACAGGTGCATTCTGTATATAGTCAGTGTGTTACATGTTTACAGGCACATTCTGTATATAGTCACTGTGTTACATGTTTACAGGAGCATTCTGTATATAGTCACTGTGTTACATGTTTACAGGTGCATTCTGTATATAGTCACCGTGTTACATGTTTACAGGCACATTCTGTATATAGTCACTGTGTTACATGTTTACAGGAGCATTCTGTATATAGTCACTGTGTTACATGTTTACAGGTGCATTCTGTATATAGTCACTGTGTTACATGTTTACAGGTGCATTCTGTATATAGTCACTGTGTTACATGTTTACAGGTGCATTCTGTATATAGTCACTGTGTTACATGTTTACAGGCGCATTCTGTATATAGTCACTGTGTTACATGTTTACAGGTGCATTCTGTATATAGTCACTGTGTTTACAGGTGCATTCTGTATATATAGTCACCGTGTTACATGTTTACAGGCGCATTCTGTATATAGTCACTGTGTTACATGTTTACAGGCGCATTCTGTATATAGTCACTGTGTTACATGTTTACAGGAGCATTCTGTATATAGTCACTGTGTTACATGTTTACAGGTGCATTCTGTATATAGTCACTGTGTTACATGTTTACAGGTGCATTCTGTATATAGTCACTGTGTTACATGTTTACAGGCACATTCTGTATATAGTCACTGTGTTACATGTTTACAGGTGCATTCTGTATATAGTCACTGTGTTACATGTTTACAGGCACATTCTGTATATAGTCACTGTGTTACATGTTTACAGGTGCATTCTGTATATAGTCACTGTGTTACATGTTTACAGGTGCATTATGTATATAGTCACTGTGTTACATGTTTACAGGTGCATTCTGTATATAGTCACTGTTACATGTTTACAGGAGCATTCTGTATATAGTCACTGTTACATGTTTACAGGTGCATTCTGTATATAGTCACTGTGTTACATGTTTACAGGTGCATTCTGTATATAGTCACTGTGTTACATGTTTACAGGTGCATTCTGTATATAGTCACTGTGTTACATGTTTACAGGTGCATTCTGTATATAGTCACAGTGTTACATGTTTACAGGTGCATTCTGTATATAGTCACTGTGTTACATGTTTACAGGTGCATTCTATATATAGTCATTATGTTACATGTTTACAGGCGCATTCTGTATATAGTCACTGTGTTACATGTTTACAGGTGCATTCTGTATATAGTCACTGTGTTACATGTTTACAGGTGCATTCTGTATATAGTCACTGCGTTACATGTTTACAGGTGCATTCTGTATATAGTCTAATTGAGCTTGTGAAGCCTTCTAAGTGAAGTCTTCAAAGTGAGCACTTAGAGATCTTCTGGAGATACTCTGGAGGTAGTCTGAGGTTAGACAGGAGGTAGAAAACCTACAAAAAGGTAAGATTTGTTGGTTTAAATCCATTCTTTTATAATGGCAGGCTTGGTCCAGTGTAAGAGCTGTCATGCATTTGTTTTTAAATCCAATTTTTGGAGGTTTGGAGTGTGCCTGACATGTAGGCAGCTCTCTTTATTGCAGCAGGAAATTGCCTGTTTGAAGTCTGAGATTTGTAAATTATCTGTTACACAAACTCAGGCTATGACTGTTACAAAGCCACTGCCACAGAGGCCTCCTAGGAGCGGCAGATGGACTACTGTAGGATCTGGTAGACTTAGAGTTGTGGATATAAGGCATGTCCCACAGTCTGTGGCTCTTCTTAATTCTTTTGAGGCACTTTCAGAGTGTAGTGGTGAGACGGAAGTAGGCTCAGACACCATAGTTGAGGAACCACCATCCCCTATGCTTAAGGTATGCAGGACTGCAACCAAGAACAATAAGGAAAAGGTGGGACATGATAGAAGGCAATTGTTGCTGGGTGATTCTATCATAAGAGGTGTGGAGCTGGAGAGTAGTGGTTTGGTGAGATGTCTTCCTGGGGCTACTGCTCGTAGAGACAAGAAACGTATTCTGAATATTGTCAAACAAGCAAAGCAGCAAGGGGAAGTGGATGTTCTAGTCCATCTAGGGACAAATGACTTGGCTAGCAATGAGTTTTCTGAGATTAAGGAGGATTTTTGTGTTCTTGGAGGTGAAATACAGCAGATTGCGTCCACTGTGTCATTCTCTGAAGTTTTGCCTGTGCATAACATTCAGGATAGGCAGATGCGCAATAGGGAATTTAATTTGTGGCTTCGGGAATGGTGTCGGGAGCAAGGATTTGGCTTTGTGTCCCATGATAGCTTTAATTGGAGCAGAAAGGAACTGTATAAAAAAGATGGTTTGCATCTTACTCATAGGGGAACATATGTTCTCAGTGAGAAGTTCAAAGGTTTCACAAAGGAATATTTAAACTAGGAGTGGGGGACAAAAGGGTAAAAAACAATCTGCCTGATTGTCCAACAAAACTAAATCGGCGGGTGCAAGCAACATGCGGGGAAAAAAAAGGACAAGCTCAGAGTTGTGTCTATAAATGCTCGCAGTTTAGTCAATAAAATCAATGAACTGGAGGCAATGATGGCAGCTGAAAAAGTAGATTTAGTGGCGGTTACTGAGACATGGTTCAGTGAGAAAAATAACTGTGACATAACAATACCGGGGTACTCTTTATATAGAAAAGACAGAGAAGGTAGGAAAGGAGGAGGAGTGGCCCTGTATGTGAAAAACAACATAAAAACGAACCAAATAAAAGTGAGCGAGGTGAACATAGAGTCAGTTTGGGTTACGCTAACATTTGGCAATCATACAGTAGCTCGTGTAGGTGTGATCTATAGACCCCCTGGACAAGTAGAAGAGCTAGATAATCTGCTGGTTGAGGAAATAGCCAAAATGGCAATGAAGGGGGAAGTTATTATCATGGGGGACTTTAATCTTCCTGATGTGAACTGGAAAACCAAAACTGCTGGGTGCACCAGGAGTACAAATATTCTAAACTCCCTACTGGGATTATCTCTAACACAAGTAGTTGAGGAGCCAACCCGTAAAGAGGCCATATTGGATTTAATACTCACAAATGGGGGGGGCGTGGCCGGCTGCTGAAGAGAGAGGACGTGTGTCTTAGGAGCTCCGACCCGTCCCTCTCTCTTGGGGTTCCCTTTACTGTATTTACCCGCTGATTTTCGTACCACAGGACCCCTGAGTGGCTAGCCATCGGAGCCAAGATGTCCGGGGCCCGTTCTGTCCCCCCCCGGACCAGAGAGAGACGATATGCGGCAGGCATGGTGTGCCGGCGGCTATCTTGAGGCCTACCTCCGGGCTGTATCGTGGCTTGGGAGTAAGAGACTCTACTAAACGAAGCAGTGCCTTTCCTGATCCCATCACCCCAGCTGACCTGGTGGAAGGAGCGGATGGGGGACACGTAGGGTGGCAGGCGGGTACCCTGTCGCTTCCCGCGCTATCCGACCTGGAAGTGGCGTTCCTGGCACTCGAGGGCCTTCTGTTGGAGGAGGGGGATGATGAGAGCCCATTGACGCGGGGAGCCATGCGACGCTTCACGGCGGCCATGAGGAGCTGCAGAGGCGCAAGTGCCCTGAGCGACGCTGCGCCTGAAGAGACCCGGACGGCTACAGAAGACCCGGGTGGTGGGAGCGTGGAGGAGTCCGCGGCTATGCGGTCTGGGGTGTTACTACCTTCCGAACCTATGGTGGCTGAACTGAGCCTGGCCCAGACCGGTCATGTGGCTGTAATGGAGGGCTACGACATGGCCGGCTTCCCGAATGAGACGCTGACACTGCTACCCACACCTGGTGGTACGCAAGTCGATCGAGAGGAGAGTAGGAGGCAGGTCCCTCTCCTGATGGGAGCTGGGTCTATTTTCAGCATTGGAGGGAAGCTGGCCCACCTGAGCGCTGAACCGGGGGAGGCAGTGGAGAGGAACCTCCCGGGGTTATCTGTTTCGCCGCAGACTTTGTCCTTGTCTCTCGCTGACGGGCCTTGTTCATTCTGCCTCATCCTGCCTGCTTCGCAGACGCCTCCATTCCGGGACACAGGCTGAGAACGGTCCTTTATTTTTCCTGCCCTGTCTTTTTGACGATGACCTGCTGTTTCCCTTACAAGACCTCTCTGTTTGCCCACACGCTGAGACTTTTCACATTTTAATTTTGTTTTTACCGATGAGACCCCCCAATTGGGGATGATTTTGTTACTTTGAGTTGCTACCCCTGGTTGATTTCCCCCCCCCCTCGCATGCAGAGACTTTTGAATTTTTTTTTCTAATTTTTTTTTTTTTTTTTTAATATATATATATATATATATATATATATTATTTTTTTTTATTTTATTTTTTTTTGGCATATGCGGGTTCTCTTGGGGTACCACCGGGGCCTGGCGCCCGGTATGGCCCCCCCAAGTACCCGGGCCTGGTGCCATTTGTTTCCCTCGGTCTCCCACTGTCCTGAGGACTAACGGGCATGCACCAGGGAGACATGCACAGAAGTGGCCAAAATAGTGAAGAACAAAAAGACAGCATTCAATAATTATAAAACAACTCAGAGTGAAGAAGATAGGCAAACCTATAAGATTAGGCAGAAAGAGGCAAAGCAATTTATAAGAGCTTCCAAAGCACACGCAGAAGAGAAAATAGCTCAGTCAGTAAAAAAGGGGGACAAAACATTTTTTAGATACATAAACGAGAAAAGAAAAGTAAAACAAGGATTAGTTAGATTAAAAACAAAGGAAGGAAGGTATGTAGAAGAGGATAAAAGTCTTGCTGACTGCCTCAATGAATATTTTTTTTCAGTCTTTGCAGAAGAAAAGGAAGGAAAGGGACCTCAGTTAGGAGGAAACACTAACGAGACAATTACATATCAGTTTACAGAGGAGGAGGTTCTACAGCAGCTGTCTAAAGTAAAGACAAATAAATCAATGGGGCCTGATGGGATCCACCCTAAATTATTAAAAGAGCTCAGTGATGTAATAGCAAAACCGTTAACAGATTTATTTAACCAATCCTTGCTAACGGGAGTCGTCCCAGAAGACTGGAAATTAGCAAATGTTGTGCCCATTCACAAGAAGGGTAGTAGGGAGGAATCTGGGAACTATAGGCCAGTTAGTCTTACGTCAGTAGTGGGGAAATTAATGGAAACCATGTTAAAGGAAAGGATTGTTGAACATCTAAAAACACATAGATTACAGGATCAGAAACAACATGGGTTTACCTCAGGGAGATCATGCCAAACTAATCTTATTGATTTTTTTGATTGGGTAACAAAAATAATAGACACAGGTGGTGCAGTAGACATTGCTTATTTAGATTTCAGTAAGGCTTTTGATACTGTTCCGCATAGAAGGCTTATCAATAAATTGCAATCTTTGAGCTTGGATTCCAATATTGTTGAATGGATTAGGCAGTGGCTGAGTGACAGGCAACAGAGGGTTGTGGTAAATGGAGTTTATTCGGTTCAAGGTCTTGTTACCAGTGGGGTACCTCAGGGGTCAGTACTTGGACCCATTCTCTTTAATATTTTTATTAGTGATATTGCAGAAGGTATTAATGGAAAAGTATGTCTTTTTGCTGATGACACAAAGATTTGCAACAGGGTTGACGTTCCTGGAGGGATCAGCCAAATGACAAATGATTTAGGTAAACTAAAAAAATGGTGGGAGCTGTGGCAATTGAGTTTTAATGTGGATAAGTGCAAGATAATGCACCTGGGACGTAAAAACCCAAGGGCTGAATATAGAATATTTGATACAGTCCTAACCTCAACATCTGAGGAAAAGGATTTAGGGGTCATTATTTCAGAGGATCTAAAGGTAAGTAGTCAATGTAATAGAGCAGCAGGAAATGCTGGCAGAATGCTTGGAAATGCTGGCAGAATGCTTGGTTGTGTAGGGAGAGGTATTAGCAGTAGGAAAAGGGAAGTGCTCATGCCACTGTACAGAGCACTGGTGAGACCTCACTTGGAGTACTGTGTGCAGTACTGGAGACCGTATCTCCAGAAGGATATAGACCTCTTAGAGAGAGTTCAGAGAAGGGCTACTAAAATGGTGTACGGCTTGAAGGAGAAAAGTTACCAGGAAAGGGTTAATGATCTTAACATGTACAGCTTGGAAAAAAGACGAGACAGAGGAGATATGATAGAAACATTTAAATACGTAAAGGGAATCCACAAGGTAGAGGAAGGGAGTATATTTAAAAGGAAACAAAGTAGCAAAACAAGAGGACATAGTCTTAGATTAGAGGGGCAAAGGTTTTAAAGTAACATCAGGAAGCATTATTTTACTGAGAGGGTGGTGGATACATGGAACAGTCTTCCAGTTGAAGTGGTAGAGGCCAAAACAGTAATTGAATTTAAGCAAGCATGGGATAGGCATAAGGCTATCCTAAACAAAAGATAAATCCAGGTAAAGTATCCATGTAATTGGGCAGACTAGATGGGCCGAAAGGTTCTTATCTGCCGACATCTTTCTATGTTTCTATAGTCACTATGTTACATGTTTACAGGTGCATTGTGTATATAGTCACTATGTTACATGTTTACAGGTGCATTCTGTATATAGTCACTGTGTTACATAACAGGCGCTGGATCGCGGGTCCCTCCTGGAGCTGGCCGACATCTTGGATGTGGGCCAAGCTTCCAGGATCTCCCCCTGACGACTGGCCTCAGGCATAGTGTGATGACGTCAGTTTGGGAGTTACCCCTAGCTGCCACCTATGGTGGAGATTGGGGGATCTAATGAATCCCCTATCTCCCGATTCATGGCAGCTAGGGGTTTAGGTTTGGTAGTGATGGAATGGCCAGAGCATGGCCTTTCCAATGATACCAAACATGACTATGTTAAATGTAAACAAGTGTAAAAATATAAATAAATAATAATAATTAAGTGTTCTTTTCTTTTTTATAGGAAAAAGGAGGTACTAGAAAGACCATCTAACGAAATGCAGTATTGTGATATTTTGTCAGAAAAGGGACATAACCCTATCGGGTAAACCCTGTATATAGAAGAAAAAGGAAAAAGCCTAACTAGGCTAGAACCTGATAACAATAAATTTTATTAGGGTATTTATAACACTGATACAAGAAATAATTTAAAATAGGTGACAGATATATGATGACTGCCTGTAGTTATTAGAATGCGATGTTCACCGATTAAATTTCCCAATTAGGGGGATAAAACAAGGCACTAAGTATAGGCTCCTTATAGTGGTTTCTTGCTTAGACAACAGAGTTTAAACCAGTTGAAAATCCCGTATTGGGTAGCAATAAAATATGCCAGTTTGAGAATTGTTTATTCCTGCGGACGATGAATACAAATGTATCCTTTTCTAGGTGTACAAATAGGTAGGGTTACAATTTTCTCCTGCAATAGAACTAGATATCCTTTTCTATAGATCGGCTTTCTAAGTGAGATGCCTGTTAGATGTTATTCCTATTAAACGGATAAATACAATCTTTTGGATAAAACAAAAATAACGTTCAAAGAAAATTTTCAATCATATTTCAAATTTACCAATGATAGTTATAATCGACATGATGTCGGCGTATATGAGTTAGATATATTAAATGCATACAAGAATTTGAAGATTGATGCTATCGCGCACCGACAGAAAACTCACACATCTATTTGCACAATGGCGATGAGGTGTTATTATATTCTGTCGATCACTATATAGTGCAAGATACCAATATCAATTGTATACATGTATCAGGTAATTGAAGAAGGAGGCATAGATATTAAGAGGCTATGAATAGATCAGAAAATTAGGAGAGCGATTGGAAAACCTGCTTGCAACCTAATATTGAAGCAATTAGCAAGTCTATACCTTGGTGGTTCATGCCACCTACTTAACACCAAAGATCTATATTGAGGACAAAAGCAGGAAACCAAGACATGAAAGGAGCCACCGGGCAGCCAGTAACGACCAGCAAACAATTAATCTGTTAAAAACATTAGACTCAACGCGTTTCACCACAAAAGTGGCTTCATCAGGAGTGTGTGGGGGGTCTACCGTACCTTCGTCTCTATTTATACCCTTAATCTTTATGGTAATTAGCCGGTAAGCGTGTCTCGGCAAAATGCCGGTTCCGGAGTTGTGCTCGCAGATATGGAAATCTCTGCGAAAGACCAGAAGGATCATTAGCTGTATGTTTACAGTTGCTAGGATACCCGGCGTATTGTGAAGAAAGACGAATCATATACACTGTGTTGTGCCCTCCTAGTTATAACAGTATTATTGTAAATGATAACATTTTCCTAAGTATGAAGGGAAGTTTGAATTGTAATAATAAGACTCAGAGGCGAGTATTGCGTCTCTTTCCTTATATTTATTAAAATAGCAACAAGGGGTTAAACTGTAAAATGTATGTAAACATCCTTTAGAAAAAACACAAGCTCCAGACTAGACACTCCCACTCTTTCTAGTCCAATCCCTGTGTAGCTCCTCTTGATCTCTTCCCCTGATCTCCTTCCTTATTCCTCTTTTCTTGGTGTCTGCAAGCAGTCATTCAAACATCCAGTACGAACACCAGGCACAGAACCAACGGGGTCCCGAGAGGTAGGGAATGAAAATATCCAGATTGGCACGAGGTGCGCCACAGCGACATCCAGTCAGAAGGAGCTGCAGAGAAAACAGAGACACGACAAGGAATCAGTGGAAGCCGTAACCTACGGCGCTACAAGTACCCAAAACATTGGGACGACACCCCCATAATACTAAAGCGGGAGGGAGAGGCGGGCAATACTCGCCTCTGAGTCTTATTATTACAATTCAAACTTCCCTTCATACTTAGGAAAATTTTATAATTGTAATACACCGACTCAGAGGCTCCTATTGCGAGTTCAAAGCTAGTCCACCAGGGGTGCGGACCAATGAACTACCCGAGTGAAGTAGGAAGTCTTAAATGTAGACTCCCCAAATCAAACCTCAACTGCAAGTAAGACCTCCAGACGGCAAGCCGCCAGCACGGCGAAGGAGGCCACAGCACTGCGCCCCGAGTGCGCCCCAAACACTGACTTTTTAGCCAGTAGGTCAAGATCGTGGATCCCATCGCGGTATATAGAGCGTTGAAAAAAACAATAGAGAAACGTGAGCCAGAAATAAAATACATTAGGTGCAGAGGATCCTGATCCTCCAAACGAGAGCCAGCAGCCACTGCTGAAAGAGCCAGCGCCAATCACAGAGGGCGTCCCTAACAATAAACGTCTACGCCTATAAGGGTCAGTAAGCCCAGAGCCAATTGCCTAATGTGACCGATCCCACAGCCCGATGAGGGGCTCCGAATGAAACAAACGAGGGGAAACCGCTGCGAAGCGCGGGGAAAGAGTGCGAGACTCCTATTCGAGAGAGCAGAAAAAACGTGTACAAATCCAGGTAAGCATGAAAGTCGATAGAGTGGACTTCCCAAACCCCTAACACGAGAGGGAACACAATAAGGTCCTGATGCCCTTCAGGAAAAATCCCAAACCAGAGACCGCTCAAGTGAGAAGTGGGGAGCAAAGATCTCCCAGGGAATACGGAGACCAGTCCAGGGAGAAGACAACCATCCTGAGGAAGACTGAGCAATCTCCCATCCCCTGTAGAAATGACGGAGGGCACAAGACCGGTCAGTAGTCTCAAATCGCTATGTTGATGGAGCCGATCCGAAGCAAACCAAAGACCTCTGGCAGTAGTGACCACACAAGGCTCCCCAAAATCAGGTTAACAAAACATCTGAGTTTAGTTGTACCCACAGGTGTGAACTGAGACAGACCTGTCTACGCAAGACTAGAAGGTAAATATCTATTAGAGGAGATCCCCCGAGCATCCTCTGAGAACTGAGCAAACTGCGTGAACCGCCCAAAATATGCCAACACATCCCTGAGGAATCGTAGCTAAAACAGGATCATAGGGTAACTGTACCCAGAACATTGTTTGCCCCGCTGGTCGACGGGTCCATTATCAAAATAGTCAGCGCAGCATTAGTAGCCATTTAAAGTGGACTAACGGAAAGTCCACCCAAAGCATAAGAAGGGTGATAGGACAGTGAGGACAAAAGTTGCTTAATTCTCTGCCTGTTGAGGTGGTTGGGTCAGAGACTGTACAGATCTGTAAACAAGGACCGGACGACTTCCTGCAAAACACAATAGTAATGGTTATAAACTGAAATATGTAAGAGACAGCAAATGGTGCAGCGCCACACAACATGCATCCACCACCAGGGTGCCCAGATAGCCAATCTCAGGATATAGTGGTTTCCCCTATACCATTACACACAATAATGAAATCAATAACCTGGATCGGCGCAAATACTGCTCTCTGGGATCCCGGATCCTCGCATATATATATATAAAGGAGAAAAACAATAATAGTGCAACACTGTTTTGTAAAATATACTGTGAATGTAAGTGATGAACACCCCACTTACAAGTGTAGAGCCGTGCACTGGCTCTAAGTGGGTCCAGACATGTGGGTAATTGTCTTCAATTTCTTAGGTGACCCCCACCTTACAGCAAGATTTTCTCTTTTTCTTGTTCGAGGTTTGGACAGTGGAAAGGATAACAGGAAGAGAAAATCCTTGTGTAGGTCCACAAATTAAAGGTCACAATTATATGTACAGTTGGAATTGTACTCACATTTTGTGGAGCTCACATAGCTCATGGATATAGGCCCATAGGTTTTTTTTTTGGGGTGGGAGAAAAACCCAGATGAAAAACCACCAATGTTTGCAGGATTCAATGAAGCAGGAATCAGGATTGGAGATGAAAAAAATTGTGGTTTATTTAAAATATAGTTAAAATTGCCTCCAGAACGCGTTTCGCCGCATCAAAAAACGGCTTCATCAGCTGGATTCCAGCTGATGAAGCCGTTTTTTGATGCGGCGAAACGCGTTCTGGAGGCAATTTTAACTATATTTTAAATAAACCACAATTTTTTCATCTCCAATCCTGATTCCTGCTTCATTGAATCCTGCAAACATTGGTGGTTTTTCATCTGGGTTTTTCTCCACCCAAAAAAAACCTATGGGCCTATATCCATGAGCTATGTGAGCTCCACAAAATGTGAGTACAATTCCAACTGTACATATAATTGTGACCTTTAATTTGTGGACCTACACAAGGATTTTCTCTTCCTGTTATCCTTTCCACTGTCCAAACCTTGAACAAAGAAAAAGAGAAAATCTTGCTGTAAGGTGGGGGTCACCTAAGAAATTGAAGACAATTACCCACATGTCTGGACCCACTTAGAGCCAGTGCACGGCTCTACACTTGTAAGTGGGGTGTTCATCACTTACATTCACAGTATATTTTACAAAACAGTGTTGCACTATTATTGTTTTTCTCCTTTATATATATATATGCGAGGATCCGGGATCCCAGAGAGCAGTATTTGCGCCGATCCAGGTTATTGATTTCATTATTGAAATATGTAAGAAACTACATGATCCCACCCTAGGTAGGACGTGCAGAAATGTCCACTCAACGTGGTCAGGAAAATACTTCCTCGGAGGTTACATAGTTACATAGTTACATAGTTATATAGGCTGAAAAAAGACATGCGTCCATCGGGTTCAGCCTCTCCCACATAACCTACTGCTGTTGATCCAAAAGAAGGCAAAAAACCCAGTCTGAAATATGCAACATACTGGGAAAAAATTCCTTCTTGACCCCAGAATGGCAGTCATACATAGTAATTCTGTAAGCTGTATGAATTTCAATGTTCATGATCCCAGGACATACCGGACAGAACGAGCGAGATCTCCATGTTTCTTTCCTGGTAACATATTTACAGATAAATAAATAAAACCTCGAGGTCAGTATACGAACACTCCTGGTCAAGGGACAGTTGGGCTCATTGCAGCGCGTATATTATGTTGAAGCCATAGCGGTGGCGCGGTATACTCAGTTTTATGTCAAAGTGTTTCAACCCAATGAGGAAGTGTTTGTGTTTTTATGAAGTCCACCAATATGCCTCTTAGGTGAGATTGAGCGTTAGCTCAGAGGAGCAGCTACTGGTCACTTTAGGTGGGACTCGCTGTACTAGAGGTGTTGTGAGTTTGGTAGATGAGCCGACACATCAATGGTCAATAGAGTAAACCAAGATCTCAGAGTTGTGTGTGTAGCACATGGGATGTAGGAAAGGAGTATACAGTAGATGACATCTAAACTCATATTTAGATTGAGCCCCAGACATTGCCTCTTGAAGAGATCTGGTAAAATCAGTGGAGAGCAGAAACCCTTCCTAAAAACTGCAGAAATGAATGAAGCCCGTACACCAGGAGGTGAAGGGATAATTAGGTTTGAGGGAGTCGGGCCAGAGGTGAACTACCAGTCTAAATATAAGATTTAAGAGAGAGTCTTATCTGTGAAATCTGAGCTGTCAGGGGGGGGTGCAGAGAGTCTGAGCTGTCAGTGGGGAGGCTGGGGGGTGCAGAGAGTCTGAGCTGTCAGTGAGGAGGCTGGGAGGTGCAGAGAGTCTGAGCTGTCAGTGAGGAGGCTTGGAGGTGCAGAGAGTCTGAACTGTCAGTGGGGGGCTGGGAGGTGCAGAGAGTCTGAGTTGTCAGTGGGGAGGCTGGGAGGTGCAGAGAGTCTGAGCTGTCAGTGGGGAGGCTGGGAGGTGCAGAGAGTCTGAGCTGTCAGTGAGTAGGCTGGGAGGTGCAGAGAGTCTGAGCTGTCAGTGAGGAGGCTTGGAGGTGCAGAGAGTCTGAACTGTCAGTGGGGGGGCTGGGAGGTTCAGAGAGTCTGAGTTGTCAGTGGGGAGGCTGGGAGGTGCAGAGAGTCTGAGTTGTCAGTGGGGAGGCTGGGAGGTGCAGAGAGTCTGAGTTGTCAGTGGGGAGGCTGGGAGGTGCAGAGAGTCTGAGCTGTCAGTGGGGAGGCTGGGAGGTGCAGAGAGTCTGAGCTGTCAGTGGGGAGGCTGGGAGGTGCAGAGAGTCTGAGCTGTCAGTGGGGAGGCTGGGAGGTGCAGAGAGTCTGAGCTGTCAGTGAGGAGGCTGGGAGGTGCAGAGAGTCTGAGCTGTCAGTGGGGAGGCTGGGAGGTGCAGAGAGTCTGAGCTGTCAGTGAGGAGGCTGGGAGGTGCAGAGAGTCTGAGCTGTCAGTGGAGGGGAGGGCTGGGAGGTGCAGAGAGTCTGAGCTGTCAGTGAGGAGGCTGGGAGGTGCAGAGAGTCTGAGCTGTCAATGGGGAGGCTGGGAGGTGCAGAGAGTCTGAGCTGTCAGTGGGGAGGCTGGGAGGTGCAGAGAGTCTGAGCTGTCAGTGGGGAGGCTGGGAGGTGCAGAGAGTCTGAGCTGTCAGTGGGGAGGCTGGGAGGTGCAGAGAGTCTGAGCTGTCAGTGGGGAGGCTGGGAGGTGCAGAGAGTCTGAGCTGTCAGTGGGGAGCTGGGAGTGCAGAGAGTCTGAGCTGTCAGTGGGAGGCTGGGAGGTTCAGAGAGTCTGAGCTGTGTCAGTGGGGGGCTGGGAGGTGCAGAGAGTCTGAGCTGTCAGTGGGGAGGCTGGGAGGTGCAGAGAGTCTGAGCTGTCAGTGGGGGGGCTGGGAGGTGCAGAGAGTCTGAGCTGTCAGTGGGGAGGCTGGGAGGTGCAGAGAGTCTGAGCTGTCAGTGAGGAGGCTGGGAGGTGCAGAGAGTCTGAGCTGTCAGTGAGGAGCTGGGAGGTGCAGAGAGTCTGAGCTGTCAGTGGGAGGCTGGGAGGTGCAGAGAGTCTGAGCTGTCAGTGGGAGGCTGGGAGGTGCAGAGAGTCTGAGCTGTCAGTGGGGAGGCTGGACACAGGGAAACCTTTTGGCAGAGAAACAAAATGCATTGATTTGGCTTGGAAAAAGCCCACGCTGATGAGTGCGCGCCCAACCCCCTCCCCCCTATGCGAGCGGGAGCAGCGTGTGGGAGGCCAGGTCTACCTGTAACCCTCATGGGGGGGGGAAACAATGTCTGAAAAGACTTCGCTATAGACATTGTAGAGGCAGGTTGATTTACCAACACCTCGGAGGGATCTGAGCCCAAAACACACAGCACCAAAGCAGTGACATTATTACCGTGATGCCGTCAGGCTCCTGCAGTGAATCACAGGGAAGGGGAGACACTAGAGATCTGACAGCGGCCGCCGAGCTTTAACCTGAAGGAGATTATTACAAAGGGAAACACTGAGTCTTCTGACTCTCCGGGGCAGGAACAGCAAAGGGTGTCCTCGTCACTTCCCTCCTCCGGCTCAGGAGCTGGAGATTCACCCTCTGGTCATGACTGCCTAAACACCCGCCATAACAAACCATAACATAACTCCATTTTAACTGCCAAGCCCCCCCACACCATATCCCCAGGAAATACGACATGACACTCTATAATGTGGAAAAGGATTGGCCACAGCTTTATTGAAAAAAGAACATTTTTAAATCACATATAACCACCTGACCAGCGTTAAGCATTTTTTATTAGATGATCATAAATACCAGCTGCCGGCTGCATGGGACCAATCCCAGCAGGCAGTTAAATAAAGTCCCAGAGTTCGGCTCCTGCAAAGATATTCTGAGCAGAAAACCCCTCTCCAAAGCTCCCTTCACGGAGTTCCACCATCCTTCCTCGCTGGCCAGGGGCTTCCAAACCGCCATATGAGCTGTGACAATCCTGAAAAGAAGAAAACAAAAAACCAGCAAGAAAACAAAACAAAGGGGCGGGAGGGCGGGAAAGAACGTTGTCTTGACAGATTTCTCCTACAGTGAAATGACCACCCCTCCCTCTCCTTATATACATTGTAACCTGCAACATTTAAAATTCCCAACAGCCAATCCTAATCAAACCACGCCTAACCATCCCTTAATATTGGCGGGCATTTCTGTCAGTCATGGCCCATTTAACCCATTAATCATGGCCATGGGCTATCTTTCCCCAAATCCAGCTCCTGAGAGGGATTGGAGGCTCTCGCCCTCTTAGGGATCTCCACCACAAGTGCCCGGTGGGAGTGGGCTCACATACCTAGATAAAAATTGGAGGATTTTTGGCCACAGGTATTGGTGCGGGGTGCCAGCCCCTCCGAAAGAGTTAGCTGTGTCATTCAACTGTGTTACCCGCAGCACATGGCCGGGGTGTATCTGGGGGCCTCACCGTGGTGAGTGAATCGCCCTGGGCAGCAGCTGCTGGTAGCGGTGAGATATAGTGACTCGCAGCTATAGTTAATAACAGTATAGATTTAAAAATCTGTCGCCAGCACCCGGCGGGCCGAGCTCTTATGTGAGAATTGGTCGGTAGCAAGGTCCGCAGGCAGTAATACGGGGGTGCCAGCCCCTCTGTGGTTATATTTGGACCCGCTCATTAACCTTTTACCCGCAGCACATGGCCGGGGTGTATCTGGGGGCCTCACCGTGGTGAGTGAATCGCCCTGGGCAGCAGCTGTTGGTAGCGGTGACATATAGTGACTCGCAGTTATATATAATAACAGTATAGATTTAAAAATCTGTCACCAGCACCCGGCGGGGAGGGGGGGGGAGCTCTTATGTGAGAATTGGTCGGTAGCAAGGCCGGCAGGCAGTATTGCGGGGGTGCCAGCCCCTCTGTGGGTATATGTGGACCCGCTCACGGAGTTGCCCGGGAAAGTGTTAGCTGTAAGATGTGGTTTCTGCAATGGTGTCAGCCAGAATACTGAAAAACCAGCCGACATAGCGGCAACTAATTTAAATACGGCCACACTGATGGAGGCCTGGACAGCAGGATTAAATGGAGGCCTGGACAGCAGGATTAAATGGAGGCCTGGACAGCAGGATTAAATGGAGGCCTGGACAGCAGGATTAAATGGAGGCCTGGACAGCAGGATTAAATGGAGGCTTGGACAGCAGGATTAAATGGAGGCTTGGACAGCAGGATTAAATGGAGGTTTGGACAGCAGGATTAAATGGAGGCCTGGACAGCAGGATTAAATGGAGGCTTGGACAGCAGGATTAAATGGAGGCTTGGACAGCAGGATTAAATGGAGGCCTGGACAGCAGGATTAAATGGAGGCCTGGACAGCAGGATTAAATGGAGGCCTGGACAGCAGGATTAAATGGAGGTTTGGACAGCAGGATTAAATGGAGGCCTGGACAGCAGGATTAAATGGAGGCTTGGACAGCAGGATTAAATGGAGGTTTGGACAGCAGGATTAAATGGAGGCTTGGACAGCAGGATTAAATGGAGGCACGGATGGTGAATGTAACTGGAGAGTCGGAGGGGAGCAGTTACCAGGCTGTACAGAGGAGACTGATTGCTGGTTGAAGTTGTCCCCTGAATCTGATTCTGGCTCCTGTGACCGGCTCTTAGAGCAGGTTTCTGGCACAGCATATAGTAAGCCCGATTCAGGCAGAGTGAGAGGAATGGAGCGGTAGCGCGGGAATCACGATGCGCGGCTGGTAGTTCCCGGCTCCGCTCGCCGCTCAAGCCCCGAGTAGGGAAAAAGTATTGTACAAACTGGTCAATTAAACTAAAAGGAGGTATGAAAACCCCCGCAGCTACCCGAGAAGGTAGCTGCGATGGTAAAGTAGACGAACATCGCGGATGAAGCCGGGACGTAACGTCAGGGAGAGAAAACATTAAAAATATGTGAGTTAAACGCATGTGTACTTATCTGTCTGCGCAGCAACAAGGAAAGAGGAATAAGGAAGGAGATCAGGGGAAGAGATCAAGAGGAGCTACACAGGGATTGGACTAGAAAGATGTGGGAGTGTCCAGTCTGGAGCTTGGGTTTTTTCTAAAGGATGTTTACATGTATTTTACAGTTTAACCCCTTGTTGCTATTTTAATAAATAGAAGGAAAGAGACGCAATACTCGCCTCTGAGTCTTTATTATTACAATTATTAGTTAACTGAAAAGAGGGGCGTCTTCTGTAATAAATGTATTCATTTCTATGCTGCTATTAGATTATTAAATTTGAGGAATTATTAATTCGGCATAAAAAGATTCTTTGAACCATATTGAATGAGACATTTTTAGCAGGTAAATACTTAGTGAGGGAATAAAGAAAACCTGTAACCAGAAAAATATGTTAAATAAAAGGAGTGAAGGAAAACCCTTCATTTAGGCCATTCGGGTATAATGTATTTAATTTGTAGATCCAAAAAGTTTCTCTTTTTTTCAAACTCTTGTCTAGATCTCCCTTCCGGGGGCCTGGTTTGACTTGCTCTATTGCTAGAAACTTCAAGTTAGTAGTAGATCCAGCGTGGGATGATGCCGCCTTTAGATGTCGGGCTACTGGGGTATCTTTCAGATATTTTACTGATCTTAGATGTTCCAAGATACGAACTTTCATTGGACGAATGGTCTTGCCGAGGTATTTAAGACCACATTCGCATATCAGTTGGTATACAACTCCCTGTGATTTCCAGTTGAAAAATGGTTTTATAGGAAAGCTTGATGATCCATTCTAATTATTAAGCGTTTTGGACTCTTTCATAACGTGCCGCAGCGATATGTCCCTTTTACATTTGTAGACAGACACGTTTTTGGTTGTTTTGTAGATGCACTAAAATGGCTGTGTATCAATCGATCGCCAATGTTGGCATTTCGTCTTGCGGTCATTGTTGGTTTTGTATTGAGTAGATCTTTAAGGTGTTTGTCTTCAATCTAAATCGGCCAGAAATGTTCTACGATAGTTTTAATGGGATTCCATCCTGTGTCGTAGTTGCCAATAATTCAAATGATTTTATCGTCATCTTTCTTTTTATCTTTGTTGTTTGAAAGGAGAGTAGTGTGATCTAAATTTAATGCCTGGATAGCTTTTTGGATTAACTCCTTGATGGAGTGAGTAACCACAGGCTCGAGGTTTAAAGGCTTCTGCATTCTGTCACGTCTCACTTTGCAGGGGTTGAGGATTCGAGCCCAATATGTGGTTACACAGATGGAGAAGCAGGAAGGTGAGGTATAAATCAGAATAAAGGTTTATTAAATAAACAGAAGGAAACCAAGAAGGGGAATCTGGATAAATAATAACAACAGGACAGGGTACACTTAGCAGAAAGGGTTAACAGGACAGATACTGGACGCTGAATAAAGAATAAACACAAATCAGAGCTGACTGAACAAAAATGGAAAACAGATACACTAAAAGAAGACACTTACTGGATACAGAGGGTGGAGGATCAGAGGACACAGAGGGCAAATGGCACAAGAAGATCAGGCGCGGTATCAGAAGGGTTATAACTGGAGAATGGTCAAATCAAGCGTAGGTCGGTGGCAGGCAGCTGGCATAGGAGTAGTCAGAGTCCAGATCAGATGTCATACACGGGTAGGTCAATATGTAGTAGGATGATGGGAGGAATGCAAGGAATGTCCAGGAAGGAGGGTTGCAGAGATGAGGGAGTCCTTAATGGAGTGTAGCAATGAGGGGTTCTCAGATGAAGGGTTCTCAGATGAAGGGTTCTCAGATGAAGGGTTCTCCGATGAAGGGTTTTCAGATGAAGGGTTCTCAGATGAAGGGTTCTCAGATGAAGGGTTCTCAGATGAAGGGTTCTCCGATGAAGGGTTCTCAGATGAAGGGTACTCAGATGAAGGGTTCTCAGATGAAAGTCAGGCAGGTAAGTGCATGGCACACAGGTCAGGCTTGCAATGAGACGTTCTTTAGCAAGAAAGAACGATACAGAAGCAATGATTCTGAGGTGAGGCTTGATTATATGGGCATTGCAGGCCCAGCCCATACCTGAGGCTGGAGAGGTGAGGGGGAAATCAGGAACGGATCCCTGAGTGCCTGGACACCAGTCCAGGCAATGGCAAAATCAGGACTGGAGCTGCACTTCACTTGCCTTTTTTCCGGTATCTGCGGCGTGAACTGTGACAGCATGTTGATATGCTCGTTTAAGAATACGAATTGGGTATCCTTTTTGTTTGAACCGAGTTTTCAATGCCTTAGCTTTGTCATTGAATTCATCAATTGAAGTTCATGTCCTTCTGAGTCTTAAGTATTGTCCCGTTGGTATAACCCCTTTTAAGGGGACTTGGATGATAGCTTGTCCATGTCAAAAGGTTATTAGTTGCAGTGGGTTTCCTAAAGAGGGTTGTAGTCATCTTGTTTTCATCTCTTTTATTGATGGTGATGTCCAGAAAATTAAGGGTATTGGTATTCGTCTCACTAGTGAAGAATAAAGTCAAATTATTAGAGTTAAGATGTTTTATAAACTCTTCAAGTTTTTCCCTGGAAGAAGTCCATATAATCATGACATCGTCGATGAATCTCTTCCAACAGTGTACAAATTGGTTAAAGTTTGCATTTGATTCATCAAAGACTATTGATTCCTCCCAGTAGCCCAGATAGAGGTTGGCGTTTGTAGGGGCACAAGGTGTGCCCATCGCCGAACCTTGACCTTGTAGATAGTATTTACCTTCAAAAAGGAAGTAATTATGGGTGAGTATGAATTTTAGAAGATCCAAAATGAAAGTAATGAACTTTTTAGAGACATTTTTATTTCTTAAAAGATATACTTCTACATGTTTTAGGTCGAGTTCGTGAGGGATTCTTTTGTTTTATTATCGCAGCAATATTGTTCCCATTTCAATTATAATGTGAACAATGATGCTGCACTATTTTTTTCTATGGAGTGCGTTTGCTAAAAATCACATAATTTTCCCACAAAAAAAATGTAACAAGTCCTCATTTCTAATTTTTTTAACAAGCAAATGCAAAGGCTCGGATGTTAAAATGTGAAAAAAAAAAACACTTTACACTCTGTAAATTATTTAAAATTCTAATTTTATTGCATTGTTTGTTATACTATTGAGGCAGGACATGACTTATACATATAATAATGACATATTATGAATCTGCCGAGTCTGCCGGAAAGAACGATATATAATATGTCTGGGTCGTATAATAAAATAAGGCTTCAAAACACGTTTAAACATGATGAGCAAAACCAAAAAAGAATTCCCCAGGCGCTTAGTTGCCCCTAGATTCGCTTCCACCCCAGTGGACGCTTCCCAATATCCACAGTACAAATATCATGAAAGGGATGGTGGGTGTGGGTTTAGTGCTTCATAGAAGTCCCCAGAGTAAAAGCACAAGATTGGAGGTGTCCCTTATAGAAAAAGTGGCCCCACTTTGGCAGGTGGCTTTAAGCAGAATACCAGGTGAAGTCTTCTTACACGTAGGACCTCAAAGAGACACAGAAAAGCGCATATGGTGCAATATTGTCTGATAAGGGAAAGCTTAGTAATATACGGGATTGCTCATACACAGAGTGCGAGCTGCCAGCCCTCAAATGGAGACGTATCAGGTATTATTGGGTTACCTGCTTACCCCAAAAACGCTCCTCCTGGATACCTTCACAATATAGTCACCAGGTAAATAAGGGTAGATTTTCGCCAGTGGAAAAAAATATCTAAATTAAAAAAAAAAAAAAAAATTAAGATGAAAGTTAAGAAAAAAATTATTTAATAAGAAATAAATAAATAAAAAAGTTAACAGCGAACCAAACGCGTTTCATCTGTTACACAGGCTTCTTCAGGGGCAAAAACAAAACAGAATGACATGGGAGGTGTATTAGCACATTTAAATACACAAGTTTCTCCTTCATACTCGGCTGTATTCATTTGTAATTAGCCGTCCAGCAACTTTCGCCGGGCGGCACCATCTTTGTATACATCATAGAAGGAGGACCTTAGAGCTAGCCAGGAATATGGGATAGAACCCTCTCATGTGGGGATCAGGCTGCGTCTCAGGCTGGAGCGCACGCCAAAGCGGCTTCCCTTCCGAACCGGAAATTCCTGTCCCTCTCCACCACACCTGGGCGGATCGACCCCTCGGCGTCACACACAGGCTTCAGTGCGGGCAAATAGTCGCAGCCCATCACCCCACAATACTATTCGTATGGACAATACATAATATATAAAAAATAAAAAACCCTGACACTGTCTCCACCCTTAGAAGGGAATCTCCCAAAGAGCGCTCTAATCTCCTTTATCAGAGTCAAATCTGTGTAAACATATAAGCACTCACATATTATTGCACAGTGACCCCAAAATCTGCAAGAAAATGGGTATTTTCTATTACACCTTATTGCATATCTAAAAAATGTGTAATATATAAAAAGACAAAAAACTTTCCTCTTTTTTTTTTCTTCTCTTTTTCTCCCTCACTTCTTTCTTTTTTCTTTTCTTGCTCTTTTCCTATTTAAAAAAAACCCCCAACAAAACCCAAAAAAGGGGATATGCCTATGAGATGCCTAAGATAAGTGTAGACACACCACTTACCAGATAGACATTAAGTAGACTAATACCATATCCTCCCCCCAAATAAATACAGGGGGGAAAATGGGAAAAAAAAAAATCTTAAAATTACAAAAATAGTAAAATACTCTAAAATTGGTAAAAATTTATCCAAAATGTATTAAAAAAGCCACTAGGTAAAAACGGCCCCCATAGCGGGCTAGCAGGACTCAAAAATGTGATATATATTAAAAGAAAGAGAAAAAAACCCCACAATCTACCAACATTCCCTCCTCGAGAGGGGAATCCTAACCTCACTCCAGTACGGGAGAGGAAACTCCCCCCGGTAAGAGATTCCATTAAAGTATCTGATGAAGCACCCACGTGCATTCCCACAGTTGTGGACTCCCATCCCGTGACTCCATCTGAGGGGGAAACGGAGGCAGATGTTGGTGAGAAGGGAGGAAAGGGTCCCTGTAGTGTAATTTGTACGGATAATATTATGGTGGCAACTCCAGATCTTACCCGTCAAAATATATGACCCCCATCTCTGATAGGAGAGAGTTTGACCGCTTGAAAAATGAGAGTCCATCTAATTATGTCTGGGCATCTCAATGGAATAAGGGCAGATCCCCAAAAAAGGATCTTCCCCTTAGGAACCGCTTTGAAATACTCAGGCAGGAACCTAGAATTGAGGTTTTTCAGCAGGTACCGAAAGGGATGAACCAATCCAAAGCTCCGACAATACCACTGGAGCCAGACATAAGAATGACATCCCGAAAAAGACCATTGGAAGAACAGGAGAGGGACCAGAGGGGGAAGGTGGACCAGAGGGGGGAGGTCATTTAAAGAAAGGAAAGAATTGATTGTTCCCATTCACACGGAGACCAATGAATCCTCAGTTTGGGAGTTTGGGTATTTTCAATTTGAGTGAGCGTGTTCTTGATGAGATGGAGGTTAATGTTTTGAAAATTGTTCTTAAATTTGCCCCCCAAAGTAGAGACGACAAATTTCAGATGTATATAGATCTGAAAAAATTTCAAAGGAAGCTATGCCATAAAAAGTTTTTTCTTAAAAACCCTCTGGAACGCATTGAAACCACCTCCAGGTTCACCCATACGAGTCTTAGGGACAAATCCACTTTTTTTCCTAAGCACTGCATATCGGAGGAAATGAGAGTTTTTGAGTTCATGGTCCTGTCTGATTTAGAAAAGATGAATGGTAATGGAAACGCCTCCAATCTAAAGAAGGGAGAGATTCTAGCCTTAAAAAGACTTGAAGGAGATTCCACTATAGTTATAAAACCGGCCGACAAGGGGGGTGGGATTGTGATTTCAGATACAAACAAATATATAGGTGAAGCCTTGAGACAATTGGGCGATGCAATCACCTATCAAACTGTTAACTCAGATCCCACCCCCAAAATTAAGGAATCCCTTACGCAATTACTCAGTGAGGGTCTCGTTAGCGGTGTTTTAAGTGAGCAGGAATTTAAATTTTTAAATCTTCCATTCCCCAAAATCCCAGTCTTTTATTTATTACTGAAAATTCATAAGAATTTAACTAATCCCCCAGGCAGACCCATTGTGTCAGGTATCTCCTCTATTACAAGTAAGCTCTCTCAGTATTTAGATGTCCTTTTACAACCTATGGTGAGGAAGATACCATCATATCTAAAAGACACCATGAGCTTACTACAAATTTTGGATGGGTTTGACTGGCAGTCTGATTTTATTTTAGTAACAGCTGACATACAATCTTTGTACAGTGTCATCCCACATGATCGGGGTTGCCAAGCTTTACACCATTTTTTAGACAATCAGGAATTATATCCGAGTGAACAAAATGATTTTATTATTCGGGGAGTGCTCGAGAATAATTACTTCTTTTTTAACAATCAGTTTTACCTTCACAAGACGGGTACTACCATGGGAACCAGGTTTGCGCCCAGTTACGCGAACCTCTTTATGGGCCATTGGGAATCTCAGTGGTCCGGGGGTTCGGGTGGCTGGGCGCAACACCTGGTTCTCTTCAAAAGATATATTGTTGATCTTTTTATCATCTGGAGGGGTTACGAGGAGACGCTACATTTCTTTTTTACGGCCCTGAATGACAATGATTGGGGAATAAAACTTGATGTATCCCATAGTAGGACAGAAATTAACTTTTTAGATCTTACGATTTATATTCAAGATAACTTGTTAAAATCCAAAACTTACTTTAAGCCGGTTGACGTGAACAACTATATAGACACTACAAGTTGCCACGCCCCAACATGGATACGCAGTGGCCCTAAGAGCCAATTTATTAGATTACGAAGGAATTGCACTGAATCAGAATCTTACATGGCACAAGCCAACCAATTGGTTACCAATTTTCATGAAAAGGGACATGATCAAGTGTTTCTTAATAATCTTATGGAAGAAGTCGGAAGGAAAGATCTAATCCAGTATAAACAGCATGCCACAGATAGTGCTGACACGGTTTCCCTCATTTATAACTATAGTGGTCGAACGAGAAGTATTAACCAAATTATTAACAAACACTGGCCTATCCTGTTGAAAGATACTCAACTAAAGGAGATTCTTGATGAGAAACCTAGGATTCTCAACCAGTGGCGTCACTAGGGTTGGTGTCACCCGGTGCGGTAACTTATGGTGTCACCCCCCGAGTTTTATGGATTTTTTTTAACTACTCTTACTCCTAAATCAGTACTCCCATATAACACTGAATGCTCATGCAAACAGCGCACATTACTGTGAGGTTTATTGCTGTGGAGCTCTCTCATATGCTCACACAACTTTTTGCCAACTGCCAGCAAGTACGATGCCTGTTCGAAGGCAGTGAAAGCACACATATATTGCCCCCAGCAGCTCTGGATATATTGCCCCCAGCAGCTCACCCATGGATATATATTGCCCCCAGCTCACATATAGATATATTGCCCCAGTTCACAATTATATATTGCCCCCAGCAGCTCACCCATGGATATATATTGCCCCAGCTCACATATGGATATATTGCGACTCAGCTCACATATGGATATATTGCGCCTCAGCTCACACATGGATATATTGCCCCAGACCAGCTCACACATGGATATATTGCCCCAGACCAGCTCACACATGGATATATTGCCCCAGCTCTCATGGATATGCCCCCAACACACATGGATACTGCCCCAAGCACACATGGATACTGCCCCCAGCACACATGGATAATGCCCCAGCTCACATGGATATGCCCCAGCTCCTCTCATGGATATTGCCACAGCTCCTCTCATGGATATTGCCCCAGCTCCTCTCACGGATATTGCCCCAGCTCCTCTCACGGATATTGCCCCAGCTCCTCTCAAGGATTTTGCCCCAGCTCCTCTCATGGATTTTGCCCCAGCTCCTCTCATGGATTTTTCCCCAGCTCCTCTCATGGATATTGCCCCAGCTCCTCTCATGGATATACTGCCCCAGCTGCTCTCATGGATAAAGCCCCAGCTCCTCTCATGGATTTTGCCCCAGCTCCTCTCATGGCTATGCCCCCAGCTCCTCTCATTGATATTGCCCCAGCTCATGGATATGCCCCAGCTCATGGATAATGCCCCAGCTCATGGATATGCCCCAGCTCATGGATATTGCCCCAGCTCATGGATATTGCCCCAGCACATGGATAATGCCCCAGCTCATGGATACTGCCCCAGCTCATGGATATGCCCCAGCAGCTCATGGATATACTGCCCCAGCTCATGGATATGCCCCAGCACATGGATATGCCCCAGCTCATGGATATCCCCCAGCACATGGATATGCCCCAGCTCATGGATTTGCCCCAGCAGCTCATGGATATGCCCCAGCTCATGGATAATGGCCCAGCTCATGGATAATGGCCCAGCTCATGGATAATGCCCCAGCTCATGGATATGCCCCAGCAGCTCATGGATATGCCCCAGCAGCTCATGGATATGCCCCAGCAGCTCATGGATACTGCCCCAGCTCGTGGATTTGCCCCAGCTCATGGATACTGGCCCAGCAGCTCATGGATACTGCCCCACAGCTCATGGATATACTGCCCCAGCTCATGGATACTGCCCCAGCTCATGGATATGCCCCAGTTTATGGATACTGCCCCAGCTCATGGATTTGCCCCAGCTCATGGATATGCCCCAGCACATGGATACTGTCCCAGCACATGGATTTGCCCCAGCACATGGATACTGCCCCAAGTCATGGATACTGCCCCAGGTCATGGATACTGCCCCAGCTCATGGATATGCCCCAGCTCATGGATTTGCCCCAGCTCATGGATACTGCCCCAGCAGCTCATGGATACTGCCCCAGCAGCTCATGGATATACTGCCCCAGCTCATGGATACTGCCCCAGCTCATGGATATGCCCCAGTTTATGGATACTGCCCCAGCTCATGGATTTGCCCCAGCTCATGGATATGCCCCAGCACATGGATACTGTCCCAGCACATGGATTTGCCCCAGCACATGGATACTGCCCCAGCTCATGGATATGCCCCAGGTCATGGATACTGCCCCAGCTCGCGGATATGCCCCAGCTCATGGATATGCCCCAGCTCATGGATATGCCCCAGCTCGTGGATTTGCCCCAGCTCGTGGATATGCCCCAGCTCATGGATATGCCCCAGCTCATGGATTTGCCCCAGCTCATGGATATACTGCCCCAACTCATGGATATACTGCCCCAGCTCATGGATACTGCCCCAGCTCATGGATATGGCCCAGCTCATGGATATGCCCCAGCAGCTCATGGATGCTGCCCCAGCAGCTCATGGATTTGCCTCAGCAGCTCATGGATTTGCCCCAGCTCATGGATATGCCCCAGCAGCTCATGGATATGCTCCAGCAGCTCATGGATATGCCCCAGCTCATGGATATGCCCCAGCTCATGGATTTGCCCCAGCTCATGGATATGCCCCAGCTCATGGATATGCCCCAGCTCATGGATAATGGCCCAGCACGTGGATATGCCCCAGCTCACCTCCTGGCTGCGTGTTCGCTCCCTCTGAGCCTCCGGCGGCGTGCAGCTTGGGTGCTCGCCTGGGGGAGCCACGTGACCAGCCGCGATTGGCTGGTGACGTGTTTCCCCCAGGCGAGCGCAGAAGCTGCATAGCTTCGACGCTCGCAGGGAGCGAACACGTGGCGCAGGGTGAGACACCCGCCCTTAGGGTGACGGTGTCACCCTAAGGGTGGGTGTCACCTGGTGTGGGCCACACCCCCCGCCCCCACATAGCGACGCCACTTGTCTCAACAGGGGTGCTCCAACGATAAAACAACGTTTGGTGAAAAGCCATCTAAGGAAAAATAAAGAAAGGCAGAATGCCTTTAATGAGAGAGAAGGTTTCTATCGTTGTGGGATTTGTTTGGCATGTAAGAGTTTATCTTTGAAAAAGGAATATATAGAGAGTTTCAATCACAAAGGAGCTTTCAAATTGAGGCAGGTTTTGACCTGCCACTCCAAATATGTTATAAGTACCCTTGTCTGCCCCTGCCAGTTAATTTATATAGGACGGACCACCAGACCACTACACATTCGGGTTATGGAGCACGTCAGAAATATTAGACGGGGCTTTATGCAACATTCAGTTTCAGCACATTTCTCAGAGAAACACAATTCTACCCTGAGAGGTCTAATTTTTTTACCTTTGAAGAAAGTTACTAAATATTGGAGGGGAGAGGATTTTCTTAGAAAGTTCAATCAGGAAGAAATGCGCCTCATTTTTTATTTTGACACACTGATCCCAAAGGGCCTTAACAAAGACTTCGAACTTTGCCATTTTTTATGAAGACTCTGGGCCCCTGGATGAGATATTACTGGTGGTAGATTGTGTTTTTTTTTTCTCTTTCTTTTAATATATATCACATTTTTGAGTCCTGCTAGCCCGCTATGGGGGCCGTTTTTACCTAGTGGCTTTTTTAATACATTTTGGTTTAATTTTTAACAATTTTAGAGTATTTTACTATTTTTGTAATTTTAAGATTTATTTTTTTTCCATTTTCCCCCCTGTATTTATTTGGGGGGAGGATATGGTATTAGTCTACTTAATGTCTATCTGGTAAGTGGTGTGTCTACACTTATCTTAGGCATCTCATGGGCATATCCCCTTTTTTGGGTTTTGTTGGGTTTGTTTAAATAGGAAAAGAGCAAGAAAAGAAAAAAGAAAGAAGTGAGGGAGAAAAAGAGAAGAAAAAAAAGAGGAAAGTTTTTTGTCTTTTTATATATTACACATTTTTTAGATATGCAATAAGGTGTAATAGAAAATACCCATTTTCTTGCAGATTTTGGGGGCACTGTGCAATAATATGTGAGTGCTTATATGTTTACACAGATTTGACTCTGATAAAGGAGATTAGAGCGCTCTTTGGGAGATTCCCTTCTAAGGGTGGAGACAGTGTCAGTTTTTTCTTTATATATTATGTATTGCCCATACGAATAGTATTGTGGGGTGATGGGCTGCGACTATTTGCCCGCACTGAAGCCTGTGTGTGACGCCGAGGGGTCGATCCGCCCAGGTGTGGTGGAGAGGGACAGGAATTTCCGGTTTGGAAGGGAAGCCGCTTTGGCGTGCGCTCCAGCCTGATCCCCACATGAAAGGGTTCTATCCCATATTCCTGGCTAGCTCTAAGGTCCTCCTTCTATGATGTATTTTATTTATAAAAGGATTTTACCAGGACGGATACATTGAGATTTCTCTCGTTTTCAAGTATGTCCTGGGTTCGAGAACATTGAGTGGTTACAGAAATACAAAATAGTAAAATGCAAGATATTAACACAAGACCAAATATACAGATTAACAGAAAAATAAATATGGAGGAAATAAAGTCATTATGTTACATGTTTACAGGTGCATTTTGTATTGAGGTATGCTAATAGGGAAGTCTTAAGGGACTTTAGACTGGGGGAAGATTTGACGGTGTCTCAGAGGTTATTCCATATTTGCGGTGCTCTGTAGGAAAATAAGGATCGAGCCATTTTCTTTTTGTATTGTGGTATTGCAAGTAAGGTGCTGGTCCTGGATCTGAGGTTATAGGATGAGGGAACTGCCGGGGGAAGCAGTCTATTCAGGTAGGGTGGTAACTTCCCAGAAAAGCTCTTAAACACCAGGTTGGAAAGGTGAAGGGTGCGTCTAGAGTCCAGTGATGGCCAGTTTAGTTCTTTTAACATGTCACAATGGTGTGTCATGTAGTTACATTGTAGCACAAAGCGACAGAATGAGTTATACAATGTAGTAAGTTTCTGGAGGTGGGTTTGCGGGGCGGCTGCATACACTACATCTCCGTATTCAATGGCTGGCATAAGCATTTGTTGTACAATCTGCTTTCTTACCGCGGGGCTCAGGCAGGATTTGTTTCTGTACAGGGCACCTAGTTTGGGGTAGAGTTTAGATGAGAGTTTTTCGATGTGGGGGCCAAAAGATAGATTTGGGTCTAACCACATACCTAGGTATTTGAGAGAAGTGACTTTGGTCAGCGTGCTATTTGATTTTGTCCTGACACATAGATGGGGTGTTTGCAATTTGTGTAGTTTAGGTGCGGTTCCAAAGAGCATTGTAACAGTTTTGTCAGTATTTAGAAAAAGTTTGTTATTTGCGATCCACTTTTCTACCCCTGTGAATTGTTCTTGCAGCACGGCCTCCAGCTGTGGGAGATTTTTTTTGCTGGTATAGATTACAGGGTCGTCTGCATACATGTGTACAGTTGAAGCTTTGCAGACATTGGGCAGATCGTTTATGAATATTGTGAATAGCAGGGGGCCAAGTATCGAGCCTTGGGGTACACCGCACGTGACTGGGAGGGGAAGGGAAGTGCTGTCAGAAATGGACACAAATTGAGACCTATCAGACACATATGATTGGAACCAGGTTAACGTACTATCACCAGTACCAGAGTTCTTAAGTTTTTGTAATAGGATGCCATGGTCTACTGTGTCAAAAGCCTTGGAAAAATCAAGGAAGATGGCTCCAGTTAGGTTTCCTTGTTCCATGCCAGCTTGGATATCATTACAAACTATTAAAAGGGCAGTTGTAGTTGAATGGTTTGGACGAAAGCCTGATTGATCTGGGGTTAAATAGTTCTGATACTGATAATAATCACGTAATTGAGTGTAGACACATTTTTCCAGAATTTTTGACATTACAGGGAGCAGTGATATTGGGCGGTAGTTGGATACCAAAGTATTGTCTCCACTTTTATGGATAGGTACCACCCTTGCAGTCTTCCAGAGTTTGGGTATGTATCCAGTCGCCAGTGATTCATTAATCAGGGTTGCGACAGGTTTTGCAATTGCTGGTGCACTGATTTTCAGCAGCATTGCTGGGATTTGATCAGGTCCAGACTGGTATTTCATTTTTTGGTTACGGAGAAGTTTAGTGATGGCACTGACAGGCACTGGCCTAAAACTGAATTTCTCTGGGTTACGGGGTCTTTGCACTGTTGGTGGGTCCTGACCTGCGTGCGGCCTTTCTGATTGCGTGTCCTTTCCTAGCTTAGCAATCAGGGTGGTGGCGCATCCAACAAAATAATTATTAAAAGCATTTGCTACATTTAGGGGGTGTTGTACAGTTTGGTTGTTTACTTTTAAAGCAGCTGGTTGGGAGTGGCTGGGGGGTGCTTGTATGTTACTTATGGTTTTCCAAAAATTTCTGGGGTTTGATATGTTATTACACAATACAAAAAAGATGGTCAGCGCCCAGATAAGTTCCACCACCAGTATACCAATGCCAGACCAGATATATAGAGGTCTCCCCCAAACCAATGTGACAACAGGTATAATTATACGTATCTGGCGGCGAGATTGCAGTCGCTTCTTGGTATTCAGATGGTCCTCACGGTGTGTATCATAAATGTCCAATATGGATTATATATATAAAAAACACAAATGGCAGAATAATAGTGCAGGGTGTATATACAATGTTGGAATAGATAGCAATAAATGGTTCCACTCACAGACAGAGAGCCCCGTCACTGGCTCTGAGTGGTTCCAAACATCTGGGTCCTTTGTCTTCTTAAGAATATTTAAAGGAGACCCACTCCCTTTAAAGTTGGTATTTTCTTTGTCTCGTCAGATATGTAAGAAAACATAAACACAAGGACCTTCTTGTGTAGATCTACTACAGTATTGGTCATATATATGATGATAATATCAACTCACATTGGGTGGAGCTTAGAACCAAGCTCTGGGTGGAAGTGCCAGTGGATTTATTGAATAGGTTAAATCCACGAATACCTCTGAATTCCAAAACAGCAGGGACCAGACTTTTCTTTGAAAAAGAAAAATCTTTAATTTAAAACATAAGATAAAATAAAGTAGATCATGTTAAAATTAACACAAAGATGCTCTGTAAGTCGCCAGAACGCGTTTCGCCATAAGATTAGGCTTCTTCAGCTGAAGAAGCCTAATCTTATGGCGAAACGCGTTCTGGCGACTTACAGAGCATCTTTGTGTTAATTTTAACATGATCTACTTTATTTTATCTTATGTTTTAAATTAAAGATTTTTCTTTTTCAAAGAAAAGTCTGGTCCCTGCTGTTTTGGAATTCAGAGGTATTCGTGGATTTAACCTATTCAATAAATCCACTGGCACTTCCACCCAGAGCTTGGTTCTAAGCTCCACCAATGTGAGTTGATATTATCATCATATATATGACCAATACTGTAGTAGATCTACACAAAAAGGTCCTTGTGTTTATGTTTTCTTACATATCTGACGAGACAAAGAAAATACCAACTTTAAAGGGAGTGGGTCTCCTTTAAATATTCTTAAGAAGACAAAGGACCCAGATGTTTGGAACCACTCAGAGCCAGTGACGGGGCTCTCTGTCTGTGAGTGGAACCATTTATTGCTATCTATTCCAACATTGTATATACACCCTGCACTATTATTCTGCCATTTGTGTTTTTTATATATATAATCCATATTGGACATTTATGATACACACCGTGAGGACCATCTGAATACCAAGAAGCGACTGCAATCGCGCCGCCAGATACGTATAATTATACCATTTGATATGTTATTGTTTAAATTTTCATTGAAGTATTGGGCTTTAGCCATTTTTGTTTCTTTTGTGCATTCATTCCGCCATTTTCGGTATTCACAGTGATCGTTCATGGATCCAGTACTCTTGAACTTTGACCACAGGGAGTCTCTAAACTGGTACATTATTATTATTATTATTATTTATTTATAAAGCGCCAGCATATTCCGCAGCGCTGTACAATAAGCACAGTATAGACAGGGTTACAATACATTGAACAACATTTGACAAACAGTACAGGAGGAGATGAGGGCCCTATTCCCGTAGGAACTCACAATCTAGGAGGGTTGGGGTTGGAAACAGGAGGAGAGGACTGTAAGGTGAGAGTGATTGATGGTTGCGTCAGTGAGTTGGGTGGTAGGCTTCCCTAAATAGGAATGTTTTCAGGGAGCGTTTGAAGGAAGAGAAGTTAGGGGAAAGTCTGACAGCACGAGGGAGAGCGTTCCAGAGAGTGGGGGCTGCGCGTGAGAAATCCTGCAGTCTATCATGGGAAGAGGTGATGCGGGGAGAAGCTAGGCGCAGGTCACTGTTTGACCTTAGGGAGCGGGCTGGGGTGTATTTGGTGATTAGTGAGGACAGGTAGTGGGGCGCTGAGTTAGTGAGGGTTTTGTAGGTAAGGATATGCGTGAGGTCAGCTGTAACCCAGGGGAGATGGGCCCCTTTTACTCGCACTTTGCGCAGTGGGGTATGGGTGTTCTAGACTTTCAGGAGCTCGGCTTGAAAGTATTCAATTGCACAGTCCAGGTCTGGGATTAGGTTTAGTCTGTACGATGGGAGCTGTTTGAGATCATTTAGGAAGGATTCAAGATTAAATTTCTTGAAAGACCTGGTGATTATTACCTTTGGTGGACATTTTATGGCCCTTATTTTGCACACACAGTACACTAGGCAGTGATCACTGAAACTGTTAGCGAGAACGCCTGCCTCCTGTATACAAAGATGGTGCCGCCCGGCGAAAGTTGCTGGACGGCTAATTACAAATGAATACAGCCGAGTATGAAGGAGAAACTTGTGTATTTAAATGTGCTAATACACCTCCCATGTCATTCTGTTTTGTTTTTGCCCCTGAAGAAGCCTGTGTAACAGATGAAACGCGTTTGGTTCGCTGTTAACTTTTTTATTTATTTATTTCTGATTAAATAATTTTTTCCTTAACTTTCATCTTAATTTTTTTTTTTTTAATTTATATATTTTTTTCCACTGGCGAAAATCTACCCTTATTTACCTGGTGACTATATTGTGAAGGTATCCAGGAGGTGCGTTTTTGGGGTAAGCAGGTAACCCAATAATACCTGATACGTCTCCATTTGAGGGCTGGCAGCTCGCACTCTGTGTATGAGCAATCCCGTATATTACTAAGCTTTCCCTTATCAGACAATATTGCACCATATGCGCTTTTCTGTGTCTCTTTGAGGTCCTACGTGTAAGAAGACTTCACCTGGTATTCTGCTTAAAGCCACCTGCCAAAGTGGGGCCACTTTTTCTATAAGGGACACCTTCAATCTTGTGCCTTTCCTCTGGGGACTTCTATGAAGCACTAAACCCACACCCAGTGGCGTCACTAGGGTTGGTGTCACCCGGTGCGGTAACTTATGGTGTCACTCCCCCCCGAGTTTTACGGATTTTTTTTAACTACTCTTACTCCTAAATCAGTACTCCCATATAACACTGAATGCTCATACACACAGCGCACATTACTGTGAGGTTTATTGCTGTGGAGCTCTCTCATATGTTCACACAAATTTTTGCCAACTGCCAGCAAGTACGGTGCCTGTTCGAGGGCAGTGAAAGCACACATGGATATATATTGCTCCCAGCAGCTCTGGATATATTGCCCCCAGCAGCTCACCCATGGATATATATTGCCCCCAGCTCACATATGGATATATTGCCCCAGTTCACAATTATATATTGCCCCCAGCAGCTCACCCATGGATATATTGCACCTCAGCTCACATATGGATATATTGCGCATCAGCTCACATATGGATATATTGCCCCAGACCAGCTCACACATGGATATATTGCCCCAGACCAGCTCACACATGGATATTGCCCCAGCTCTCATGGATATGCCCCCAGCACACATGGATACTGCCCCAAGCACACATGGATACTGCCCCAAGTACACATGGATACTGCCCCCAGCACACATGGATACTGCCCCAGCTCCTCTCATGGATACTGCCCCAGCTCCTCTCATGGATACTGCCCCAGCTCCTCTCATGGATATTGCCCCAGCTCCTCTCATGAATACTGCCCCAGCTCCTCTCATGGATACTGCCCCAGCTCCTCTCATGGATATACTGCCCCAGCTCCTCTCATGGATATACTGCCCCAGCTGCTCTCATGGATAATGCCCCAGCTCATCTCATTGATATTGCCCCAGCTCATGGATATTGCCCCAGCTCATGGATAATGCCCCAGCTCATGGATAATCATGGATACTGCCCCAGCTCCTCTCATGGATATTGCCCCAGCTCCTCTCATGAATACTGCCCCAGCTCCTCTCATGGATACTGCCCCAGCTCCTCTCATGGATATACTGCCCCAGCTCCTCTCATGGATATACTGCCCCAGCTGCTCTCATGGATAATGCCCCAGCTCATCTCATGGATTTTGCCCCAGCTCCTCTCATGGCTATGCCCCCAGCTCCTCTCATTGATATTGCCCCAGCTCCTCTCATTGATATTGCCCCAGCTCATGGATATTGCCCCAGCTCATGGATAATGCCCCAGCTCATGGATAATGCCCCAGCTCATGGATAATGCCCCAAGCTCATGGATATGCCCCAGCTCATGGATACTGCCCCAGCACATGGATATATGCCCCAGCACATGGATACTGCCCCAGCACATGGATATGCCCCAGCTCATGGATTCTGCCCCAGCTCATGGATAATGGCCCCAGCTCATGGATATGCCCCAGCAGCTCATGGATATGCCCCCAGCTCATGGAGAATGGCCCCAGCTCATGGATAATGCCCCAGCTCGTGGATACTGCCCCAGCTCATGGATATATGCCCCAGCTCATGGATACTGCCCCAGCTCATGGATACTGCCCCAGCACATGGATATGCCCCAGCTCATGGATTTGCCTCAGCTCATGGATACTGCCCCAGCTCATGGATATGCCCCAGCTCATGGATATGCCCCAGCTCATGGATATGCCCCAGCACATGGATACTGCCCCAGCTCATGGATTTGCCCCAGCAGCTCATGGATTTGCCCCAGCATCTCATGGATATGCCCCATCAGCTCATGGATATGCCCCAGGCCCCAGTAGCTCATGGATATGCCCCAGCTCATGGATAATGGCCCCAGCTCATGGATAATATCCCCAGCTCACCTCCTGCGCCACATGTTCGCTCCCTCTGAGCTTGGGCGCTCGCCTGGGGGAGCCACGTGACCAGCCGCGATTGGCTGGTGACGTGTTTCCCCCAGGTGAGCGCCGAAGCTGCATAGCTTCGGACGCTCGCAGGGAGCGAACACGCGGCGCAGGTGTCACCTGGTGCAGGCCGCACCGCCCACCCCCACGTTACGACGCCCCTGCCCACACCCACCATCCCTTTCACGATGAGCAAAACCGGTAAAAATTAGCTCAGCACACAGTGGTGAAATGTCTCAGCAGTGAAAGGGTTATACACCAGGTTGGAAAGGTGAAGGGTGCGTCTAGATTCCAGCGACGGCCAGTTTAACTCTTTTATCATGTCACAATATCAGAGCTTTCCTGTGTCTCAATGTGCTCCTCACTATGCACCTCAATGTGCTCTGCACAAAGCTTCTCAATATACTCCCCACAACGCGTCTTGGCACGCTTTCCATGCTCTTGATGTGCTCTCCACCATGCTCTTGGTGTGCTCTCCACCATGCTCTTGGTGTGCTCTTCACCATGCTCTTGGTGTGCTCTCCACCATGCTCTTGGTGTGCTCTCCACCATGCTTTTGGTGTGCTCTCCACCATGCTCTTGGTGTGCTCTCCACCATGCTCTTGGTGGGCTCTCCACCATGCTCCTGGTGTGCTCTCCACCATGCTCTTGGTGTGCTCTCCAACAGTCTCCTTACTGTTGGGTGACTTTGTGTTGCTCCTGGCACAAACGTTCAAGCACTTGGGCTTTGTACGCGGCTTGTGACCTTCCATCTTCCTCAGGAGCATGCTTCACAGGTTTTCAGTGGGGTTCAGGTCGGCAGACCGGGCTGGTGGTCCTCCATTCGCACCTTGATGTAGCTGGCAAAGGCTATAGGTGTAATGTATCTGGTGGGTGTGATGCTGCAGAATATAGTGGTGCTGTGCAGCTTTTAATCCTCTGCATTTATTTGCTCCCTATTTACAGGCAATTTCAAGGGAGAATTCATGAAGGACGCTCTGCGCGGGACCTCGCTGGGCGGCACGTCCGATGTAGATCCACTTAGCCAGGAATTTAAGGACAAAAGGAATGAGTTTGAGAAGGTGGACCTCACCATCCTCAGGGTAAGAGCAGGACATGTTGACTTGTACTGGGAAGGGATCTGCGCTTTGCCCTATGTGCACTCCACACTGACCCCTGCGCGCTCTTTGCTGCCCACTGTGCACTCCACGCTGACCCCAGCACTCTGACCCCTGCACCTTGCACTCTGACCCCAGCACTCTGACCCCTGCACTCTGACCCCTGCACCTTGCACTCTGACCCCAGCACTCTGACCCCTGCACCTTGCACTCTGACCCCTGCACCTTGCACTCTGACCCCTGAAGATGCCACACTGTGATATTGTGCGCTGTTTTTGCGCCGCGTTCTCCTGAGACTGGTTTCCAGGTCCTTTTGGCTTTTCTTTCAGATTCAAAAAATACGCAACGAGCTCCTGGGAAGGATTTACCAATCCAGAAAGGACGCGGCGGAGACCAGAGGCAGCCAGAGACACTTTCACAAGCTGTATCAGCGAGTTCCAGGACAGTACTACAAGCTGGTCTCCAGAGTGGGCTTTAACAGACTGCATTCAGCGGGAGGAGGTGAGCGCAGGGTCTGACTGCACGCTCAGGGCACGCTCAGGGCACGCTGTGGCTACTTCATATAGGAGAATCGTGACATCGCATATGGCGGCACAGTGACCAAACCCACCATACAGCCATGTTCACGGCAAAAAGATGCGATCTTGATGAGCGTTTGGAATCCAGTGGTGCAGTGAGACCCTCTGGTGTGATGTCACTGTGTCCATGTTCTGACCTCAGTGTCACACCGTGGGTACAGTTTGGATACACAGGACTAGATTCTGAACCTGGTGTGAACGTAACAGCTCTGTGGTTACTTCACCACAGCCCTCGTTGGCAGGATGCTGTGTGCTCGCCGTGTCGGTCTCGTTGGCAGGATACTGTGCGCTCGCCGTGTCGGTCGCGTTGGCAGGATGCTGTGCGCTCGCCGTGTCGGTCCCGTTGGCAGGATACTGTGCGCTCGCCGTGTCTGTCCCGTTGGCAGGATGCTGTGCGCTTGCCGTGTCGGTCACGTTGGCAGGATGTTGTGCGCTCGCCGTGTCGGTCCCGTTGGCAGGATGCTGTGCGCTCGCCGTGTCGGTCCCGTTGGCAGGATACTGTGCGCTCGCCGTGTCGGTCGCGTTGGCAGGATACTGTGCGCTTGCCGTGTCGGTCACGTTGGCAGGATGTTGTGCACTCGCCGTGTCGGTCGCGTTGGCGGGATGCTGTGCGCTCGCCGTGTCGGTCCCGTTGGCAGGATACTGTGCGCTTGCCGTGTCGGTCACGTTGGCAGGATGCTGTGCGCTCGCGGTGTCGGTCGCGTTGGCGGGATGCTGTGCGCTCACCGTGTCGGTCGCGTTGGCGGGATGCTGTGCGCTCGCCGTGTCGGTCGCGTTGGCAGGATACTGTGCGCTCGCCGTGTCGGTCCCGTTGGCAGGATGCTGTGCGCTTGCCGTGTCGGTCACGTTGGCGGGATGCTGTGCGCTCGCCGTGTCGGTCGCGTTGGCAGGATACTGTGCGCTCGCCGTGTCGGTCCCGTTGGCAGGATACTGTGCGCTTGCCGTGTCGGTCGCGTTGGCAGGATGCTGTGCGCTCGCCGTGTCGGTCGCGTTGGCGGGATGCTGTGCGCTCGCCGTGTCGGTCGCGTTGGCAGGATACTGTGCGCTCGCCGTGTCGGTCCCGTTGGCAGGATACTGTGCGCTTGCCGTGTCGGTCGCGTTGGCAGGATGCTGTGCGCTCCGCCGTGTCGGTCGCGTTGGCAGGATGCTGTGCGCTCGCCGTATCGGTCGCGTTGGCGGGATGCTGTGCGCGTCGCCGTGTCGGTCGCGTTGGCAGGATACTGTGCGCTTGCCGTGTCGGTCGCGTTGGCAGGATGCTGTGCGCTCGCCGTGTCGGTCGCGTTGGCGGGATGCTGTGCGCTCGCCGTGTCGGTCGCGTTGGCGGGATGCTGTGCGCTCGCCGTGTCGGTCGCGTGGGCAGGATACTGTGCGCTCGCCGTGTCGGTCCCGTTGACAGGATACTGTGCGCTCGCCGTGTCGGTCGCGTTGGCGGGATGCTGTGCGCTCGCCGTGTCGGTCCCGTTGGCAGGATACTGTGCGCTTGCCGTGTCGGTCGCGTTGGCAGGATGCTGTGCGCTCGCCGTGTCGGTCGCGTTGGCAGGATGCTGTGCGCTCGCCGTGCCTCCTTTGCTTCTAGAAACACATTACATGGTTATGGTGTTTGAGTCTTTTCATGCTAAGGTCCGGGGTGACCCCTGTCTTGCCATGCTCCGTGACACGTGTTCGTTGTGTCATGCTCCAGTTCCGGGCTGACCGCTCATCGTGCATGCTCCGTGTTCGTTGCTTCACGTTCTCCTTTTCGTGATTTTCAGATTCGGGTCTCGGAGCGGGAATTTATTTCAAGAAAAACCTTCGTGACATAAAGAAGGAGGAGTCAGATTCCCGCGAGCCGGAGCGGCTGCTTTACATCTTCCAGGCTGAGGTCGTAACGGGAAGTTTCACGGTGGGAAATCCCTCGTACATCCTGCCGCCTCCGCGGACGTCACCCTACTTGTATGACAGCGTGGTGGACTCCGTCTCCGATCCCAAGACCTTTGTGATTTTTGACGGTTGTTGCGCTTTGCCGCAGTATGTGTTTACCTGTAAATGGCGCCAACACCGCGGCTCCCGCTGAACCCACATTAACTGCCGAACCCACATTAACCGCCCAGAATGAAAAAACAAAATATTATGCACAAATGTAGAAAATATGCAATTTGCCACTTGCCGTGTTCCTCTCACCCCATGACCCTCGTCCCGTGTGCGGCGACCATTAGCGGTCTTACCTGTATTAATGTAGAGTGAGGCGCCCTGTGTCTCCATCAGGTTCTAGGTCCCACGCGGCTGTATTAATGTAGAGTGAGGCGCCCTGTGTCTCCATCAGGTTCTAGGTCCCACGTGGCGGTTCTGGAGCAGACTCTTGCTTTTGTTATGGTTTTCTAAGTTTTAACACTTGACTTGCCGCAGTGCCTTGTAACGTTATTCTGGTTCCTCCTCAGGTGCCTTTATACATGGGGTGTAATACAGGGATAAATAGGGGTCAGGTTCCATGGGTGACAGTAGGAGCCCCCCCCCTGTCATTATGGGATATCTGCAGACTTCAATAACTCCTTCAGTGTTGATGGAGGGACGGACACCCCACTGTGCCACTATAGGGGGGCATGTCCCTAATCCCCCTCCCAGTCACATGACTGGAGGGGTAGCGTGGAATGGGGGGGGGATTCAAAGGATCACACAGCGGATTTACCCCAGAATCCCAGGCCATGACCCCCCCGATACACAGTAAATTGCCGTGACCCCCCCCCCCGGCTCATTCTCATTTTTTGGTAAAAAAACACTAAGATTCTGGTTTTATTGAAATAATAAATTTAATAGAAATGATAAAGTGCGGTTCTGTGATGTCGTGAACGTGCGCGGCGATTTCTACACGTTAATAAACTTTATACAGACATTTAGACTGAATTCACATTTATTTCTCGGTGGCGTTACCGGAGCGGCCAGCGGGGGGCGGCGCTGCGCACAGAGGGCAGTATTACAATGTTGGTGCTAACTTAACCAGAGCTGGTGTAAACATAACAACTTACCACCAACTATGTAATATGGCCCAGAGTGTCTGGATCTGGGCAGGAGACGGGTACAAAGTGTTATAAATGCCCGGGTGAGAATTCCGCTATGTAACCACCCTGCCCTGGTGCCTCCATAGCGTGCAAGCTCTGCGGGTGCAGGAATAAATCTTGGGGTGAGATGCGATGCACCGATACGGATTTCTTCTCAGGACTCTGCGGCGCTCACCACGAGAGGCTGGTATTCACAGTACAGTGCCGGGTCTCTGAGATCTGGCGACAGACCACACAGAGTGCTGATCCGTCACCCAATCAACGCACCGCGGGTGTGACATCATCACCGTGCCGAGCTGGCATAAAGATTGGTGACCGGAAACAAAAAAAAAGTGGATTTGGACTGACGCCATTTGGTTTCCTCTTTCCAGGGGCAGTGTACAACGTTCCTCTGCGCGCAGGAGACATACAGGTCACGGATACCCACCCCCCACATGATATGGATCCGGTGACTTTAAGGTATGTACAGGTTTCTTGCAGGAAGTCTCTGGCCGCATCCCGGCGGATTTTACACCTACTATATTACAGCAAAGCCTGCTCCCGGTTTAACCTCTTCACGGATGAGGCTGAGCCGGGCCGGCATGACGTTCCTGCACGCGCGCCGGGAGAAGCGCTCAGTGAGGAGGATAAACGGCTTTAAATCGAGATCTAAGACATTACGTGTGATCCCGGAGCCGTGTGCGTGACTCGGGGCGGCGTCACTCCGTGCTCTCCGGGATCTCATGCTCGTCCATGATGAGGGTGTGGATGATGCCCTCTCGGCGCTTGCCGCTGCTCACCGCCTTGATGTAACACTCATGCTCTCCGATACTGAAATGTGTCTCCGTCCCGTCCTCCACGAACTCGCCCTGTGGAAAGAAAACACGTCACAGGCATCAAAAGCTCAAACAACGCTACCCCCAGACTTACAGCAGAGAGCAGTGATTTCCCTCTGCACAAAGGGATTTATGACTCGGTTTGGGAATGTAGGAGAGCTGCCGGTGCTGGCTTTACACATTCTGCATGTTTCACTAACCAGTGTGGCTTTTACATTCCCCTCTGGAAGCCATCACTGATTGTTAGCTCCTGAGCAGAGAATGTTCTTGTCATTACAATTGGTGCAGCAACAAGTCACCTGTTTGGTGGAAGCCACTCACACACGGCAAGAGCCTCCATGACCGACGGAGCAACCAGAACCACCAATCACTGCCTGCATCTCTCCGATCACCACCCGCCTCCATCCAATCACTGCCTGCATCTCTCCGATCACCACCCGCCTCCATCCAATCACTGCCTGCATCTCTAAACTCACCCCGCCTCCATCCAATCACTGCCTGCATCTCTAAAATCACCACCCGCCTCCATCCAATCACTGACTGCATCTCTAAAATCACCACCCGCCTCCATCCAATCACTGCCTGCATCTCTCCGATCACCACCCGCCTCCATCCAATCACTGCCTGCATCTCTAAAATCCCCACCCGCCTCCATCCAATCACTGCCTGCATCTCTAAAATCACCACCCGCCTCCATCCAATCACTGCCTGCATCTCTCCGATCACCACCCGCCTCCATCCAATCAAAATCCTGGATTTCTGTCTTTTCAGCATACTCAAATCCATACGGTTTACAGGGCAAGCCTCATTCACAGGGTCCTCCTAGCTCCCACCTGGACTTAGTTCCCACCCTCCCTCCCCTCACCCACCCCACAGTTCTCATTTCATTTATACCCAACTAATTTGGTCATGTGATATTTTCAGCTACCAACCTACACCACTCTGGAATTTCACCTACCACACTCCCTTCTACCTTTCCTTTTTTCCCTCCCCTTCTCCCACACCACCTTTCTCTAGAAATGTTTTTCCCTCTCTTCCCCCTCTTGCTGCTTCTTTCCACCATCTCCCTTCTCTCTAAATATACCCTCCCTCCCTATACACCCTACAAATTACAGCAAGCTGGAAAAGAAACCCAGATACACCATAGCTTGCTCAGCTCCTTTAACTTATCAGCTGAGTGCTGGTGGAGAGTGTTAAAATCCAGCCCTCCCACCCCCACACAACAGAGCTTTAAAACTCTTCAATCACTATTTACCAAAAAGAAACCTGTCCAAATTCCTTTTTATTCTGCTGCTTGCTCTGGCAAATGATGTTGAATCCAACCCTGGTCCAATAGCTGACACCATATTTAATCTCCCCACTAAAAAAGGCGTCTCCTTTGTGCATTGCAACATCCGCAGTTTACTCCCTAAACTGGATGAGCTTAAAGCTTGGTGCTTCTATTACAAACCTAAAGTCATTGTGCTGACAGAATCATGGTTAACCGCTAAAGTGCCAGACTCTGCCATAGCAATACAAGGGTATTCATGCTCTAGAAAGGACAGAGCTAAGAGAGGAGGGGGAATTGTCATCTATGTTGACAACTCCATAAAGTTCACCCCATTGCAGAATCCTAGCTCCCCGGCCACATTTGATTTCCTTTCTGGTACTATTGAGATCCCATTCAGTAAAACAATTATTGTTGCTGGATTCTACCGCCCACCAAGTTCCCCAGTGCAATCCCTTTCTGACATAACCCAAATTCTTAGTAAATTAGTCGCTCAAAACCAAAAAAGTGAACTGCTGGTCCTCGGCGACTTTAATGTTGATTGGCTGAATCCTAAAAACAATAAACACTGCTCACTGTTTAAGGCTTTGCAGCTAACACAATTAATCTCCTCCCCCACTCGCATTAATATGAAAAGCCCTAACCACACCTTGCTGGACTGGATTCTCTCCTCATGTCCTGATCGAATACAGGAGGCAGGCGTTCTTGCTAACAGTTTCAGTGATCACTGCCTAGTGTACTGTGTGCGCAAAATAAGGGCCATAAAATGTCCACCAAAGGTAATAATCACCAGGTCTTTCAAGAAATTTAATCTTGAATCCTTCCTAAATGATCTCAAACAGCTCCCATGGTACAGACTAAACCTAATCCCAGACCTGGACTGTGCAATTGAATACTTTCAAGCCGAGCTCCTGAAAGTCTGGAACACCCATACCCCACTGCGCAAAGTGCGAGTAAAAGAGGCCCATCTCCCCTGGGTTACAGCTGACCTCACGCATATGTACCAGCTTAGAGACTCCCTGTGGTCAAAGTTCAAGAGTACTGGATCCATGAACGATCACTGTGAATACCGAAAATGCCGGAATGAATGCACAAAAGAAACAAAAATGGCTAAAGCCCAATACTTCAATGAAAATTTAAACCATAACATACCAAACCCCAGAAATTTTTGGAAAATCATAAGTAACATACAAGCACCCCCCAGCCACTCCCAACCAGCTGCTTTAAAAGTAAACAACCAAACTGTACAACACCCCCTAGATGTAGCAAATGCTTTTAATAATTATTTTGTTGGATGTGCCACCACCCTGATTGCTAAGCTAGGAAATGACACGCAATCAGAAAGGCCGCACGCAGGTCAGGACCCACCAACAGTGCAAAGACCCCGTAACCCAGAGAAATTCAGTTTTAGGCCAGTGCCTGTCAGTGCCATCACTAAACTTCTCCGTAACCAAAAAATGAAATACCAGTCTGGACCTGATCAAATCCCAGCAATGCTGCTGAAAATCAGTGCACCAGCAATTGCAAAACCTGTCGCAACCCTGATTAATGAATCACTGGCGACTGGATACATACCCAAACTCTGGAAGACTGCAAGGGTGGTACCTATCCATAAAAGTGGAGACAATACTTTGGTATCCAACTACCGCCCAATATCACTGCTCCCTGTAATGTCAAAAATTCTGGAAAAATGTGTCTACACTCAATTACGTGATTATTATCAGTATCAGAACTATTTAACCCCAGATCAATCAGGCTTTCGTCCAATCCATTCAACTACAACTGCCCTTTTAAAAGTTTGTAATGATATCCAAGCTGGAATGGAACAAGGAAATCTAACTGGAGCCATCTTCCTTGATTTTGCCAAGGCTTTTGACACAGTAGACCATGGCATCCTATTACAAAAACTTAAGAACTCTGGTATTGGTGATAGTACGTTAACCTGGTTCCAATCATATGTGTCTGATAGGTCTCAATTTGTGTCCATTTCTGACAGCACTTCCCTCCCCCTCCCAGTCACGTGCGGTGTACCACAAGGCTCGATACTTGGCCCCCTGCTATTCACAATATTCATAAACGATCTGCCCAATGTCTGCAAAGCTTCAACTGTACACATGTACGCAGACGACACTGTAATCTATATCAGCAAACCAAATCTCCCACAGCTGGAGGCTGTGCTGCAAGAACAATTCACAGGGGTAGAAAAGTGGATCGCAAATAACAAACTTTTTCTAAATAATGACAAAACTGTTACAATGCTCTTTGGAACCGCACCTAAACTACACAAATTGCAAACACCCCATCTATGTGTTGGGACAAAATCAAATAGCACGCTGACCACAGTCACTTCTCTCAAATACCTAGGTATGTGGTTAGACCCAAATCTATCTTTTGGCCCCCACATCGAAAAACTCTCATCTAAACTCTACCCCAAACTAGGTGCCCTGTACAGAAACAAATCCTGCCTGAGCCCCGCGGTAAGAAAGCAGATTGTACAACAAATGCTTATGCCAGCGATTGAATACGGCGATGCAGCTGCCCCGCAAACACACCTTCAGAAACTTACTACATTGTATAACTCATTCTGTCGCTTTGTGCTACAATGTAACTACATGACACACCATTGTGACATGTTAAAAGAACTAAACTGGCCATCACTGGACTCTAGACGCACCCTCCACCTTTCCAACCTGGTGTTTAAGAGCTTTTCTGGGAAGCTACCACCCTACCTGAATATGCTGCTTCCCCCAGCAGTTCCCTCATCCTATAACCTCAGATCCAGGACCAGCACCTTACTTGCAATACCGCAATACAAAAAGAAAATGGCTCGATCCTCATTTTCCTACAGAGCACCGCAAATATAGAATAACCTCCCAGACACCGTCAAATCTTCCCCCAGTCTAAAGTCCCTTAAGACTTCCCTATTAACAAACCTCAATACGGAATGCACCTGTAAACATGTAACACAGTGACTATATACAGAATGCACCTGTAAACATGTAACATAATGACTTTATTTCCTCCATATTTATTTTTCTGTTAATCTGTATATTTGGTCTTGTGTTAATTTCTTGCATTTTACTATTTTGTATTTCTGTAACCAATCAATGTTCTCGAACCCAGGACATACTTGAAAACGAGAGAAATCTCAATGTATCCTTCCTGGTAAAATCCTTTTATAAATAAATAAATAAAATCACTGCCTGCATCTCTCCGATCACCACCCGCCTCCATCCAATCACTGCCTGCATCTCTAAAATCACCACCCGCCTCCATCCAATCACTGCCTGCATCTCTAAAATCCCACCTCCATCCAATCACTGCCCACATCTCTAAAATCAATACTCGCCTCCATCCAATCACTGCCTGTGTAGTGTTCTGGATAATACGAGACGTCTTGGGTTTTCATTAATAGGTTTATTAATAACTAAACACACAGGTTTCCTATAACAGTAACTGGCTGCGACACTAGTCAGCCTCAACTGGCAGACAAAATGGACGACCAACTGTCAACAGCCAACTGCCAAAAGAAACACCCACTCCCCCCATTGGCAGCCAACACAACTACACCACACCTCCTCCCTTTTCTTAAAAGAAAAAAAAAAAACCACAAAACAAAAACACACAAAACAAAGCAAAAATGTCCAGTACAAGTCTATGTATCTTCCAGACCCTCGTGACTTCCATCCTGTAATCTGTGCATTGGGTTCACATAGTATCTGTGGTTCCGTAAGATTTTACTCCTCCGGTGGAAATCCCTCAATGGGTCTGGAGCTTGCAGCGTTCTGGAGGATCCCGGACTCTTTGATTCCGAGCTATACTGACATTTCCAGCCAGATCATGTGACATGGAATCTGCTTCACTGAGACGATCACCATCTATTTCTTCCCTCGACGGGGCACAATCCTCTTCTTCTTGTGAAAATACATCTCCATTATCATGCCAGACCCCCATCCATATATCTGTGTCTGTCGACTCTTCAGCTTGGTCATTCAGTTGTTGGGCCGTAACTGGGCTGAATGTCTCTTAGTGTGTAGACCATTGGACGTCCTAACCTCATAGGTGAGGAATCCCAAAACCTTGGAAATAACTGCCGGAGACCAACGGTTTGGCCCTCTATACATCCGTATCCAGACTGGATCCCCTATATTGTATGTGCGTGAACTCTTTCCATGCTTCATCTTTTTCTGCTGTTTCTGTACATGATGTTCCTGTGAGATGTCCATTTGACCCTCCTTGTCCGGTTGCAATAAGTCTAACTTTGTCCTGAGTGGTCTGCCAAACATCAGAACTGCTGGTAGCTGGCCGGTGGTTGGGTGAGTTGTGTTCCTGTACTGCAACAAGAATTGTTGGAGTAGTTGAGGTAAGCTTTTGCGGTCTGTCATAGTACTCCTTAAAAATCCTTTCAGAGTCTGGACAAATCTTTCAGCTAGACCATTGGTAGCCGGATGATACGGAGATGTTGAATACCACGATCCTTAATGAAACTTTGACATTTCTGAGCTAATAACTGTGGCTCATTATCAGATACTAGTATCTTAGGCAATCCGAATGTGGCAAACAGCTTCTCCAGGGCATCAATGGTGGCATCAGTTGTAGTCTGAGACAGTAATACCACTTCAGGCCATTTGGAATGTGCATCCACCACCACTAAGAACATCTGTCCATTCACTGGTCCTGCAAAGTCAATATGAATTCTCTCCCATGGGTTAAGAGGCCAAAGCCAGGGCTGAACTGCACCTCTAGGATCGCATCTCTTAGTCTGGGCACATCCTGAACAGGCTGCAACATAATTACAGGTATCCTCATCCAAAGTTGGCCACCATACATGACCCCTGGCTTTTTGTTTCATCCAGACTATTCCTGGATGCCCTTCATGCAAAATTTGTAACGTGGGTTTCTGCAAGGTTGGAGGAACAATTAGCCGCTCTCCCCATAGCAAGCATCCCTCTCTGACTGACAGCTCAAGATTCCTGCAGTGAAAAGGTCGGAGACGTGGAGAGGTTTGAAATGGCCAACCATGTTTAGGCTAGGGACAGATGAGCGCATTTTCTGCAGCCACCGTCAAAATGTACGTCGATGCGTGCGCACGCATTTTTTCACGGAATACGCTTAAGTGGTCAGACGATGCGCAATTCTGGACGTATTTCATGACGATGGGGTGAAAAGAAGTCTAGGGAAATCCGGCTGTTTGAACGTTATGTTGGCCGCACACTAGCAGCGTCTGACATCTCCTAATCACGCACACACGCTGCTATGCGGCCGCAGCGCACTTTGTACGTAGTAGCAGCGGTTCACGTTCTGATAAAAATGCGTTCATTTGCTGGTTGCGTGGTGTCGGCGCACTTTCGTACGCACGTACTGCGTATATTGGCCGTCATTGGCCGTTATGTGCTGCTACTGCCGCCGTGATTTAGTGCGTCTGCACGCGCGTTCCGACTGCCCCACTCTGACCCTAGCCTCAAACACAAGACAAAACTTCTTGAAGATCAGCATCCTTACTGGTCTCTTGGGCTTTTTCAGCAGCAGTAAGTGATTTTCTAAAGTAAAGGGAAGTTGGTGAATCCCGAACATAATTGGTGGAGAGTGGAAGAGGAAGGCGTGAAAACGCATCTGCATTTGTATGTTTATCATGAGGCCTGTATGGGATTTCATCCTGATAAGCCCCAGCAGTAAGGTAGACCTCTGGAGACGAGCGGCGGTGCTCTGAGAAATACTCTTTGTAGGATTGAATATTGCCAATAGCGGCTTATGATCCGTCAACAGCATAAAAGATCGGCCATAAATATAAAAGTGAAACTTCTTCAGGGCCAGATTATCGCTAAAGCCTCCTTGTCAATTTGTGAATAATTGCGCTCAGCTGGGGTGAAGGAGCAAGAAGCAAAAGCTACAGGTGGATCTGTACCATTAGGCATGGAATGGGACAGCACAGCCCCCGGCCCATAAGGAGAAGCATCACAGGCGATACTCAATGGTTTAGACAAATCATAGTGAACCAAGACTCGGGAGCTGCGTATTAGTTCCTTTTGAAGCTTTTAAAGCAGCCGAGCAGGACTCTGTCCATTTCCATTTTTGTTGTTTTTCCAAAAGCCTATGCAGCGGAAACAAGGTTTGGGCTAAATTGGGCAAAGATTTATTGTAATAGTTCAACAGCCCAAAATATGAGCGCAACTGAGTTACATTCGTTGGTATGGAGCCTCTACCAATGCTTTCACTTTCTCATTAGTGGTGTGAAGTCCAGTTTTATCAAGAACGTGACCACAAAATTCCAGGTGATCTTTCAAGAACTCACATTTGTTTATATTAACTTTGAGTCCGTTATCTATTAGTATCTGGAGCACGTCTTGTACATTCTGCCGGTGCTCCCTCTCCGTTCGGCCGGTGATCAGCATGTCATCTAGCAGACATTGTGTCCCTGGCACTCCAGCAAGCAATTCATCCATTGTACGCTGCCAAAGTGCTGGTGCTATCCCAAATCCCATTCTGAGTATTGATGGTGAGGTAAGGCCTGGATTCTGGACGCACTGGTAACTGCAGGTATGCATGTTTGAGATCCAGCTTGGTGAACTGCTGTCCCCCGGCCAAAGTCGCAAAAATGTCCTCAATCTTTGGAAGTGGATATTTATCCACAGCAAGCTGAGAATTAACGGCCATACGGAAATCCCCACATATCCCAATGTCTCCATTCTTTTTATGCACAGGCACAATCGGGGAGGCCCATTCACTGCAGCGCACTCTGGAAATGATCCCAAGGTTCTCTAGACGCATCAATTCCGCTTCAACACCAGCTTTAAGTGCAAAAGGTACAGTCCGTGCCTTAATAAATGTTGGAACCGCATTTTCCCTCATATTTAGGGACATTTGCCGTCCCTTAACAGTCCCCAAAGTATCATCAAAAACCAGGGTAAACTTCCTCTGCAAGTCCTGTATCCAAGCTGAAACCGCAGGTAATGTCTGTAAGGCGTGGCAAGCATTATACTTTATGTCTGGCATTCCCAACTTATGAATCCATTCTCATCCAAATAGTGGAGGACCCCCAGACATCATAATATATAACGTCAGCTTTTCCGAGCGTCCATTTAACTGCACTCTCACATGTACACTGCCCCGAGGGGTTAATACTTCCTTTGAATAAGTCTGTAGACGAACAGCTGTCTTTATCACTGGAACATTTACTTTTACTCTCCGCCAGTCTTGCTCAGTAATCACAGAAACAGCCGCTCCTGTGTCCAGGTCCATGGTCAAATATTTCCCTTCAATCTTTACTGGAACAGAAATGGCTGAATAAGCTGAATCCATCTTATAAAGTTTTACTGTTTGAATGGGAATGTGGCCGTCTGAGTCATCCGAGGAGTCTTGGAGCTGGGATTGATATGTTCTCTTCTGAAGCAATTTATGTGGCTTCCCTTCATGCACCTTTCCTTTCTTACAGACCCTTTGAATATGCCCGTTATTTCCACAGGAATAACAAACGGCATTGCGGAAACGACATGAGTGAGATTCATGTGAAGTCACCCCACATCGATAACATACATTTTGGGGCTCTCCATGCACCGTCCTTTGACGTAAGGAATTGTACGGTTTATTCCGCTTGTACCGCTCCCTGGTATCTGTATGGAATATTTCCGCCTCTTGCTCAGTCTTTTGTTTCCTATGCAAAACATCAGCTTCTTTGGTGACTTGTTCCATGATGCTAGCGACATCCATAGCTTTGTATAAGGTCAGCACTTTCTCGGTAAGAAGTCTCTTAATCATAGCTTCACACTGTAACCCCATCACAAACTGGTCTCTGAGGGCTGTGACTAAATACTCCCCAAACTGACAGGTACTTGCCAACTTCCTGAGAGTGGAGACAAAGGAGGAGACGCTTTCTCCAGGCTCCTGATGTCTTTTATAAAACTTCCATCTTTCAGCAATTTCGATTGGCTGTGGCTGATAGTGGCCCACAGTAAAGAAACTAACACAGCTAACGGCTTGCTTGCAGGTTTCTCTGGATACAGGAGATCTCTGAGTGTGTCGTACACCTTCGCTCCAATCGCTGTGAGCAACACGGCTACCTGTTTTGTCTCCAAAATGCCATTAGCAGTGAGATACTGTTCAAACCTTTCCACCCAAGAGATCCAAGAGTCAGTGTCTGGATTAAAATCATGCAGAGGGACAATCAGCGCCATCATGCAGATCCAACAGCCTCGTCGCCACTGTAGTGTTCTGGATAATACGAGACATCTTGGGTTTTCATTAATAGGTTTATTAACAACTAAGCACACAGGTTTCCTATAACAGCAACTGGCTGTGTCACTAGGCAGCCTCAACTGGCAGACACAATGGCCGACCAGCTGTCAACAGCCAACTGCCAAAAGAAACACCCACTTCCCCCCATTTGGCAGCCAGCACAACTACACCACAGCCTGCATCTCTCCGATCACTACCCGCCTCCCACCAATCACTGCCTGCATCTCTCCGATCACCACCCGCCTCCATCCAATAACTGCCTCCATCTCTCCGATCACCACCCGCCTCCCACCAATCACTGCCTGCATCTCTCCGATCACCACCCGCCTCCATCCAATCACTGCCTGCATCTCTAAACTCACCATCCGCCTCCATCCAATCACTGCCTGCATCTCTAAAATCACAACCCGCCTCCCACCAATCACTACCTGCATCTCTCCGATCACCACCCGCCTCCATCCAAGCACTGCCTGCATCTCTAAAATCACCACCCGCCTCCATCCAATCACTGCCTGCATCTCTCCGATCACCACCCGTCTCCATCCAATCACTACCTGCATCTCTAAAATCACCCCTGCCTCCATCCAATCACTGCCTGCATCTCTCTGATCACCACCCGTCTCCATCCAATCACTGCCTGCATCTCTAAAATCACCACCCGCCTCCATCCAATCACTGCCTGCATCTCTAAAATCACCACCCGCCTCCCACCAATCACTACCTGCATCTCTAAAATCACCCCTGCCTCCATCCAATCACTGCCTGCATCTCTCCGATCACCACCCGTCTCCATCCAATCACTGCCTGCATCTCTAAAATCACCACCCGCCTCCATTCAATCACTACCTGCATCTCTAAAATCACCCCTGCCTCCATCCAATCACTGCCTGCATCTCTCCGATCACCACCCGTCTCCATCCAATCACTACCTGCATCTCTAAAATCACCCCTGCCTCCATCCAATCACTGCCTGCATCTCTCCGATCACCACCCGTCTCCATCCAATCACTGCCTGCATCTCTAAAATCACCACCCGCCTCCAATCACTGCCTGCATCTCTCCAATCACTGCCTGCATCTCTAAAATCACCACCCGCCTCCATCCAATCACTGCCTGCATCTCTAAAATCCCCACCCGCCTCCATCCAATCACTGCCTGCATCTCTCCGATCACCACCCGCCTCCATCCAATCACTGCCTGCATCTCTAAAATCACCACCCGCCTCCATCCAATCACTGCATGCATCTCTAAAATCATCACCCGCCTCCATTCAATCACTGCCTGCATCTCTCCAATCACTACCCGCCTCCATCCAATCACTGCCTGCATCTCTCTGATCACCACCCGCCTCCCACCAATCACTACCTGCATCTCTAAAATCACCCCTGCCTCCATCCAATCACTGCCTGCATCTCTCCGATCACCACCCGTCTCCATCCAATCACTGCCTGCATCTCTAAAATCACCACCCGCCTCCATTCAATCACTACCTGCATCTCTAAAATCACCCTTGCCTCCATCCAATCACTGCCTGCATCTCTCCGATCACCACCCGTCTCCATCCAATCACTACCTGCATCTCTAAAATCACCCCTGCCTCCATCCAATCACTGCCTGCATCTCTCCGATCACCACCCGTCTCCATCCAATCACTGCCTGCATCTCTAAAATCACCACCCGCCTCCATCCAATCACTGCCTGCATCTCTAAAATCACCACCCGCCTCCCACCAATCACTACCTGCATCTCTAAAATCACCCCTGCCTCTATCCAATCACTGCCTGCATCTATCCGATCACCACCCGTCTCCATCCAATCACTGCCTGCATCTCTAAAATCACCACCCGCCTCCATTCAATCACTACCTGCATCTCTAAAATCACCCCTGCCTCCATCCAATCACTGCCTGCATCTCTCCGATCACCACCCGTCTCCATCCAATCACTGCCTGCATCTCTAAAATCACCACCCGCCTCCATCCAATCACTGCCTGCATCTCTAAAATCACCACCCGCCTCCATCCAATCACTGCCTGCATCTCTAAAATCCCCACCCGCCTCCATCCAATCACTGCCTGCATCTCTCCGATCACCACCCGCCTCCATCCAATCACTGCCTGCATCTCTCCGATCACCACCCGTCTCCATCCAATCACTGCCTGCATCTCTAAAATCACCACCCGCCTCCATTCAATCACTACCTGCATCTCTAAAATCACCCCTGCCTCCATCCAATCACTGCCTGCATCTCTCCGATCACCACCCGTCTCCATCCAATCACTACCTGCATCTCTAAAATCACCCCTGCCTCCATCCAATCACTGCCTGCATCTCTCCGATCACCACCGTCTCCATCCAATCACTGCCTGCATCTCTAAAATCACCACCCGCCTCCATCCAATCACTGCCTGCATCTCTAAAATCACCACCCGCCTCCCACCAATCACTACCTGCATCTCTAAAATCACCCCTGCCTCCATCCAATCACTGCCTGCATCTATCCGATCACCACCCGTCTCCATCCAATCACTGCCTGCATCTCTAAAATCACCCCTGCCTCCATCCAATCACTGCCTGCATCTCTCCGATCACCACCCGTCTCCATCCAATCACTGCATGCATCTCTAAAATCACCACCCGCCTCCATCCAATCACTACCTGCATCTCTAAAATCACCACCCGCCTCCATCCAATCACTACCTGCGTCCATCCAATCACTGCCTGCATCTCTTAGGCTAGGGTCAGACGAGCGTGATTTCTACGGACTGTACGTCTGTGCACACGGACGTACGTCAGTACGGAAGACACAGTAGTGGCCACACAGTCCGTTTTTTTCACTGACGTACATTTTGACGGATGTAGGAGAGAAAATAAATTAAAAAGCAAAACCATTTTGTCCGTGAAAAATGCTGGACGTATAAATGCTGGACGTATAAATGCTGGACGTATAAATGCAGTCCGTCTGACCACGTTCCATCACTCACACACAAAGCTATGCAGACGTTGCGGACGCAGCGCACTTTGTGCGGCCGTTCTAGTGGTTGTACGTTCTTGCCTGCCTTGCGTCCGTGGGCCGCGGCCGTTGTGCGTCCGCAGTTCAGTGCGGACGTACTTCATGTGTCAGGCTCCAATGGGCTTTCTGTCATGCTATCACGGACGTACTTTTAGGCGCAATCACTGACGTGAACACTACGCTCGTCTGACCCCAGCCTAAAATCACCACCCACCTCCATCCAATCACTGCATGCATCTCTAAAATCACCACCCGCCACCCACCAATCACTGCCTGCATCTCTCCGATCATCGCCCGCCTCCATCCAATCACTGCCTGCGTCTCTAAAATCACCACCTGCCTCCATCCAATCACTGCTTGCATTTCTCCAATCACTACCCGGCTCCATCCAATCACTGCCTGCATCTCTCGATCACCACCCGCCTCTATCCAATCACTACCTGCATCTCTAAAACCACCCGCCTCCATCCAATCACTGCCTGCATTTCTAAAATCACCACCCGCCTCCATCCAATCACTGCCTACATCTCTTCGATCACCACCCGCCTCCATCCAATCACTGCCTGCATCTCTAAAATCACCACCCGCCTCCGTCCAATCATTGCCTGCATCTCACCGATCACTACCCGCCTCCATTCAACCACTGCCTGCATCTCTCCGATCACCATCCCCCTCCATCCAATCACTGCCTGCATCTTTCCGATCACCACCCGCCTCCATCCAATCACTGCCTTCATCTCTCCGATACAAACCCGCCTCCATCCAATCACTGCCTGCATCTCTAAAATCCCCACCCGCCTCCCACCAATCACTGCCTGCATCTCTAAAATCACCACCCGCCTCCATCCAATCACTGCCTGCATCTCTAAAATCACCACCCGCCACCCACCAATCACTGCCTGCGTCTCTAAAATCCTCATCTGCCTCCATCCAGTCACTGCCTGTAACTCTCCGATCACTACCCGCCTCCATCCAATCACTGCTTGCATCTCTCCAATCACCACGCACCTCCATCCAATCACTGCCTGCATCTCTCCAATCACCACCCACCTCCATCCAATCATTACCTGCATCTCTCCGATCACTACCTGCCTTCATCCAATCACTGCCTGCATCTCTCCGATCACTACCGGCCTCCATCCAATCACTACCTGCATCTCTCCGATCACTACCCACCTCCATCCAATCACTGCCTGCATCTCTCTGATCACTACCCGCCTCCATCCAATCACTGCCTGCATCTCTCCGATCACTACCGGCCTCCATCCAATCACTACCTGCATCTCTCCGATCACTACCCGCCTCCATCCAATCACTGCCCATATCTCTTCGATCACTACCCGCCTCCATCCAATCATTGCCTGCATCTCTCCGATCACTACCCGCCTCCATCCAATCACTGCCTGCATCTCTCCGATCACCACCCGCCTCCATCCAATCACTGTTCGCATCTCTAAAACCACGTGCCTCCATCCAATCACTGCCCGTATCTCTGTTTACCACCTGCCTCCATCCAATCATTGCCTGCTTAGCCCATGCGGTGTAAGGCACTTACCACGGTTTCCATCTTTTTTCCGTTACACCAAACATCCATTGTGTCTTTCTCTGAAATAAAGAGTCGGCCGGTGAGATGGGAGACGCGGCGGACATTTCTCCAAACCACCGAAGCAAGACGGCAGAGGACGCCACATGCTGCCCACAGGACGTCAGGTTGTGGGATCGCAAGAGCGGGTTTGCTGGGATTATCCCACAAGACACGGAGGTGAATATTATGCTATTCTTTTCTTTACTTAAGCCGATAGCAGCAAAGATTAACACAAAATACAGACAAAGTATTTTGAGAGAGAAAAACTCTCTTAACAAAGACATGTCCAATAGTATTGTCCTTAAGTCTCTTCCAACCAATCAGCGATCAGCCAGGTGTATAAATCCTGAGGTAACCGTTGGCCACTCCTCTTTTCTTTGCTGCTCACCGACAGAGATAAGTATTAGCAGCAACTAATAAATTGTGTTTCAGATATAACACTGCATAACTCTATTCTGGTATTAAAATATGTTTCAGCTAGAGATATATATATTTATTTATTAATGCGCTTTGGTTTGTAAGAGGGTTGCTTTCCTCCGTTTTGCAGGCCAGGGCTAGTGATATTTATTACCAATTTTATTTTTGTTGTTTAATGCACTTGTTTTATGGTATTTGATTGCTTTTTTCCCGTTAGTGATTCAGTGGGAAGCGAGTCCGTCGCTCCAGCGGCTCTCCATTGCGTTCGCTGCTCCTCCTCCGCCTTTGGGGGGTGCGGCGTTCGGGCCATTGCGGTCTCTGAGGCGGCGCTCGCGAGTGAAAGAGCTTGCCCATGCGCCGTCCTCGGAGTTACCTCACAGAGTCTCAGTGCTCCGGACGGCAAGTTAAAAAACCTTCCCTTCGCTTCCCGAGTTTCTCTCTTCTATAATGTCACAACACGGCTCATTACCTGCCTCCGATAAAAACCCCAATGGCAACATGCCAGACATTAACCCCTTAAATCCCACGGATGCTCTTATATCAGCGCTGTCTGTGTTTTCAGCTAATTTAGAATCCACCATGGTGAGGGTTTTAGAGACATTCTGCAAGAAACCTCCCTCATAACCTCCCCATCCTCAGACAGATTTTTATCCCTGGATTCTAACTCAGATAATGAGGTTCCTGGGAAACCTCCAAAGAGGGAGAAGAGCATCTCCCAAAAAACAATGCCAATATAACACGTACGAGGACCCGTACATCACATAAATCCCCACAGCAAATCACCGGGGCAAAAAAGAGAAGCCATTCTGAGGCGGCTGAGAGACGCAAATGGAAGCGGCTAGAGGCGCAGAGGACTCTGTGAGCTCCACAGATAGTTACAGCACTGAGGAGGACTCTGTGAGCTCCACAGAGAGTTACAGCACTGAGGAGGACTCTGTGAGCTCCACAGATAGTTACAGCACTGAGGAGGACTCTGTGAGCTCCACAGATAGTTACAGCACTGAGGAGGACTCTGTGAGCTCCACAGATAGTTACAGCACCGAGGAGGACTCTGTGAGCTCCACAGATAGTTACAGCACGAGGAGGACTCTGTGAGCTCCACAGATAGTTACAGCACTGAGGAGGACTCTGTGAGCTCCACAGATAGTTACAGCACTGAGGAGGACTCTGTGAGCTCCACAGATAGTTACAGCACTGAGGAGGACTCTGTGAGCTCCACAGATAGTTACAGCACTGAGGAGGACTCTGTGAGCTCCACAGATAGTTACAGCACTGAGGAGGACTCTGTGAGCTCCACAGATAGTTACAGCACCGAGGAGGACTCTGTGAGCTCCACAGATAGTTACAGCACTGAGGAGGACTCTGTGAGCTCCACAGATAGTTACAGCACCGAGGAGGACTCTGTGAGCTCCACAGATAGTTACAGCACCGAGGAGGACTCTGTGAGCTCCACAGATAGTTACAGCACCGAGGAGGACTCTGTGAGCTCCACTGATAGTTACAGCACTGAGGAGGACTCTGTGAGCTCCACAGATAGTTACAGCACTGAGGAGGACTCTGTGAGCTCCACAGATAGTTACAGCACCGAGGAGGACTCTGTGAGCTCCACAGATAGTTACAGCACCGAGGAGGACTCTGTGAGCTCCACAGATAGTTACAGCACTGAGGAGGACTCTGTGAGCTCCACAGATAGTTACAGCACTGAGGAGGACTCTGTGAGCTCCACAGATAGTTACAGCACTGAGTGAGGAGGACTCTGTGAGCTCCACAGATAGTTACAGGACCGAGGAGGACTCTGTGAGCTCCACAGATAGTTACAGCACTGAAGAGGACTCTGTGAGCTCCGCAGATAGTTACAGCACTGAGGAGGACTCTGTGAGCTCCACAGATAGTTACAGCACTGAGGAGGACTCTGTGAGCTCCACAGATAGTTACAGCACTGAAGAGGACTCTGTGAGCTCCACAGATAGTTACAGCACTGAGGAGGACTCTGTGAGCACCACAGATAGTTACAGCACTGAAGAGGACTCTGTGAGCTCCACAGATAGTTACAGCACCGAGGAGGACTCTGTGAGCTCCACAGATAGTTACAGCACCGAGGAGGACTCTGTGAGCTCCACAGATAGTTACAGCACTGAAGAGGACTCTGTGAGCTCCACAGATAGTTACAGCACCGAGGAGGACTCTGTGAGCTCCACTGATAGTTACAGCACTGAAGAGGACTCTGTGAGCTCCACAGATAGTTACAGCACTGAGGAGGACTCTGTGAGCTCCACAGATAGTTACAGCACTGAGGAGGACTCTGTGAGCTCCACAGATAGTTACAGCACTGAGGAGGACTCTGTGAGCTCCACAGATAATTACAGCACTGAGGAGGACTCTGTGAGCTCCACAGATAGTTACAATGGCACAGAAATTAAATGCAGCTCCTGAGTTGGACCCTAAAATAATTGAAATTATTCAAGAGTCTGGTTGGTCCCAAAAAGGGGTGTCGAGGCTACCCTTAAGGTTTGCCACAAGAAGCTATTCGATTTTTTAGGACCGTTGACTAAGTTGATGGACTCGATTGAAAGGTCATTATTGACTAATGATAAACCGGACCTCTTTGAGTATAGAGGCTGGGTCCAACGTTTAGTATGTGTCTTCAGTAACATTAATTCAGCTTTGGCTACGGAACGAAGACGGGCTTATCCTCCTAATAACAGACCCAAAATTAACCACATTGGCTTCTAATGAGCCGGGCCCAGAGGCGGATGGATTCCTGTTTGGAGAAGGAATCTATAAAGAAATGAATAATTATTCTGGGTCTTTTTCCTCTGTATCTAAAGTAAAATCCAGTTTACGTCGGGCTTTCCCGAATAGGGTTTTTGACAGGGCGGGAGAAGCAGGGGCCGTTTTCCCTGCCGATTATCCTTATTCAACCTCACGAGGCTCCTTTAGGTCCTCTGTTAACGAGGGACCCAAGTATCCCACCTTCTTCCCTCAAAGAGCAAGATACCCGCGATATCGGGGTAACAGAGGTTCACGGAGAAGATCGGCTGGTGAGTTTGGTGTCACACCGACTTTCTTTCCCAGGAAAGGTGGGAGGCAGGATATCTCTTTTTTTCCATCAATGGCAAATGATTACAGTAGATCCTTGGGTTTTACAAACAGTCAGGGGGTTCAAAATAGAATTCGATTCTCAACCCAGACAGTCTCATCCTCCTCGGCCGATTGTGACGTCTCAGGAAGACACGGCCACCACAACACTAGAAGTAAGGGAGCTTCTAAAAAAGAAAGCTATAAAGAAGGTGATTCCTCCCCGAGAGAGATTCATAAGCGGAGACTTCCGTCCAGTAATAAACTTAAAGCAATTAAATGAATATGTCACTTACAACCATTTCACGATGGAGGCCATTCCATCACTGAGAGGAGTATTAACCCCACACGATTGGTTGGTCAAAATAGACTTAAAAGATGCTTATTTAACGATACCCGTAGATCGTCTAAGCAGGGATTTCCTTCAGTTTTACTGGGAAAACACACTATGGAGGTTCAGGTCCCTCCCATTCGGTCTATCATCAGCCCCAAGGTGCTTTACAAGGTCAATGAAACCCGTAGTGTCATTCTTACGAGACAAAGGGGTGCGTCTAGTGATCTATCTAGACAATATTTTAATACTAGCGGGAGATCAATCGTCCCTTATTCTACACAGGGATTGGACATTAAATCTGTTAACCAATCTGGGGTTCCTGATAAACTACAACAAGTCTATCCTCACCCCTACACAGTCACTAGAGTTTCTAGGTTTCAGAGTCAATGCGATAGAGATGTCGCTTTCTTTGCCGTCAATCAAGATTCAATCGATTCGCAAAGAAATCAGACGTCTCCTGGTTCCACAGCAATTCCCACTGAGATGGTTAGCTCGTCTGTTGGGCCTCCTTTCTGCGGCAATACAAGCGATTCTTCCAGGACCACTATATTATCCTGCTCTTCAACGTCTGAAGGCACGATACCTGCGGAGAGGATGACTTTACACCGACCTCATTTCTCTGGACGACGAGTCGAGATCAGAAATGAATTGGTGGCTGGATCATATGGAGACGTGGATTGGGAGGGCCATTCTCCATCCCATTCCAGAGTTAACTATAGAGTCAGACGCCAGCAGATCTGGTTGGGGCGCGCACTGCGGATCACTTTCCACAGGCGGCAGATGGGATTCTACGGAATCAGCTCTACACATAAATTGCTTAGAACTTCTAGCTGGATTATTCACCAAAGTTTTATAAAACATTTTCAAGTGACATCAATTCTTTTACAAATGGACAACTTTGCGGCTGTACAATATATAAACCACCTGGGGGGACCCAGATCCAGACATTTGGCAGAGATGGCGAAATCCTTTTGGGGGTTTTGCCTATCTCACAACCTTTCAGTCCAGGCACAATATATTCCAGGTCTATCCAACACTATTGCGGACTGGAACTCCAGGTCTCTCATAGATACCAGGGATTGGAGATTGGATGTCAAAGTGTTCTCCACTTTGTCATCCCTTTGGGGTCCTTTCTCTATAGACCTATTCGCTACTCGCCTCAACACACAATTGCCACAATTCTACAGCTGGAAACCAGATCCCATGGCGTTAGCCACGGACGCGCTGGTCCAGGTTTGGCCATCAGGAATGAATTATGCTTTCCCTCCATTTCTGCTCATCTCGAGGGTGTTACACCTAGTCCAAGTTCAGAAGGCGACCATAGTACTGATATCACCCCTGTGGAAAACCCAACCCTGGTTTCCACGTCTTCTGGAATTATTTGTAGACATTCCCAGGCTGATTCATGCGTCCTCATCCCGTCTACAGGACCCAGAGGGAACACTGCAGAACATCTTGCAGTCCCACTCCTTCCAGCTAATGGCTTGGAAGTTATCAGGGGTCACTGGCCTTCAGGCGGCATTTCAGAGGCAACTGCCTCCTTATTGTCCAGTTCTTGGGCCCCATCTACCAGGGAAAGATACAATAGGGCTTGGAGATTATGGGTCACTTGGTGTCTGGGACAACACGTTGATCCCATATCAGCTCCTGTGAGCCAGTTATTGAGTTTCTTCACGCAGTTGTTTGAGGAGGGAAAGGCGTATCGCACGATTAATAATGTTAGGTCTGTGATTTCTGCTTCCCATCAGGGTTTCGATGGAATTCCTGCGGGGAAACATCCTGTTATTTGTAGGTTATTGACGGACATACGTTTCCAACGCCCCCCCTCATCCCCGCTATTCCTCCACGTGGGACGTTAACCTAGTTCTGGATTTTTTGGATAATTGGCCCAGTAATGACACACTGTCAGTTAAACAGGTTTGGACGCACGTGATTTTGTTAATTTCCTGTAAAAGGGTTTGTGATGTTCGGCTCTAGATTTATCTGCTAGAATTTTCTCCCCTACAGGAGTTAAATTTATAATTTCTAACAGGACTAAATCCTCTCTGTCAGATGTTTTCTACCCAGCGTTTCCTCAACGCCCTAATTTATGTCCCGTCTTTGTTTAACCCTTTCGCTGCTGAGGCTTTTCCCGCCTCTGTGCTGAGGTCATTTTTACCGGTTTTGCTCATCTTGTTTAAACGTGTTTTGAAGCTTATTTTAGTATATGACCCAGACATATTATATATTGTTCTTTCCGTCAGACTCGGCAGATTCATAATATGTCATTATTATATGTATACGTCATGTCCTGTCTGTATATTATAACAAAAAATGCAATAAAATATGTATTTTTAATAATTTACAATGTGTAAAGTGTTTTTTTTCACATTTTAACATGCGAGCAATTGCGGTTATATTTTGTATGGGGTGCGCTTGTTAAAAAAATTAGAGATGGGGTCTCGTTACATTTTTTTTTTGGGGGAAATTACGCGATTTTTAACAAACGCACCGCATACAAAAATCGTTAGTGCAGCATCATTGTTCACATTATAATTGAAATGGGAACAATATTGCTGCATTAACAAACCAAAAAAAAGAAAAAAAAATTGTTTATTTTTTTTTTTTATAATTTTTTTTAAATATATTTTTCTTTTTAATTTTTTTTAAAAAACTTTTTTCACATTCGAGTTTGGTATCGTTGGAACGGCCATGCTCTGGCCGATCCAACCATACCAAACTTTAACCCCTAGCTGCCACGGATCGGGAGATAGGGTGTTCATTGGAACTCCCTATCTCCACCGTTGGTGGCAGTTAGGGGTTAACTCTAGGACTGGTGTCATCGTGCTATGCACGATGACGCCAGTCCTCAGGGGGAGTTCCCGGAGGCTTGGCCGACATCCAAGATGTCGGCCAGCTCTGGGAAAGGATCACGAATCGGCGCTTTTCAGCGCCGATTCGCAATCCAGCTCCCCAGGGGTTAATGCCAGGCACCATTTGGAAGGGCAGGCTGTGCCCTTCCAAATGGTGCCTGGGTTAACCCCCGCAACGCAGCCGATCGGGAGGGAGAGAGGTCCGAAGGACCTCCCCCCCTCCCTTTCAGGCGCCTCCTCCGCACATGCGGGGGGGCGCCTGAATTAGGTGTCATCGCGCTGCCGCGATGACACCTAATTTCAGCGGCGGCGGTTCCGGATGCCGGGCTGACATCGAGGATGTCAGCCCGCACCGGGGGGCCAGCGATCGGCCGGAACCCGGCCGAACGCTGGCCCCAAAGGGAGGACGCGCTCAGCGCGTCCTCCGCATACCAGCAGCCATGCGGAGGACGCGCTGAGCGCATCCTCCGCATTGAAGTGGTTAAAAGCGTATGAAAGGGTTACGAATCCTAATAGATCATCTCAATCTCAACGATTGTTCATTTCCCTGCGTAAACCTCATAATCCAGTAACTTCCACCACTCTAGCTGGGTGGCTTAAAGGGATCATGTCAGAGGCTGGTGTAGATATCTCCATTTTTGGAGCCCATTCTTCTCGGAGCGCCTCTGCTTCGGGGACTCTGTCGCAAGGATGTTGTCTTGAGGACATCTTAAAAACTGCTGACTGGTCCAGGGAATCCACCTTCCCAGAGTTTTATTTTAAACCAGTGATACATATGTCACAATCGTTAATTAATTAGCTTTGAACTCGCATAATCTGAGCCTCTGTGTCTTGTGGGATAATTCCCAGATTCCCCTATTAATATGACGGGGAATCATTTTATAGTAAAGACACGGAGGCGAATATTATCCCACCCGATAATTGGGAGTATTCTTACCCACCCGTCTGTATATTATCAGTTTGAAGTGGTTAACCTATAAGTGTTATTATATGTCATGATATGCATTAATTTATTCTATTGTTTCTCCCTCAGTGTAATTGGGTTTTCATTGAACTGTTCAGCATAGGATTGTGTTTTATCAAGTTCTTCAAGTTCCAGTTTCCGTTATAAGTCCCATCGGTCTCGCACCAGAAAAGAGGCGTGGCTAAAGGTTACCTCAGGATTTATGCACCTGGATGATCGCTGATTGGTTGGGAGAGACTAAAGGACAATACTATTGGACATGTCTTAGTTGATTGTTAAAAGAGGTTTTTTTCTCTAAAAATACTTTATTTGTCTGTATTTTGTGTTAATCTTTGCTGCTATCGGCTTAAGTAAAGAAAAGAATAGCATAATATTCGCCTCCGTGTCTTTACTATAATCATGATTCCCCGTCATATTAATAGGGGAATCTGGGAATTCCTTTATATACGGGATCACATGAGAGGGATTGCCGGGATTCCTTTGTATACAGGATCACATGAGAGGGATTGCCGGAATTCTTTTATATACAGGATCACATGAGAGGGATTGCCGGGATTCCTTTATATACGGGATCACATGAGAGGGATTGCCGGAATTCTTTTATATACAGGATCACATGAGAGGGATTACCGAGATTCCTTTATATACGGGATCACATGAGAGGGATTGCCGGAATTCTTTTATATACAGGATCACACGAGAGGGATTGCCGGGATTCCTTTATATACAGGATCACATGAGAGGGATTGCCGGAATTCTTTTATATACAGGATCACATGAGAGGGATTGCCGGGATTCCTTTATATACAGGATCACGAGAGGGATTGCCGGGATTCCTTTATATACAGGATCACGAGAGGGATTGCCGGGATTCCTTTATATACAGGATCACATGAGAGGGATTGCCGGGATTCCTTTATATACAGGATCACATGAGAGGGATTGCCGGGATTCCTTTATATACAGGATCACGAGAGGGATTGCCGGGATTCCTTTATATACCGGATCACATGAGAGGGATTGCCGGGATTCCTTTATATACAGGATCACATGAGAGGGATTGCCGGGATTCCTTTATATACAGGATCACATGAGAGGGATTGCCGGAATTCTTTTATATACAGGATCACATGAGAGGGATTGCCGGGATTCCTTTATATACAGGATCACATGAGAGGGATTGCCGGGATTCTTTTATATACAGGATCACATGAGAGGGATTGCCGGAATTCTTTTATATACAGGATCACATGAGAGGGATTGCCGGGATTCCTTTATATACAGGATCACATGAGAGGGATTGCCGGGATTCCTTTATATACGGGATCACATGAGAGGGATTGCTGGGATTCCTTTATATACAGGATCACATGAGAGGGATTGCCGGGATTCCTTTATATACGGGATCACATGAGAGGGATTGCCGGGATTCCTTTATATACAGGATCACATGAGAGGGATTGCCGGAATTCCTTTATATACAGGATCACATGAGAGGGATTGCCGGGATTCCTTTGTATACAGGATCACGAGAGGGATTGCCGGGATTCCTTTATATACGGGAACACATGAGAGGGATTGCCGGGATTCCTTTATATACAGGATCACATGAGAGGGATTGCCGGGATTCCTTTATATACGGGATCACATGAGAGGGATTGCCGGGATTCCTTTATATACGGGATCACATGAGAGGGATTGCCGGGATTCCTTTATATACGGGAACACATGAGAGGGATTGCCGGGATTCCTTTATATACAGGATCACATGAGAGGGATTGCCGGGATTCCTTTATATACAGGATCACATGAGAGGGATTGCCGGGATTCCTTTATATACGGGATCACATGAGAGGGATTGCCGGGATTCCTTTATATACGGGATCACATGAGAGGGATTGCCGGGATTCCTTTATATACGGGAACACATGAGAGGGATTGCCGGGATTCCTTTATATACCGGATCACATGAGAGGGATTGCCGGGATTCCTTTATATACCGGATCACATGAGAGGGATTGCCGGGATTCCTTTATATACCGGATCACATGAGAGGGATTGCCGGGATTCCTTTATATACCGGATCACCGGGATTCCTTTATATACGGGATCACATGAGAGGGATTGCCGGGATTCCTTTATATACGGGATCACATGAGAGGGATTCCTTTACACTCAGAGGGATTCCCGACAGTCGTCGCGGTTTATATTCAGAGCCGGGGTGTGCAGCCAGAGGCAGGTAACGGTGCCCCCTGCCAGCACGAGGTGGCGCTGACCCATACCAGCCCGCGGCAGAGCTACATGCATGTCACAATGTTTTCATTGGCGTGTTTAAGAGCGGGAGGTTTGGCGCACACAGACCGGGACCCCACAAGGGAACACGACCCCTCCAGTGCTCTGTTACCCAGGATTACACTGGACTGGAAAGGGTGAGCACCGGAACCAGCACAGGGGCTTCCGGCACCGAATGTTACCGCACATGCTTTGCATCTCTCACACTTTAAGGGCACAGCGCAGTGGGAGTGACTCACCCAGGACGACCCTGCAGTCCTCCCCGTCCACGTGCAGGACCCACGTGTTGGTGGTCTTGGAGCGGTTTTCCATGTACTTTTTCAGGCTTTTCCCGTTTATCTCCAGGGTGTACTCGTAGGCGAAGCCACTGACCGCGTCGATGTTAATGGTGGCCTTGGTTTGAGCTGCACCTACAGGGAATGTTTCCTTCCCGACCAATTTAAACATCCAGTCTCTCCGGATTATTTCCTGCAGAGGGAGGACAGACATCCCGGAATGTCAGAACCGCAAAGGCAATGTGGGCGATTCCACATTACACCACCTAATGACCAGAGTGCATCTACTGGAGCACCGCCATCTACTGCCTGGTGTGCGTCTACTGGAGCACCGCCATCTACTGCCTGGTGTGCGTCTACTGGAGCACCGCCATCTACTGCCCGGTGTGCGTCTACTGGACCACCGCCATCTACTGCACGGTGTGCATCTACTGGACCACCACCATCTACTGTCTGGTGTGTATCTACTGGACCACCGCCATCTACTGTCTGGTGTGCATCTACTGGACCACCGCCATCTACTGTCTGGTGTGCGTCTACTGGACCACCGCCATCTACTGCCCAGTGTGCGTCTACTGGACCACCGCCATCTACTGCCTGGTGGGCATCTACTGGAGCACCGCCATCTACTGCCTAATGTGCGTCTACTGGAGCACCGCCATCTACTGCCCGGTGTGCATCTACTGGACCACCGCCATCTACTGTCTGGTGTGCGTCTACTGGACCACCGCCATCTACTGCCCGGTGTGCGTCTACTGGACCACCGCCATCTACTGCCCGGTGTGCGTCTACTGGACCACCGCCATCTACTGCCCGGTGTGCGTCTACTGGACCACCGCCATCTACTGCCCGGTGTGCGTCTACTGGACCACCGCCATCTACTGCCCGGTGTGCGTCTACTGGAGCACAGCCATCTACTGCCTAATGTGCGTCTACTGGAGCACCGCCATCTACTGCCTAATGTGCGTCTACTGGAGCACCGCCATCTACTGCCCGGTGTGCGTCTACTGGACCACCGGCATCTACTGCCCGGTGTGCGTCTACTGGACCACCGGCATCTATTGCCCGGTGTGCGTCTACTGGATCACCACCATCTACAGCCCGGTGTGCATCTACTGGACAACCGCCATCTACTGCCCGGTGTTTCCTGCACTCGTCCTCAGGTTTCTCTAACAGGACAGATTTAAAGGATTCCCCTGGGTAATCCTGCAATCACTGAGCAGCAAATCATATCCCCTGTGCTGCAACATATCCTGTCAGCAGGTCTTGAGGACAGGCAAAACAAGCTGTGTCACTGTGTGGCTCGATTACCTTCCCGTCCACGTACACCACCCTTTTCCCGGAAGTGGTTCCATGCTCAAACTCGATCTTGTGGATTCCATCACTCAGCGCGACTTCCCAAACAGCAACCAGGTCCGTCATTCTCTCGAAGCGACCTACACGATCAAAGACAAATGTGATGGAAGGGAGATCTCCCGCAGTCTGGTCACGCGTCACACAGAGAGATCTCCCGCAGTCTGGTCACGCGTCACACAGAGAGATCTCCCGCAGTCTGGTCACGCGTCACACAGAGAGATCTCCCGCAGCCTGGTCATGCGTCACACATAGAAACATAGAATAGAAACATAGAAAAATGTCGGCAGATAAGAACCTTTCGGCCCATCTAGTCGCCCAATTACATGGATACTTTACCTGGATTTATCTTTTGTTTAGGATAGCCTTATGCCTATCCCATGCCTGCTTAAATTCAATTACTGTTTTGGCCTCTACCACTTCTACTGGAAGGCTGTTCCATGTATCCACCACCCTCTCAGTAAAATAATGCTTCCTGATGTTACTTTTAAACCTTTGCCCCTCTAATCTAAGACTATATCCTCTTGTTTTGCTACTTTGTTTCCGTTTAAATATACTCCCTTCCTCTACCTTGTGGATTCCCTTTACGTATTTAAATGTTTCTATCATATCTCCTCTGTCTCGTCTTTTTTCCAAGCTGTACATGTTAAGATCATTAAGCCTTTCCTGGTAACTTTTCTCCTTCAAGCCGTACACCATTTTAGTAGCCCTTCTCTGAACTCTCTCTAAGATGTCTATATCCTTCTGGAGATACGGTCTCCAGTACTGCACACAGTACTCCAAGTGAGGTCTCACCAGTGCTCTGTACAGTGGCATGAGCACTTCCCTTTTCCTACTGCTAAGGCTAGGGTCAGACTAACGCATTTTTCACGTTGTCCGTGAAAATGTGCGTTCGAAGAATGGACGTATTTTTTCACGGAATACGCAATAGCGGTCATACAATGCGCAGTTTCATCCGTGATTTTGTACGGATCATCAATAAAACACTTGTTGTGTCTGGACGTTATGTTGGCCGGACATAAGCAGCGTCTGACGTCTCCTAATCATGCACACACGCCGCTAGCGGACGCAGCGCACTCTGTACGTCAGTACTAGTGGTTTAACGTTCTCGAAAAAATGCGTTCATTTTCCACTTGCGTTGCGCAGCCGGACTTTTGTGCGACCGTACTTCGTATATTGGCCGTCATTGCCCGGCATCTGCTGCTAGTGCGGCCGTGATTAAGTGCGCCAGAACGCACGTTCGCACTGCCTCAGTCTGACCCTAGCCTTATACCTCTCCCTACACAACAAAGCATTCTGCCAGCATTTCCAAGCATTCTGCCAGCATTTCCTGCTGCTCTATTACATTGACTACTTACCCTTAGATCCTCTGAAATAATAACCCCTAAATCCCAACCCTCAGATGTATCAAATATTCTATATTCAGCCCTTGGGTTTTTACGTCCCAGGTGCATTATCTTGCACTTATCCACATTAAAACTCAATTGCCACAGCTCCCACCATTTTTTTAGTTTACCTAAATCATTTGTCATTTGGCTGATCCCTCCAGGAACGTCAACCCTGTTGCAAATCTTTGTGTCATCAGCAAAAAGACATACTTTTACCATTAATACCTTCTGCAATATCACTAACAAAAATATTAAAGAGAATGGGTCCAAGTACTGACCCCTGAGGTACCCCACTGGTAACAAGACCTTGCGCCGAATAAACTCCATTTACCACAACCCTCTGTTGTCTGTCACTCAGCCACTGCCTAATCCATTCAACAATATTGGAATCCAAGCTCAAAGATTGCAATTTATTGATAGCCTTCTATGCGGAACAGTATCAAAAGCCTTACTGAAATCTAAATAAGCAATGTCTACTGCACCACCTGTGTCTATTATTTTTGTTACCCAATCAAAAAAATCAATAAGATTAGTTTGGCATGATCTCCCTGAGGTAAACCCATGTTGTTTCTGATCCTGTAATCTATGTGTTTTTAGATGTTCAACAAGCCTTTCCTTTAACATGGTTTCCATTAATTTCCCCACTACTGACGTAAGACTAACTGGCCTATAGTTCCCCGATTCCTCCCTACTACCCTTCTTGTGAATGGGCACAACATTTGCTAATTTCCAGTCTTCTGGGACGACTCCCGTTAACAAGGATTGGTTAAATAAATCTGTTAATGGTTTTGCTATTACATCACTGAGCTCTTTTAATAATTTAGGGTGGACACTGGATCCCATCAGGCCCCATTGATTTATTTGTCTTTACTTTAGACAGCTGCAGTAGAACCTCCTCCTCTGTAAACTCATATGTAAATGTCTCTTTAGTGTTTCCTCCTAACTGAGGTCCCTTTCCTTCCTTTTCTTCTGCAAAGACTGAACAAAAATATTCATTGAGGCAGTCAGCGAGACTTTTATCCTCTTCTACATACCTTCCTTCCTTTGTTTTTAATCTAACTGATCCTTGTTTTACTTTTCTTTTCTCATTTATGTATCTAAAAAATGTTTTGTCCCCTTTTTTACTGACAGAGCTATTATCTCTTCTGCGTGTGCTTTGGAAGCTCTTATAAATTGCTTTGCCTCTTTCTGCCTAATCTTATAGGTTTGCCTGAGTTTTTTTTATAATTATTGAATGCTATCTTTTTGTTCTTCACTATTTTGGCCACTTCTGCAGAGTACCACAGTGGTTTCTTCCCTTTTTTGTTTTTGCTAAGAAGCCGAATGCAATTGCCTGTGGCCTTCAATAATGCCTCCTTTAACTAATCCCATTTCTCCTGGACTCCCTTTAAACTCCTCCAGTCTGATAATGACTCCTTCACACAAAATCTCATTTTAGAAAAATCTGTTTTCTTAAAGTCTAAAACTTTTATTTTTGTGAGGTGCGGCTCCATCCCTGTTCTTATATTAACCCTTTCGCTGCTGAGCCTTTTCACACCTCTGTGCTGAGCTCATTTTTACCAGTTTCGCTCATAGTTACATAGTTTAAACGTGTTTAAACGTGATTTGAAGTCACATTTTATTATACGACCCAGACATATTATATATCGTTCTTTCCGTCAGACTCGGCAGATTCATAATATATCATTATTATATGTATACGTTATGTCCTGTCTGTATATTATAGCAAAAAATGCAATAAAATTTGAATTTTCAATAATTTACATTGTGTAAAGTGGTTTTTTTCACATTTTAACATGCGAGCATTTGCCGTTATATTTTCTATGGGGTGCGCTTTAGAGACGGGGAATCGTTACTTTTTTTGGGGAAAATTACGTGTTTATTAGCAAACGCCCCCCATAGAAAAAAATCGCTAGTGCAGCATCATTGTTCACATTATAATTGAAATGGCAACAATATTGTTGCACTAATAAAAAAAAATGTAAAATTTTTTTTTTTTTACATTTTACATGGTCATGTTTGGTATCATTGGAAAGGCCATTCCAATGATAGCAAACATTAACCCCTAGCTGTCACAGATCGGGAGATAGGGGGTTCATTGGAACCCCCTATCTCCACCATAGGTGGCAGCAAGGGGTTCATTTCGAAACTGGCGCCATTGCGCTCTGCGCGATGACGCCAGTCATTAGGGGGATATCCCGGAAGCTTGGCCGACATCTTGGATGTCTGCCAGCTCCGGGAGGGGACCGCGATACGGCGCATGTTAGCGCCATATCGCGATCCAGCCCCCTAGGGGTTAAAGACAGCTGCCGCTTGGAAGGGCAGGCTGTGCCCTTCCAAGCGGTGCCTGCCTTTAATCGCTGGCCCGCACGGATGGGGAGAGGTCCCCCCCCTTCAGGCAACTTCCCTGCAATGGCTGGGGGGGGGTGCCTGAAATAGACGTCATTGCGCATGCGCGATGACGTCTATCGTGCCCGCCGGGGAATACCGGCCGATCGCTGCTGCAAAGGGAGGACGCGCTCAGCGCGTCCTCCGCATCCAAGTAGACATGCGGCAGGACGCGCTGAGAGCGTCCGCCGCATTGAAAGGGTTAAACCACACTGACTGGTGATCACTAGATCCCAAATTTTCACCTACAACAACGTCTGATACCAAACCTCCATTTGTGAGTATTAAATCCAATATGGCCTCTTTACGGGTCGGCTCCTCAACTACTTGTGTTAGAGATAATCCCAGTAGGGAGTTTAGAATATTTGTACTCCTGGTGCACCCAGCTGTTTTGGTTTTCCAGTTCACATCAGGAAGATTAAAGTCCCCCATGATAATAACTTCCCCCTTCATTGCCATTTTGGCTATTTCCTCAAACAGCAGATTATCTAGCTCTTCTGCTTGTCCAGGGGGTCTATAGATCACACCTACACGAGCTACTGTATGATTGCCAAATGTTAGCGTAACCCAAACTGACTCTATGTTCACCTCGCTCACTTTTATTTGGTTTGTTTTTATGTTGTTTTTCACATACAGGGCCACTCCTCCTCCTTTCCTACCTTCTCTGTCTTTTCTATATAAAGAGTACCCCTGTATTGTTATGTCCCAGTTATTTTTCTCACTGAACCATGTCTCAGTAACCGCCACTAAATGCACTTTTTCAGCTGCCATCATTGCCTCCAGTTCATTGATTTTATTGACTAAACTGTGAGCATTTATAGACACGACTCTGAGCTTGTCAGTTTTTACCTCACATGTTGCTTGCACCCTCCGATTTAGTTTTGGGGGACAATCGGGCAGATTGTTTTTTACCCTTTTGTCCCCCCTAGTTTAAATATTTCTTTGTGAAACCTTTGAACTTCTCACTGAGAACATATGTTCCCCTATGAGTAAGATGCAAACCATCTTTTTTATACAGTTCCTTTCTGCTCCAATTAGAGCTATCATGGGACACAAAGCCAAATCCTTCCTCCCGACCCCATTCCCGAAGCCACAAATTAAATTCCCTATTGCGCATATGCCTATCCAGAATGTTATGCACAGGCAAAACTTCAGAGAATGTCACAGTGGACGCAATCTGCTGTATTTCACCTCCAAGAACACAAAATTCTTCCTTAATCTCAGAAACCTCATTGCTAGCCAAGTCATTTGTCCCTAGATGGACTAGAACGTACACATCCCCTTCCTGCTTTGCTTGTTTGACAATATTGAGAATACGTCTCCTGTCTCTACGAGCAGTAGCCCCAGGAAGACATCTCACCAAACCACTACTCTCCAGCTCAACACCTCTTATGATAGAATCACCCAGCAACAATTGCCTTCTATGAAGTCCCACCTTTTCCTTTTTGTCCTTGGTTACAGTCCTGCATACCTTAGGCATAGGGGATGGTGGTTCCTCAACTTTGGTGTCTGAGCCTACTTCCGTTTTACCACTACACTCTGAAAGTGCCTCTAAAGAATTAAGAAGAGCCACAGACTGTGGGACATGCCTTCTATCCACAACTCTAAGTCTACCAGATCCTACAGTAGTCCATCTGCCACTCCTAGGAGGCCTCTGTGGCAGTGGCTTTGTAACAGTCATAGCCTGAGTTTGTCTAACAGATAATTTACAGGCCTACATATCAGGCACACTCCAAACCTCCAAAAACTGGATCTAAAAACCAAATGCATGACAGCTATTACACTGGACGTCACACAGAGATCTCCCGCAATCTGGTCACACGTCACACAGAGTGATCTCCCGCAATCAGGTCACGCGTCACACAGAGATCTCCCGCAATCTAGTCACATGTCACACAGAGTGATCTCCCGCAATCTGGTCACGCGTCACACAGAGATCTCCCGCAATCTGGTCACACGTCACACAGAGTGATCTCCCGCAATCTGGTCACACGTCACACAGAGATCTCCCGCAATCTGGTCACACATCACACAGAGATCTCCCGCAATCTGGTCACGCGTCACACAGAGATCTCCCGCAATCTGGTCACACAGAGAGATCTCCCGCAATCTGGTCACGCGTCACACAGAGATCTCCCTCAATCTGTTCACACGTCACACAGAGAGATCTCCCGCAATCTGGTCATGCGTCACACAGAGAGATCTCCCGCAATCTGGTCACACGTCACACAGAAATGGGGGGGTCATCATACAATTTCCCAGGCCTCTGTGTGTGTGTGCGGTCATACTGTTTCCTGGGCCCCTCTGTGCGTGTGCGTTCATACAGATTCCGGGGCACCTCTGTGTGTGTGTGCGGTCATACAGATTCTCGGGCGTGTGTTTGTTCATACAGATTCCCGGGTGTGTGTGCACGGTCATACAGATTCCTGGGCCCTTCTGTGTGTGTGCGGTCATACAGATTCCAGGGCCCCTCTGTGTGCGGTCATACAGATTCCAGGGCCCCTCTGTGTGCGGTCCTACAGATTCCTGGGCCCCTCTGTGTGTGTGCGGTCATACATATTCCGGGGCCCCTCTGTGTGCGGTAATACAGATTCCGGGGCCCCTCTGTGTGCGGTCATACAGATTCCAGGGCCCCTCTGTGTGCGGTCATACAGATTCCCGGGCCCCTCTGTGTGCGGTAATACAGATTCCGGGGCCCCTCTGTGTGCGGTCATACAGATTCCAGGGCCCCTCTGTGTGCGGTCATACAGATTCCCGGGCCCCTCTGTGTGCGGTAATACAGATTCCGGGGCCCCTCTGTGTGCGGTCCTACAGATTCCAGGGCCCCTCTGTGTGCGGTCCTACAGATTCTTGGGCCCCTCTGTGTGTGTGCGGTCATACATATTCCGGGGCCCCTCTGTGTGCGGTAATACAGATTCCGGGGCCCCTCTGTGTGCGGTCATACAGATTCCAGGGCCCCTCTGTGTGCGGTCATACAGATTCCCGGGCCCCTCTGTGTGCGGCCATACAGATTTCGGGGCCCCTCTGTGTGCAGTCATACAGATTCCGGGGCCCCTCTGTGTGCGGTCATACAGATTCCCGGGCGTGTGTTCATACAGATTCCCGGGCGTGTGTGGTCATACAGATTCCCGGGCCCCTCTGTGTGTGTGTGTGCACGGTCACACAGATTCCCGGGCCCCTCTGTGTGTCTGTTCATACAGATTCCCAGGCGTGTGTTCATACAGATTCCTGTGTGTGTGTGTGTGTGTGTGTGGTCATACAGATACCTGGGCCCCTCTGTGTGTGTGTTCATACAGATTCCTGTGTGTGTGTGTTCATACAGATTCCCGGGCCCCTCTGTGTGTCTGTTCATACAGATTCCCGGGCCCTTCTGTGTGTGTGTTCATACAGATTCCCAGGCCCCTCTGTGTGTGTGTTTATACAGATTCCCAGGCCCCTCTGTGTGTGTGTTTATACAGATTCCCAGGCCCCTCTGTGTGTGTGTGTTCATACAGATTCCCGGGCCCCTGTATGTGTGTTCATACAGATTCCTGGGTGTGTGTGCGGTCATACAGATTCCCGGGACCCTCTGTGTGTGTGGTTATACAGGTTCCCGGGCCCCTCTGCGTGTGTGTTCATTCAGATTCCCGGGACCCTCTGTGTGTGTGCGGTCATACAGACTCCCAGGCCCCTGTGTGTGTGGTTATACAGGTTCCCGGGACCCTCTGTGTGTGTTCATACAGACTCCCGGGCCCCTCTGTGTGTGTTTGTGTTCATACAGATTCCCGGGCCCCTCCCTGTGTGTGTTCATACAGACTCCCAGGCCCCTGTGTGTGTGGTTATACAGGTTCCCGGAGCCCCTGTGTGTGTGTTCATACAGATTCCCGGGCCCCTGTGTGTGTGTTCATACAGAATCCTGGGTGTGTGTGCGGTCTGTGTGTGTGTGTTCATACAGATTCCCGGGACCCTCTGTGTTTGTGGTTATACAGGTTCCCGGGCCCCTCTGTGTGTGTGTTCAGATTCCTGGGACCCTCTGTGTGTGTGTGTTCATACAGACTCCCGGGACCCTCTGTGTGTGTTCATACAGACTCCCGGGACCCTCTGTGTGTGTTCATACAGACTCCCGGGCCCCTCTGTGTGTGTGTTCAGATTCCTGGGACCCTCTGTGTGTGTGTGTTCATACAGATTCCCGGGACCCTCTGTGTGTGTTCATACAGATTCCTGGGTGTGTGTGTGTTCATACAGATTCCCGGGACCCTCTGTGTGTGTGGTTATACAGGTTCCCGGGCCGCTGTGGTTCCAGGTTGCTCACCTCTATCCAACCGGAAGTAAAGGATGAAGCTGTAACCAAGGCAACAGTAAGACCGGAAGCTCCGGCCCATAGGCTGAGGCAGCTGACTATTAACAGCCAATGAAACTACTGCATTGTGTCAGGCATTGCGGGATACATAGGGGCGTGATCTTTTGTCAAGGGGCGGGGTCTTTCACAGAGCGGACGGGCCTTGTTGTATATCTGTCTGAGCGCTGCATCTCCCCCTGGTAGCCGCTCACAGGAATTACAGCGGCAGTCATTCCTATAGGACACGCCCACATCCAGGTAACCCAATGCAGCTTCTGAAGATCACGTGAACTGCATCATCCCAGGGAAGGGGTTAAGAAACCTCAGTCTCCTCCCTCCTTATTGAGAGATCGGATGCTGCGTGTGTGCTCCTTATAGAGGGATCAGAGGGTGTGTGTGCTCCTTATAGAGAGATCAGAGGGGTGTGTGCTCCTTATACAGGGATCAGAGGGTGTGTGTGCTCCTTATAGAGAGATCAGAGGTGTGTGTGCTCCTTATAGAGAGATCAGAGGGGTGTGTGCTCCTTATAGAGAGATCAGAGGGTGTGTGTGCTCCTTATAGAGGGATCAGAGGGTGTATGTGCTCCTTATAGAGGATCAGAGGGTGTGTGTGCTCCTTATAGAGGATCAGAGGGTGTGTGTGTGCTCCTTATAGAGAGATCAGAGGTGTGGTGTGCTCCTTATAGAGGGATCAGAGGGTGTGTGTGCTCCTTATAGAGGGATCAGAGGGTGTATGTGCTCCTTATAGAGGGATCAGAGGGTGTGTGTGCTCCTTATAGAGAGATCAGAGGGTTGTGTGTGCTCCTTATAGAGGGATCAGAGGGTGTGTGTGCTCCTTATAGAGAGATCAGAGGGGTGTGCTCCTTATACAGGGATCAGAGGGTGTGTGTGCTCCTTATAGAGAGATCAGAGGGTGTGTGTGCTCCTTATAGAGAGATCAGAGGGTGTGTGTGCTCCTTATAGGAGATCAGAGGGTGTGTGTGCTCCTTATAGAGGGATCAGAGGGTGTGTGTGCTCCCTTGTAGAGGATCAGAGGGTGTGTGTGCTCCTTATAGAGAGATCAGAGGGTGTGTGTGCTCCTTATAGAGGGATCAGAGGGTGTGTGTGCTCCTTATAGGGGGATCAGAGGGTGTGTGTGCTCCTTATAGAGGGATCAGAGGGTGTGTGTGCTCCTTATAGAGGGATCAGAGGGTGTGTGCTCCTTATAGAGAGATCAGAGGGTGTGTGTGCTCCTTATAGAGAGATCAGAGGGTGTGTGTGCTCCTTATAGAGGGATCAGAGGGTGTGTGTGCTCCTTATAGAGAGATCAGAGGGTGTGTGTGCTCCTTATAGAGGGATCAGAGGGTGTGTGTGCTCCTTATAGAGAGATCAGAGGGTGTGTGTGCTCCTTATAGAGGGATCAGAGGGTGTGTGTGCTCCTTATAGAGAGATCAGAGGGTGTGTGCTCCTTATAGAGAGATCAGAGGGTGTGTGTGCTCCTTATAGGGGGATCAGAGGGGGTGTGTGCTCCTTATAGAGGGATCAGAGGGTGTATGTGCTCCTTATAGAGGGATCAGAGGGTGTGTGTGCTCCTTATAGAGAGATCAGAGGGTGTGTGTGCTCCTTATAGAGGGATCAGAGGGTGTGTGTGCTCCTTATAGAGGGATCAGAGGGTGTGTGTGCTCCTTATAGAGGGATCAGAGGGTGTGTGTGCTCCTTATAGAGGGATCAGAGGGTGTGTGCTCCTTATAGGGGGATCAGAGGGTGTGTGTGCTCCTTATAGAGAGATCAGAGGGTGTGTGTGCTCCTTATAGAGAGATCAGAGGGTGTGTGTGCTCCTTATAGAGAGATCAGAGGGTGTGTGTGCTCCTTATAGAGAGATCAGAGGGTGTGTGTGCTTATAGAGAGATCAGAGGGGGGTGTGTGCTCCTTATAGAGGGATCATAGGGTGTGTGTGCTCCTTATAGAGAGATCAGAGGGTGTGTGTGCTTATAGAGAGATCAGAGGGGGTGTGTGCTCCTTATAGAGAGATCAGAGGGTGTGTGTGCTCCTTATAGGGGGATCAGAGGGTGTGTGTGCTCCTTATAGAGGGATCAGAGGGTGTGTGTGCTCCTTATAGAGAGATCAGAGGGTGTGTGTGCTCCTTATACAGGGATCAGAGGTGTGTGGTGCTCCTATATAGAGGGATCAGAGGGTGTGTGTGCTCCTTATACAGGGATCATAGGGTGTGTGTGCTCCTTATAGAGAGATCAGAGGGTGTGTGTGCTCCTTATAGAGAGATCAGAGGGTGTGTGTGCTCCTTATAGAGAGATCAGAGGGTGTGTGTGCTCCTTATAGAGGGATCAGAGGGTGTGTGTGCTCCTTATAGAGAGATCAGAGGGTGTGTGTGCTGCCCTTATAGAGGGATCAGAGGTGTGTGTGTGCTCCTTATAGAGGGATCAGAGGGTGTGTGTGCTCCTTACAGAGAGATCAGAGGGTGTGTGTGCTTATAGATGGATCAGAGGGTGTGTGTGCTCCTATAGAGGGATCAGAGGGTGTGTGTGCTCCTTATAGGGGGATCAGAGGGTGTGTGTGCTCCTTATAGAGGGATCAGAGGGTGTGTGTGCTCCTTTATAGAGAGATCAGAGGGTGTGTGTGCTCCTTATAGAGAGATCAGAGGGTGTGTGTGCTCCTTATAGAGGGATCAGAGAGGTGTGTGTGTGCTCCTTATAGAGAGATCAGAGGGTGTGTGTGCTCTTATAGGGGGATCAGAGGGTGTGTGTGTGCTCCTTATAGAGGGATCAGAGGGGGGGTGTGCTCCTTATAGGGGATCAGAGGGTGTGTGTGCTCCTTATAGAGGGATCAGAGGGTGTGTGTGCTCCTTATAGAGAGATCAGAGGGTGTGTGTGCTCCTTATAGGGGGATCAGAGGGTGTGTGTGCTCCTTATAGAGGGATCAGAGGGTGTGTGTGCTCCTTATAGAGAGATCAGAGGGGTGTGTGTGTGCTCCTTATAGAGAGATCAGAGGGTGTGTGTGCTCCTATATAGAGAGTCAGAGGGTGTGTGTGCTCCTTATAGAGGATCAGAGGGTGTGTGTGCTCCTTATAGAGAGATCAGAGGGTGTGTGCTCCTTATAGGGGGATCAGAGGGTGTGTGTGCTCCTTATAGAGAGATCAGAGGGTGTGTGTGCTTATAGAGGGATCAGAGGGTGTGTGGGCTCCTTATAGGGGGATCAGAGGGTGTGTGTGCTCCTTATAGGGGGATCAGAGGGTGTGTGTGCTCCTTATAGAGGGATCAGAGGGTGTGTGTGCTCCTTGTAGAGGGATCAGAGGGGGTGTGGGCTCCTTATAGAGAGATCACAGGGTGTGTGCGCTCCTTATAGAGGGATCAGAGGGTGTGTGTGCTCCTTATAGAGGGATCAGAGGGTGTGTGTGTGCTCCTTATAGAGGGATCAGAGGGGGTGTGTGCTCCTTATAGGGGGATCAGAGGGTGTGTGTGCTCCTTATAGAGGGATCAGAGGGTGTGTGTGCTCCTTATAGAGAGATCAGAGGGTGTGTGTGCTCCTTATAGAGGGATCAGAGGGTGTGTGTGCTCCTTATAGAGAGATCAGAGGGTGTGTGTGCTCCTTATAGAGAGATCAGAGGGTGTGTGTGCTCCTTATAGAGAGATCAGAGGGTGTGAGTGCTCCTTATAGAGAGATCAGAGGGTGTGTGTGCTTATAGAGAGATCAGAGGGTGTGTGCTCCTTATAGGGGGATCAGAGGGTGTGTGTGCTCCTTATAGAGAGATCAGAGGGTGTGAGTGCTCCTTATAGAGAGATCAGAGGGTGTGTGTGCTCCTTATAGAGGGATCAGAGGGTGTATGCTCCTTATACAGGGATCAGAGGGTGTGTGTGCTCCTTATAGAGGGATCAGAGGGGGTGTGGGTTCCTTTATAGGGGGATCACAGGGGGTGTGGGTTCCTTTATAGGGGGATCACAGGGGGGTATGGGTTCCTTTATAGGGGGATCACAGGGGGTGTGGGTTCCTTTATAGGGGGATCACAGGGGGTGTGGTTCTTTTATTAGGATCACAGGGGGTGTGGGTTCCTTTATAGGGGGATCACAGGGGGTGTGGGTTCCTTTATAGGGGGATCACAGGGGGTGTGGGTTCCTTTTTAGGGGGATCACAGGGGGTGTGGGTTCCTTTATAGGGGGATCACAGGGGGGTATGGGTTCTTTTATAGGGGGATCACAGGGGGTGTGGGTTCCTTTATAGGGGGATCACAGGGGGTGTGGGTTCCTTATAGTTGGATCACAGGGGGTGTGGGCTTCTTATAGTGTAACCGGAATCCACTTGGTTCACTCGGGACGAGGCCGGGCCGGCACGGACAAGGATTGTCTAAACACGAGTCTCTTCAGGAAAAGCAAACTTTATTGTGATATCACAGAAGCTCAGACAGGATTCAATCGCAGAGACTGAGCATCGATTACACAGTGTCCTGAGGTTTTATACCCCAAATCCATAATTAGGTACATCCCAATTAGCCCACCTCCCGGTGACACTATCCCACCCCACGTGGGTTAATACCTCCCTTAATCTAATACAAAGACATTCCATACATTGGTCATAAATTGGCAAACTTCATATTAGTTTGACAGAAAATGATTTGCTATTACCCGGGATCCTGGCTGTGCCCACCTCCCCTGGGCTTGTTTATGGTTTGCTTTAGATAAGGCCTGGTCTGCTTTTCCGCTTTTGTTTGTCTCCACTAAAGGCCTCCGTGACCTTGGTGTATCCATCCCTCATCCTGTCTCTCCGTGCCAGCAACAGCCCGGATCTTCCCTATTTTAATTGCATCTCTGCTGATCTAACACATTCCTAAAACTCGATTTTTTTTTTTTTGATTTTTTTTTTCGGTTCGTTTCGTTTGTAAATTTTCGTTTCGGCCAATTTCCGTTTCGGTTCGTTTTTCGTATCGACTTTTTTCCGTAATTTCGGAAATTTTTGTGTTTTTCGGAACGTCTGTTCTCCTCGTTTCAAAGTGTCTATTCGTTTTGACGTAAACTAATGGTTTTTCGGATCCGATATTTCTGTCGATACGATAATTCTGCCATTGAGATTTCTCTGGTTTTACAAGAAGGATACATTGAGATTTCTCTGGTTTTACAAGAAGGATACATTGAGATGGGAATGATACAAAATTACAGAATCAGCGATATAACCAAAAAATATGTTGTCTGAAATGGAACCGAAATCAGGAATGGTGCCGAAATTACGAATGGAACGAAAATGATTTTTGATTTTACACATTTCTAGTCCATTCGAAAATTCCGAATAAATTTTCGTTTCGTAAATTTTTCGGAAAATTCGGATCTGGAAATTTTCGGAAAATCGGCTGAATCCGAATGCACGAATCGGAAAATTTCGTGAAAATTCCGAAAAACGAAACGCACATCCCTAGCCCCGACGTGATCCATTTAACCCACCCAGCGAGTGTGGTGGAAGTTACAGAATTGTATGGTTTGTGTAAGGATATGAATAACCGTTGGGATTGGAGTGACCTGTTAGGGGCAGAAACTCTAACATATTCTTTAAAACAATTACTGGGTAAAGGACAGGACGCTGTGGCAAAACTGGATAGAAGACCTCTGACAATGAAGTCTTTGTCCTACAGGAAAATGTAACATTTCTCCCCGTGTCGGGTAAAACCTCTTCCCGTTAAGTTTAGGGCTCGAACGTGTGAGACTCTATTGCAGGAAATCAAGCAAAGTAAAATAGACAGTTTCATTCTCGGCCACTTATCCAGAAAATTAACTAGAATGACATCCCAGATGTTAGAATAACGGGAACGAGGGGTCGTTACACTGTATACCCTTCAATAACCTACATGTAATGGGGTGCTTCCCGGCAGGAATACCAATTAAACCCTGATGTGAAGCAGGTATCGCCGATCTGAGGTTATTAATCGTGCGATACGCTTTACCATCCCCAAATATATGTGTGAAGAAACTAAACAAGTAACTGAAGGAACTGATATGGGATCAACTTGATGTTCCACACACCAAGAAACCCTTGAGTGCCATGCGTTACCATATCTCCTCCTAAATGTTGACTGAAGGCCAGTGACCCCTGACATTTCCCAAGCTATTAAGTGTAATGAGGACTCAAATTCTGAAGCGTTCCCTCTGGGTCCCCCAGGGTGGACGGTGAGACCCGAATTAGCCTGGGAGCATCTACAGACAGTTCCAGAAGTCGCAGGAACCATGGTTGAGACCTCCATAAGGGTGCTATGAGCACTATTGTAGCTAATTGTACTTGCACTAGTCTTATTACTGTTGAAATGAGAATGAATGGAGGGAAAGCGTAAAGCATCCCTAGCGTCCAATTCTGGACCAGAGCATCCGTGGCCAAAGCCATGGGGTCTGGTCTCCAATAGGGATGAGCCGAAAACCCCCGTGTTCGGTTCGCATTCGAACCGAACTCAATGGGACTCAAAAGTTCGGTTTTTAGAGTGCCCTGCAAGAGGGCATATATGCAAGATATTTACCATAAAAGGTGTATGGGGGTCCGGGTAGTGCCCTGGGGGACAGGAAACAAGGACAAAAAGTTTAAATAAAACATTTTTAAAAGGGACTGAGTTTTCCATGAAAGAAGGGTTAAAAATAAAAACAAAAAATTCCTTCAAATATCGTGCCTAGGAAATCCCCATAACCTGCCCGTGAAGTGGCGGATTTGTAGGATGTATAGAAATATTTCAAAACAAAAAAAATGACGGTAAACGGTCTTCCTTTAATCTATTCATAAACAACTGCTTGGGCGGCAGCCTGTATGAAAAGAGGAGCCATTTTAGGACACGCAGAACAAGTTTAGTGATTTTTTTGGCTATATTATGGTGAAACTTATGCAGGCTTTGGATGAAAGTAACAATAGGGGCTTTAAAATTGGGCCTTTAGTGTCGGCAACAGTGCCGTCACACCGTAACCCCTCTGTGGTATTGTGGAAGAGTGCAGGATTAGACCCTGCGTTCCAAAAAATTTAAATGATATAATTCTGGCACAGGCGTCAGTGCAGCCAAATATTGTGCCTTTGGTGGCAGCAAGTGCCTTCACACCGTAACCCCTTTGTGGTATTATGGAAGAGTTCAGTGGTGGAGGTTTTGTGAATGCAGAAGAGATCCCCGATCTATTCAGTTATGTCAGCATCAGGGGATTGATAGCTGCTGATCTAGGACTGATTCATTTTTATAAATGTCAGCCGGTCTACAGAGTCGGTGGACAGACGCACGCTTTTGTCTGTGACAAAACCTCCAGCGGCACTGAACGTCCTTTCAGAAAGCACGCTGGATGAAGGGCAACCTAGTAGCTGCATAGCATATTGGCTAAATTCTGGCCAGTGATCCAATCTCAACACCCAGTAAGCCAGTGGATCATCTGCTGGAAAGGTATCCAGGTCTGCCCTTGCCCCTAGGTAGTCCTGCACCATACGGTGAAGACGCTGGCAATGGATGCCTACATTTGACGTCCCTGGGCGTCGTGGAGTAAAAAAATTTAAAGAGGCATCAGTCAAGCGGCCCCGGCCTTCACCCCTATTCTTCTGATCATCCGCAGCCTCAGAAGCACCTGTGTCATCACTTGGTAACCTACCAGTACCTGGAAAGGTGTTACACAAGTGTCGCTTTAGAGCGTCCTCAAGTTTTTTCATCCTGTGCTCCCTCTGTGCGGGCAGGATGAGCTCTGCAACTTTACCCTTGTATCGTGGATCAAGAAGGGTTGCCAACCAGTAATGATCCCTCTCCTTGATAGCACGAATCCTGGGGTCCTTTAGCAGGCTTTGCATTATAAGGGAGCCCATGCAGGGTAGGTTGGAGGTGGCATTAGCTTCCGAGTCTTCCTGGTCAATGAGGATGACCGTATCGTGCACTTCCTCCTCCCAGCCACGCACTAGCCCTTGTGTTTCTGGGCACACAAAACCCTCCCTTGAGGAATCCCCACCTTCAATGCCCCCACTACTTAAATATTCCTCCTCCTCATCCTGTCTGATCTGAGGAGGACCCGCTGGAATGCTGTCTGCGGAAAGACTGGGGCCTTCAGAGCTAGGGAAGGCCTCCTCTTCCTCTCGCTGCTCTGCCTCTAGAGCCACATCTATAATTCCCCACAGAGTGTGCTCCAGCAGGAACACTGAAGGAATTGTGTCACTGATGCATGCACTGTCCCTGCTCACCATCCTCGTTGCCTCCTCAAATGGTGACAGTACAGTGCATGCATCCTTGATCATCAGCCACTGCAGGGGGGGAAAAAAAACAAGTTGACCTGAACCTGTCCTTGTGCCATACTCACACAGGTACTCGTTGATGGCCCTCTGCTGCTTGTGCAGACGCTGCAACATTGCTAATGTCAAGTTCCACCTGGTGGGCATGTCACAGATCAGATGGTTTGTGGGAAGGTGGAATTCTCTTTGAATTTCTGCCAGGCGAACACTTGTTGGGAATGACCGTCTGAAGTGGCTGCAGACTTTTCTGGCCTGGCTGAGAAGCTCTGCCAGCCCTGGGTACCTGGTTAGGAAACGGTGTACCACCAGATTTAGGACGTGTGCTAGGCATGGTACATGTGTCAACTTACCCAGGCGTAGGGCGAAGAGAAGGTTGCTGCCATTATCGCAGATGATCATTCCCAGCTGAAGCTGGCGTGGTGTTAACCATCTCTGCACCTGCCCCTGCAGAGCTGACAGAATTTCTGGCCCGGTGTGGCTCCTGTCCCCTAAACAAACCAGCTCAAGCACAGTATGGCATCTTTTTGCTTGAGCCATTGCGTAGCCCCTGCCACGCGTCGGTTTAACTGCCACTTTCCCAGAGACAGAGAAGGAGGAGGAGGAAGAGGGAGAGGTGGTGGTGGAGCAGACAGACCTCATACAAGCAGCTTTCTGGAGGCCTGGTGGATGAACAAGCTCCAGCACAGAGCCCCATCTTGGATCCCTCCCAGCTGCAATCAGAGTTACCCAGTGTGCCGTGAAGGAAATGTAACGGCCCTGTCCATGCTTGCTGGACCACGTGTCTAAAGTCACATGAACCTTGCTGCTGACTGCCTTTCCCAATGACTCGATACCATGGTTTTCCACGTGCTGGTATAGTGCTGGAATGGCCTTCCGTGAATAGTAATGGCGTTTTGGAACCTGCCACTGTGGTACAGCACATTCAGCAAATTCACGGAAGGGAGCAGAGTCCACCAGCTGTAATGCGAGTCATTTTGCTAAGCTGGCATTTAGACGCTGTGCTTGGGACTATATTTTTTCTTATGCTGCAGCAGCTGGGGCAACGTAATCTGACTGCGTAAATCATCAGCTGTTGATACTGTCACATTGTGAGGAAGGACCTGGTACATCTATTACTGTAGCATCATCCCTGTCAGTGGAGGTTGGAGTCAATGACATGGCAGGACATATAGTGGGGGTAGAGACAGATGAGGAGGAGGAGGACCTACGCAAAGTTTTGCGCCAACGGGATGCGTGGCAGGTGGTCATATGTCGCCTCAAGCACGTGGTACCCAAGCGTCCGGTGTCTTTCCCACGCTTGAGCCTCATCTGACATAGATTACAAATAGCAACGGTGCGGTCTCCTGCACATTTCTTAAAGAACTCCCTGACAGCAGAGTTCCTGGATGTGTGCTTTGAGACAACAGTGCTCTGCACCTGAGCAGCTCTGACATCTGATGCCTTGGACTGGCTAGTGCTACGGTTGGTCATAGAGGATGTTGTGCCTCGTGTTTGTTGTGCCTCCTCCTCACTTGACTCCTCTGTTCGATCAGGCACCCAGGTGGAGTCAGTGACCTCATCATCATTGTTATCACCCCCAATCTCCTCATCACTGGAGCCAACTTGGCAGTATGCTGCAGCTGCTGGGGCAACATGAGTGCCAGTTATTTGTGTGTCATCACTGGCACCCCCTTCCTCTAGGTTGATTATACTCCCTTCCTCAACCTCAGAGATTGAATCAGAGCACTGTAGTTGCTGCGCATCCTCAAGCAGCATGTCACTGTCATTGTAGTCAAACAATTCAGCTGACTCCTCCGTGTGTGATAGTGAGGCTACGGCAGTAGTAGCTGTGGACATGGAGGCTGCATTAGATGCTTTGGCAGCTGAGGTGGACTGTAAAGCACTACAAGCCTGGCTGGCAGAGGACTCGGAGGATGAGGACGGCCTGGTTAGCCAATCCACCAAATCCTCTGTATGTTGCTGCTGCTTAAGACGGCCAGCACCAGTTAGAAAAGGACAAGCCTGCCCCTGCAGAGGATGCACCATGTCCACGACGACCAGAGGCACAGCCTCCCGACACAGAGGATGCTTGCCCTCTTATCTGAGTCTGGAAGCGTCTGCCTGTCCTTTTTGGTCTTTCTGACATAATGAGTGATATATAGATTAAATATATACAGAACCCTGATTCAACTCTGGTATAAAGATTAAAGATTTCCAGAACTCTTGTATAACTCAGTGAGACACCCTGATAGCTGGCAGCCAGTGACAAGACACAGATTACAAGTCTCAGAAACCTCCTATAAATCAGTGAGACCCCCTGATGGGTGGCAGTGACAAGACACAAATTACAATTCCCAGAAATCATCTACAAATCAGTGAGACCCCCTGATAGGACCCACTGATAGCTGGCAACAGTGACAAGACAGATTACAATTCGCATAAATCTGCTAGAAGTATGTGTGACCCCCTGATAGCTGGCAGTGAGAAGACACAGATTACAATTCCCAGTAACCTCCTATAAATCAGTGAGACCCCCTGATGGGTGGCAGTGAGAACACAAAGATTACAACAATTCCAAGATATTTTGTAGAAAGGAGACCCCCCCCCCAATAGCTGCTGGCAGACTGGCAGTGAGAACACACACTAACACAACAATATCCTCTCAAAAAACACGTGCTGAAGGCTGTGTATAGTGTGCTGCGGGACTTAGCCCTGTGAACCCATGATTGGGCAAAATTTGCCCAATCAGGACTCTGAGCCGTGATTGGCATAGTCTTGAACCTGTCTTGCACCTGACCTGTGGTCAGGTGCAAGGCTGTAGCCAATTACAAGCTTCAGGCCAGTGGAAAAGTGCATTGTGGGCGAACATGCGGACATGTTCGTAGTTCGAACATGCGATGTTCGAATCGAACTCCGAACCGATCAGCTCATCCCTAGTCTCCAACTGTAGTATTGTGGTAAAAGAATAATAAGGAATGACAAACTGGCAAATACCCTGGTGTCTAATCTCCAATTGCTGGAGTCTATCAGATACCTTGAATTCCAGTCCGCCATTACAATGCTGAACCCTGGAATGTATTGGCCTGGACTGAGAGATTGTGACACCGGTAAAATCCCCAAAAGATTTTGCGGTCTCTGCCAACTGTTTAGACCTGAGGCCACCTAGATGGTTGATATAACACACAGTGGACAGGTTGTTCATACTCAGGAGTATGGAACGTGCCAAGAAATGTTTGATAAAACTTGAATAGCAAACAATCACGTAAGGAGTTCTAAACACCTTATATGCAATTCTTTGTGGAATCCCATCTGAGACCTGTGGAAAGTGATCCGCAGCGCGCCCCAGCCAGATCTGCTGGCGTCTGACTATGACCAACTCTGGAGTTGGATGGATGATGGCTTTGCCGTTCCATGACTCGAAATGATTTAGCCACCACTGCATCTCCAATTTCGACTCGTCGTCCAGAGAGATGCAATCTGGGTAAAGCCATCCCCTCCGCAGAAATCGTGCTTTCAGACGTGTTAGAGCTCAACAATACACTTGAAAAGACCACTTGTATTGCTGCGTAGAGTAGGCCCAGGAGGTGAGATAACCATCTCAGAGAATTCTCCTGCAGATAGAAGACATCTGATTTCTCTGTGAATCAGCCGAACTTTGGCTGAAGGCAGAGAAAGAGACATCTCCCCCCAGTCTAAAGTCCCTTAAGAGCTCCCTATTAACATACCTCAATATGGGATGCACCTGTAAACATGTAACAGTGACTATATACAGAATGCGCCTGTAAACATGTAACACAGTGACTATATACAGAATGCACCTGTAAACATGTAACACAGTGACCATATACAGAATGCACCTGTAAACATGTAACACAGTGACTATATACAGAATGCACTGTAAACATGTAACACAGTGACTATATACAGAATGCGCCTGTAAACATGTAACACAGTGACTATATACAGAATGCGCCTGTAAACATGTAACACAGTGACTATATACAGAATGCACCTGTAAACATGTAACATAGTGACTATATACAGAATGCACCTGTAAACATGTAACACAGTGACTATATACAGAATGCGCGCCTGTAAACATGTAACACTGTTGACTATATACAGAATGCACCTGTAAAACATGTAACACAGTGACTATATACAGAATGCCACCTGTTAAACATGTAACACAGTGACTATATACAGAATGCACCTGTAAACATGTAACACAGTGACTATATACAGAATGCCACCTGTAAACATGTAACCAGTGACTATATACAGAATGCACCTGTAAACATGTAACCACAGTGACTATATACAGAATGCACCTGTAAACATGTAACCTAGTGACTATATACAGAATGCACCTGTAAACATGTAACATAATGACTATTTCCTACATATTTATTTTCTGTTAATCTGTATATTTGGTCTTGTGTTAATATCTTGCATTTTACTATTTTGTATTTCTGTAACAATTCAATGTTCTTGAATCCAGGACATACTTGAAAACCAGAGAATCTCAATGTATCCGTCCTGGTAAAATCCTTTATAAATAAATAAATCTCCATCGTAGTTACGGTGACACCTAGAAATTCGATAGACTGTGTCGGTGTAAGGACCGATATTTTGTAGTTTATCGGGATTGTCAGATAAGCGTCTTTAGGTCTATATTGACCATCCAATCTTGCGGAGATAAAACTCCTTTTAATGACGGAATGTCTTCCCTTTGGAAATGATTGTACACAACGTACTCGTTTAGGTGTTTTAAATTGATACTGGGCAGAATTCTCCGTCTTCCTTTTTACTAGGAATATATGGTTTAGGAATATCTCCTTGTGACGTGTCACGTTCACCTCTTATATTGCGTTTTTCTTGTAGTGAAATAACAGCTTCGTCTTTTCTGATATAACCAGAACTCCCGGAGGAATAGTTTGTATGAAATTATACTCCCCAAAAGATCCTGATCTTCTCGAACTCCTCTAACTACTTTGACGGTGGAAAAAAAGGTGGGGTCCTTTAGGGGGTTCTTGTTAAGAGGATTGAAAGGAGCCGCTTGAGGTGGAATTTATAAATGAACATCTGGCTGAGAGATTCTCTAGACATTTTAACCATATTATACTCCAAGGTTGAGGAAAAACGCCGACAGAGTCACAACAAGGGCATCTGCCGGATTATTTACGTGGGCATAAGAACGAGGGCACCTGGGGAAACAGGCAGGTTCGGGCCAGTCATAAACCACTTGTTTATTTTACTTATTCGCTCATTTTATTGGGAGACCTCCGTTTAAAATCGCACCTGTTCGTCTGAGGTAACTGCCCGAAACGTTGTTGAAACTCCCCGAGGGAGGCAACAAGCCGCAGCATTCTGCGCATGCGCGAACCGCTGCAAGCGTTACCTCAGAGCAATGGCGCGACGTCGTGCCTTTCCTCAGGAACATCTGCAGGGGAGGCGCCAAATCCCCACAGAAACCGCCGGAGAGACGGACTCGTAAACAAAGTAAAAACTCGCCATATAAAACCGCCCGTAGTATGCTTCCTGAGGTAAACTCGCCGCGGCGTACCGCGCATGCGTGAGTCGCCGCGAGCACTACCTCGGGCAATGGCAAAAAGCCGCACCTCTCCTAATGACGAAGGTACAGGGGAGGTGCCAAAACACCACAGGAAGCTGCCGTAAAAGACGGACTCGTCCCCCAGATGAAAATAAGACGCTGGAAAGCGAAAAACAAAAAGAGAGTCCCCAAATGAGACAATAAAAAATAAAGGCAAAACCTAGCCCTGTACATATAAGTCCCAAATGGCTGACAATAGAAATAAAACACACGCTAACAGAGTGTCTAAATAATGTAAGGAATTAGAATATATGTATATATCAAGACAATAAAGTACAGTGAAACTGCCAAACAATTTTAATACCGAGATTGCTGCTAATACTCATCTTATCTCGGCGAGCAACAAAGAAAAGAGGAGGAGCCAAGGGTAACCAGGGAATTTATGGAGCGGTCTACCGGACGATTGGACAGCAGGGAGCTGGACTGTACCATTACCTGCTATTGTTATATGTATTGTTAAACGGTATTTTTCTCTCTCAATGCTTCTGTTGTATTTGAGAGATTTTCTTTGCTGCTATCGGCTTAAGTAAAGAAAAGATAGTATAATACTCGCCTTCGTGTCTTGTGGGATAATTTGGATGACCTATAGTAGCTTGCTCACTCATTCATTTTCCCAAGCGCGCTCGTCATTGCTCTGCCTGAGTGATCACAACAGATGACTAGAGATCTGTAATCAAGATAGTGGACCCACAGAGACCCCAGGAAAAGGAGAGAGACCCAAACATCTGGTGTCAGCAAGTGGGATCACGTGCTCGGGTGCATGGAGTCTATTTTACTCTCTTACCTGTGTACTGTGATCCTAAACCTATTAGGTCTTTTGCCTCCAAACTTTCTGTCATCTCCTTTTTTTTTCAAGTAATTGTGCCGTGTGAATAAGTTATACCAGAAGCTTCACATGGACAGATATCTTTAGAAGTCCAACTGCCATCCGTCCCCAGTCCAGTTGCGTTACGTCAATTGACCAGCTGCCACTGGAACTGATGGAGTAGTTGGAGCTGCGAGTGAATAAGGGACACTTGGTAGTGTTGCCATGTGACTATGTAAACCAGCCAATGAGATCCATCCATAGAGCTTTGGGGAGCTAGGATCACCGGACACATAAGCCAGGAAAGTGGATATAATGAAGCACCCACACACACGTACTTCCCACCACCCACATGGAATATTCTTCTGTCTTATGTAGTAAGAGAAAGGGTGATACTCGTAGACTTCGGAACTCACGGTCGCCACTGCTTTGCCAGCACAGGACCTGCATCTCTGAAAGGGTCGCCACTGTTTTGGCAGCACAAGACCTGCGTCTCTGAAAGGGTCACCACTGCTTTGCGAGCACAGGACTGTGGTATCAGGTCTTCGGTACAGAGAAGATAGTTGAACACTAGATTATCACCTTTCGGCCCATCTAGTCTGCCCAATTACATGGATACTTTACCTGGATTTATCTTTTGTTTAGGATAGCCTTATGCCTATCCCATGCCTGCTTAAATTCAATCACTGTTTTGGCCTCTACCACTTCTACTGGAAGACTGTTCCATGTATCCACCACCCTCTCAGTAAAATAATGCTTCCTGATGTTACTTTTAAACCTTTGCCCCTCTAATCTAAGACTATGTCTCTTGTTTTGCTACTTTGTTTCCTTTTAAATATACTCCCTTCCTCTACCTTGTGGATTCCCTTTACATATTTAAATGTTTCTATCATATCTCCTCTGTCTCGTCTTTTTTCCAAGCTGTACATGTTAAGATCATTAAGCCTTTCCTGGTAACTTTTCTCCTTCAAGCCGTACACCATTTTAGTAGCCCATCTCTGAACTCTCTCTAAGATGTCTATATCCTTCTGGAGATACGGTCTCCAGTACTGCACACAGTACTCCAAGTGAGGTCTCACCAGTGCTCTGTACAGTGGCATGAGCACTTCCCTTTTCCTACTGCTAATACAGGCTCTCCCTACACAACCAAGCATTCTGCCAGCATTTCCAAGCATTCTGCCAGCATTTCCTGCTGCTCTATTACATTGACTACTTACCCTTAGATCCTCTGAAATAATAATACCCCTAAATCCCAACCCTCAGATGTATCAAATATTCTATATTCAGCCCTTGGGTTTTTACGTCCCAGGTGCATTATCTTGCACTTATCCACATTAAAACTCAATTGTCACAGCTCCCACCATTTTTTTAGTTTACCTAAATCATTTGTCATTTGGCTGATCCCTCCAGGAACGTCAACCCTGTTGCAAATCTTTGTGTCATAAGCAAAAATACATACTTTTCCATTAATACCTTCTGCAATATCACTAATAAAATTATTAAAGAGAATGGGTCCAAGTACTGACCCCTGAGGTACCCCACTGGTAACAAGACCTTGCGCCGAATAAACTCCATTTACCACAACCCTCTGTTGCCGGTCACTCAGCCACTGCCTAATCCATTCAACATGAAGTGATATCGAACCAAAACAGGAAAACAGGCTTATAGTGGGTTAAACAAATTAAATAGTTTAAATATATTGGACAATCATATAGTTTGGAAAGTTTACGGCGTCGGCTAAACCATAACGCACATTAAATTGCTGCCTCCGAAGATATTTAAGGAGGTTTCTGCCTTCCATTAAACCAGGCATCTGTTCCTTGTATTATTTTGAGGCATAGTTTACCATGGTTTGCCGGTTTCTTAGTTCATTGCATGTTAATGTTTATATCCAGCCTCTACAGATCAGTTTGGAGACGGTAGAAACTAGGTTTGAACTGGTTCTGCAAGTTAAGTTGGGAGAAGTGTGTGACGGACGGACAGGGGCCGGATTACCTGGTAAAATATTAACTGTGCAGCGCTGCCCTGCATACAGCCATGATTTCATTTATTCACCCCCCCCCCCAATCAGAGGTGACGGGAATCCGAAAAAGTCTTTTGTCATCCAGGGAGCAAAGGATCAGAGTCCTTTTGAAGTGGGGCATGAAAGTCCTGCTCAGTTGATCACAGGGAGAGAAGGGACACCTTGACGGGCCTGAGTGGAGCCAGTTTGCCAGGATTAAAGTCAAGCAGCTGTTTTCTCTCAATGTTACAGAGAGCCGAGTGTCCAGACAGTGCAATATAGGACATACTGGCTGGTTTGATGGTGAATTCTGAGAATGCATCTTCATGCCCCATGATTTATTGTATATTTTTCTGTTTTGTGCTGAATCTGCCTTTGCTGCTTACATGCTATTGATTTCATAGCTATTTTGTCCCTGCTGGGTTTCCTTAGCTTGCTGTATCCAGCTAGTTTCCACCCCTTGCTCTGTGTCTTGTTCTAAGGGACTTCCTGGTTACATAGCAGCCATTCTGTGCACACTGCTGGACACAACTAATGTCTTTTTACCCACATTGCTGTACACTATTACAAGATTGTCAGTCTGACCATTAAACTCTTCAACTGGATTCATCTTTCTACGTGTCAGTTTTGCTGGGTTGAAGCTATCTGCTGAACTTCATCGTGTGAGTACTGGTCAAATACAGACTTCACAGCTTTGCTTAGGGAAGCAGAATATGCATCTTCTGGGAGCAGGGGTGTATGAAGTTTGTGGAGTGATGCTTAGTACAAGGAAATACACAGATTAATATCTGACTCATGCCAATTCGTATCAATGCTTATTTTTAACCAAGATTAGGTTACTTAAATCATTCTTTTCTGGTTTAGTGGAAATTGAGAATTAGAATTTTACCAGAACCCATGGGCTAAAGGTCTATTTGATGGATTGGACTGGACTTTTTGGCCTGGGTTCATGCTTTGGTTCCTTGGCAATCAAAATCCTTCACGTACTACCGTATATAATAATGTTTCTGCTTTTCCTAGTAAATACGTACAAGGTAATATTGTTTATTATAGAGAAATGTTGCTGTACCCCCCTCCTGCAAACCCTCACCCATACTAGACCCCTGCTTGCCCTCCCCTATATAGTGCAACGCCTAACCAGGTCCTAAACATGAAAAGGGAAACCGACGGTTCTATGGACCCATAAATGGACCCACTTATGTGTGGGAAGGCCCAGAGTTAACTGTTCCATAGACACGATTCTCACCTTATATTTTGTATCTACTGATAAATTGTCGTGACAAAAGGGATTGTACAGTACTTTACAATTTATCCAAAATATTAATAATTGAAACATGCAATTTATTTTCCTCATCACATAAGCCATCTGTCCGAATCCACCCCTCCCTGTGCCTGCTAATTCCCGTTTCTGCTTTTAGATACTTATCTATAGAATTGAAACTCACCCGTTTATTCCTCCTAGGCAAATTTCAGCAACCAGATTCAGATAACAATAGATGTCATAGGAATGTTATCACCAGACATAGGTGCTACACCCTCTGTATATGTTGCCGTGTCTGCTCGGCAGAATATAATTGTTTCCTATTGTTTCTATGACATCACATTCCACAATTGCTTGCAAGGGTATAAACACATTGATCTAAATGAATACAATTTAAATGACATATACTAGCTTGTGTGTGTCTCATTCATTGCTCGTCATTGCTCTGCCTGAGCGATCAAAACAGATGACCAGAGACCTGTAATCGAGATGTGGAACAGACGGAGACCCCCAGAAAAGGCGAAAGACCCTAACACTTGGTGTTCTGTTACACTGTGATACAATAAACCTTCCAGTCAGTTTCGAAATTTCCTCCATTTTTTATTTAAACAAAAAGAAACTGAAAAGCAGGAAATTAAACCAAATGAACCAATGCCAGCGGCAGGAGAGAGATGGGCAGCAAACTGGTAGAAAACGGCTTTAAAAAACAGTGCCCTGCGGCTGACATCACCGCGTACCAACCATCAATACAAAACTATCAGAAAATGGGCGAATCGCAACACAAAGCCCACTGAACCGGGAGATCACCGAGTGGCAGCCACCACCAGATACCACAGGGAGACAATGGCATTGACACAAATCACACAGATATAACCCGACCCCTCCCCGACACAAATCACACAGATATAACCCGACCCCTCCCTGACACAAATCACAGATATAACCCGACCCCTCCCTGACACAAATCACACAGATATAACCCGACCCCTCCCTGACACAAATCACACAGATATAACCCGACCCCTCCCAGACACAAATCACACAGATATAACCCGACCCCTCCCAGACACAAATCACACAGATATAACCCGACCCCCCCCGACACAAATCACAGATATAACCCGACCCCTCCCTGACACAAATCACAGATATAACCCGACCCCTCCCTGACACAAATCACACAGATATAACCCGACCCCTCCCTGACACAAATCACACAGATATAACCCGACCCCTCCCAGACACAAATCACACAGATATAACCCGACCCCTCCCAGACACAAATCACAGATATAACCCGACCCCCCCCCGACACAAATCACAGATATAACCCGACCCCTCCCTGACACAAATCACAGATATAACCCGACCCCTCCCCGACACAAATCACACAGATATAACCCGACCCCTCCCCGACACAAATCACACAGATATAACCCGACCCCTCCCTGACACAAATCACAGATATAACCCGACCCCTCCCTGACACAAATCACACAGATATAACCCGACCCCTCCCCGACACAAATCATACAGATATAACCCGACCCCTCCCCGACACATATCACAGATATAACCCGACCCCTCCCTGACACAAATCACAGATATAACCCGACCCCTCCCTGACACAAATCACACAGATATAACCCGACCCCTCCCTGACACAAATCACACAGATATAACCCGACCCCTCCCCGACACAAATCATACAGATATAACCCGACCCCTCCCCGACACATATCACAGATATAACCCGACCCCTCCCTGACACAAATCACACAGATATAACCCGACACAAATCACACAGATATAACCCGACACAAATCACACAGATATAACCGAGCTGCTGCAGCATTACCTGGGTTTTGTGTCAGGAGGTCTGTATATCTATGGGTATTACCTGTGTCTTTAGGGGTCTTTGTTATCAAGGTATATATATGGTATATAGTGGTGGAGTGTCTGTTCATCGGGAAGTCAGTCTGAAGGTACACAATCCCTCCAGATCCATTTATTTCCCTGGTTAAGGAGCTCGCTGTACGTGGTTATGGATGCGTGAGGTATACAGAGCTTTCTATCCGGGTGCAGCGTTTTAAAGATGAAGCTTTATACGTGTGGATTCTGGCCTCCGTCACCAGTTACTGACACGGCCCAGAATGTATAAAGGCCACCTTTGGATTTATATTAAAATTTAACCCCCCAACTGCCAGGAGAGCTCAGATCAGTGATCAGTCATAAAGGGTTAACCTCACACAGCAGCTGAGGGGTTAATCACAGTACTGGCCTCGCGGTGATTGAATATAAAGTGTTAATGCTGTATGGAGGTTTATAGATCTGCCGGGTATGGCCGTGACGCGTGTGCATGAACCCCGCTGTGATGTCACAAGACGAAAGATCCAGGTCTGAGTGCAACCCCTGGATTAACCGCACTGTGCCAGGGCCGCCCCGGCTACCCCTCCCCCGGCACAGAATACTATCCCAAAACCGAGGCACCTCCAGATACTCCCCACTACGAGAGCAAGACACCACCTGAAAACAACCCCCCTCCCTAGTGCGGGATGCCATCACCAGATCCCCCCCCTCCCGATGCAGGATGCCATCACCAGATCCTCCCCCGGTGCAGTATGACATCACCAGATCCCCCCCCCCTCCCGATGCAGGATGCCATCACCAGATCCTCCCCCGGTGCAGTATGACATCACCAGATCCCCCCCCGATGCAGGATGCCATCACCAGATCCTCCCCCGGTGCAGTATGACATCACCAGATCCCCCCCCTCCCGATGCAGGATGCCATCACCAGATCCTCCCCCGGTGCAGTATGACATCACCAGATCTCCCCCCCTCCCGATGCAGGATGCCATCACCAGATTCTCCCCCGGTGCAGTATGACATCACCAGATCTCCCCCTCCCGATGCAGGATGCCATCACCAGATCCCGCCCATATCCTGGCGCAGGATGCCATCACCACACCCCCTCCCCTTGAGTAGGTTACATAGATTACCCCATAAAGCACAGCACCCAGAGAGTTAGTGCAGCTCTGTCATGCAGGCTGAGGCTGGCAAAGCGCTGGTTTCAGACATTAGGTCACACAGATCACAGGCGTTTAGTACCAAATACAGAGCATGGGTTGTTATACAGAGGCGGGGCGGTGCCCGGCACATGTCATACAGATGCCGGGGCGGTCCTCCAGCGGGTGTTATACAGAGGCCGGGGCGGTCCTCCAGCGGGTGTTATACAGAGGCCGGGGCGGTCCTCCAGCGGGTGTTATACAGAGGCCGGGGCGGTCCTCCAGCGGGTGTTATACAGAGGCCGGGGCGGTCCTCCAGCGGGTGTTATACAGAGGCCGGGGCGGTCCTCCAGCGGGTGTTATACAGAGGCCGGGGCGGTCCTCCAGCGGGTGTTATACAGAGGCCGGGGCGGTCCTCCAGCGGGTGTTATACAGAGGCCGGGGCGGTCCTCCGGCGGGTGTTATACAGAGGCCGGGGCGGTCCTCCAGCGGGTGTTATACAGAGGCCGGGGCGGTCCTCCGGTGCATGCTGAACGCTCACATGCCGGGTTAGACAAGTCCTCATTCCTGCAGCTTTACCTCCAGCGCGACTCGTCACACGGACAGGGAAAAAGTCTCTCAAAGAAAAAAAAAAAAAAACACCTCCGAGGTGGACGGACAGACTGACGGTTAATCCGACTTCACGCGCTCCGGTCCGAGAACTTTCCTCCTCTGGTGAATCATGTGGAAGTAAAGCTGCGGAAAGACTGAAACACAAACAGGGGTCAGCGCGGAGCCACAATGCCTACACAACACGGCACAACAAGCTACACCACACGGCACAACAAGCTACACCACACGGCACAACAAGCTACACCACACGGCACAACAAGCTACACAACACGGCACAACAAGCTACACCACACAACAAGCTACACAACATGGCACAACAAGCTATACCACACGGCACAACAAGCTATACCACACGGCACAACAAGCTATACCACACGGCACAACAAGCTATACAACACGGCACAACAAGCTACACAACACGGCACAACAAGCTACACAACACGGTCACGGCACAACAAGCTATACAACACGGCACGCACAACAAGCTATACCACACGGCACAACAAGCTATACCACACGGTACAACAAGCTATACCACACGGCACAACAAGCTATACAACACGGCACAACAAGCTATACAACACGGCACAACAAACTATACAACACGGCACGCACGACAAGCTATACCACACGGCACAACAAGCTATACCACACGGCACAACAAGCTATACCACACGGCACAACAAGCTATACCACACGGCACAACAAGCTATACCACACGGTACAACAAGCTATACAACACGGCACGCACAACAAGCGATACCACACGGCACAACAAGCTATACAACACGGCACAACAAGCTACACAACACGGTCACGGCACAACAAGCTACAGTTGTGTTCAAAATGATTCAACCCCCACTGAAATTGAGTGTTTTGGCCAGTTTGACATTGATTTTGATCATTCAGTCATCTTGCTTACAATTAAATCAAAGAGGCACGTGTAGGTCAGACAAATATAACATAACATTTATAATGAAATAACCACAAATGTCTTTTCTGTGCTCACATCATTATCAGTTTTATTCAACCCCCAAGTGACATTCAATCTTAGTACTTAGTACAACATCCTTTTACAGTTATAACAGCTTTTAAACGTGAAGCATAGCTTGACACAAGTGTCTTGCAGCCATCTACGGGTATCTTCGCCCATTCGTCATGGGCAAAAGCCTCCAGTTCAGTCACATTCTTAGGCTTGCGCACTGCAACTGCTTTCTTTAAGTCCCACCAGAGGTTCTCAATCGGATTTAAGTCAGGTGACTGCGATGGCCACTCCAAAATGTTCCAGCCTTTAATCTGCATCCATGCTTTAGTGGACTTGGAGGTATGCTTGGGATCATTGTCCTGTTGAAAGGTCCAACGTCTCCCAAGCCTCAGGTTTGTGACGGACTGCATCACATTGTCATCCAATATCTCCTGGTACTGAAGAGAATTCATGGTACCTTGCACACGCTGACGCTTCCCTGTACCTGCAGAAGCAAAACAGCCCCAAAGCATGATTGACCCCCCGCCATGCTTCACAGTAGGCAAGGTGTTCTTTCTTCATAGGCCTTGTTCTTCCTCCTCCAAACATAGCGTTGATCCATGGCCCAAACAGTTCTAATTTTGTTTCATCAGTCCAAACACTATCCCAAAACTTCTGTGGTTTGTCCACATGACTTTTGGCATACTGCAGTCGACTCTTCTTATTCTTTGGAGACAGCAAGGGGGTGCGCCTGGAAGTTCTGGCATGGAGGCCTTCATTACGCAGTGTTCGCCGTATTGTCTGAGCTGAAACTTCAGTACCCACATCTGACAAATCTTTTCTCAGTTCCTCAGCAGTCACACGGGGACTTTTCTCCACTCTACGCTTCAGGTAGCGCACAGCAGTCGAAGTCAGCATCTTCTTTCTGCCACGACCAGGTAGCGTTTCAACAGTGCCCTTTGCCTTGAATTTGCGAATGATGCTTCCTATGGTCTCTCTTGGTATGTTTAACATCTTTGCAATCTTCTTATAGCCATTGCCCTTCCTGTGAAGAGTAATCACCTCTTCTCTTGTCTTCCTGGACCATTCTCTTGACTTCACCATGTTTGTAACCACACCAGTAAATGTCTAGAAGGAGCTGAGTATCACAGTCATTTTAAAGCTGCCTAATTGGTGCTTATTATGCTTTATTGCTGCTCCGTGACATCCACAGGTGTTTTCAATACCTGATTGAAAACACTTGAATGAACCTCTGTTCTTCAGAGTGGTAGTCTTTAAGGGGTTGAATAATTGTGTCAATGAAGAATTCACAAAAGAAACATTTACTACTGTATTACAAAACCAATTGATGTCATTTTAGTTGCATATGGTTCTTTAAAAAGTCCTTGTAGGATTTCATTCTGAATACAATTACAAATGTCACTAAATTCCCTAAAACCCTTTACAGCATTGGGGGTTGAATAATTTTGAACACAACTGTATACAACACGGCACAACAAGCTATACCACACGGCACGCACAACAAGCTATACCACACGGCACGCACAACAAGCTATACCACACGGCACGCACAACAAGCTATACCACACGGCACAACAAGCTATACCACACGGCACAACAAGCTACACCACACGGCACAACAAGCTACACCACACGGCACAACAAGCTATACCACACGGCACAACAAGCTATACAACACGGCACGCACAACAAGCTATACCACACGGCACAACAGGCTATACCACACGGCACAACAAGCTATACAACACGGCACAACAAGCTAACAACACGGCACTCACAACACGCTATACAACACGGCACAACAAGCTATACAACACGGCACGCACAACAAGCTATACCACACGGCACAACAAGCTATACCACACGGCACAACAAGCTATACCACACGGCACAACAAGCTATACCACACGGCACAACAAGCTATACAACACGGCACGCACAACAAGCTATACCACACGGCACGCACAACAAGCTATACCACACGGCACAACAAGCTATACCACACGGCACAACAAGCTATACCACACGGCACAACAAGCTATACCACACGGCACAACAAGCTATACCACACGGCACAACAAGCTATACAACACGGCACAACAAGCTATACCACACGGCACAACAAGCTAACAACACGGCACTCACAACACGCTATACAACACGGCACAACAAGCTATACAACACGGCACGCACAACAAGCTATACCACACGGCACAACAAGCTATACCACACGGCACAACAAGCTATACAACACGGCACAACAAGCTATACAACACGGCACTCACAACACGCTATACAACACGGCACAACAAGCTATACAACACGGCACGCACAACAAGCTATACCACACGGCACAACAAGCTATACCACACGGCACAACAAGCTATACCACATGGCACGCACAACAAGCTATACCACACGGCACGCACAACAAGCTATACCACACGGCACGCACAACAAGCTATACCACACGTCACAACAAGCTATACCACACGGCACAACAAGCTATACCACACGGCACAACAAGCTATACCACACGGCACAACAAGCTATACAACACGGCACAACAAGCTACACCACACGGCACAACAAGCTACACCACGGCACAACAAGCTATACCACACGGCACAACAAGCTATACAACACGGCACGCACAACAAGCTATACCACACGGCACAACAAGCTATACAACACGGCACAACAAGCTATACAACACGGCACAACAAGCTATACAACACGGCACAACAAGCTAACAACACGGCACTCACAACACGCTATACAACACGGCACAACAAGCTATACAACACGGTACGCACAACAAGCTATACCACACGGCACAACAAGCTATACCACACGGCACAACAAGCTATACCACACGGCACAACAAGCTATACCACACGGCACAACAAGCTATACCACACGGCACAACAAGCTATACCACACGGCACAACAAGCTATACAACACGGCACAACAAGCTATACAACACGGCACGCACGACAAGCTATACCACACGCACAACAAGCTACACCACACGGTACAACAAGCTATACCACACGGCACAACAAGCTATACCACACGGCACAACAAGCTATACCACACGGCACAACAAGCTATACCACACGGCACAACAAGCTATACCACACGGCACAACAAGCTATACAACACGGCACGCACAACAAGCGATACCACACGGCACAACAAGCTACACCACACGGCACAACAAGCTATACAACACGGCACAACAAGCTACACAACACGGTCACGGCACAACAAGCTATACAACATGGCACGCACAACAAGCTATACCACACGGCACAACAAGCTATACCACACGGCACAACAAGCTATACCACACGGCACAACAAGCTTTACCACACGGCACAACAAGCTATACCAAACACGCACTCACAACACGCTATACAACACGGCACAACACAAGCTATACAACACGGCACGCACAACAAGCTATACCACACGGCACAACAAGCTATACACACGGCACAACAAGCTATACCACACGGCACAACAAGCTATACACACGGCACAACAAGCTATACACCACGGCACAACAAGCTATACCACACGCACAACAAGCTATACCACACGGCACAACAAGCTATACACACGGCACAACAAGCTATACAACACGGCACGCACGACAAAGCTATACCACACACGCACAACAAGCTACACCACACGGTACAACAAGCTATACCACACGGCACAACAAGCTATACCACACGGCACAACAAGCTATACCACACGGCACAACAAGCTATACCACACGGCACAACAAGCTATACCACACGGCACGCACAACAAGCTATACAACACGGCACGCACAACAAGCTATACCACACGGCACAACAAGCTACACCACACGGCACAACAAGCTACACCACACGGCACAACAAGCTACACCACACGGCACAACAAGCTATACAACACGGCACAACAAGCTATACCACACGGCACAACAAGCTATACAACACGGCACGCACAACAAGCTATACAACACGGCACGCACAACAAGCTATACAACACGGCACGCACAACAAGCTATAAACACGGCACGCACAACAAGCTATACCACACGGCACGCACAACAAGCTATACAACACGGCACAACAAGCTATACCACGGCACAACAAGCTATACAACACGGCACAACAAGCTATACAACACGGCACAACAAGCTACACCACACGGCACAACAAGCTATACCACACGGCACAACAAGCTATACAACACGGCACGCACAACAAGCTATACAACACGGCACGCACAACAAGCTATACAACACGGCACGCACAACAAGCTATAAACACGGCACGCACAACAAGCTATACCACACGGCACGCACAACAAGCTATACAGCTCTGAGAGGTGAAAACCTTGAGAATTGCCAGGAGAATGAACAATCTAGACCAAATAGCCAATTTGGAAAGTGAGATAAAATGGGAGAATTTTTTTGGTTTGACTGTTCTGACCTAGAATTTTCAATTCTCCAGTCATTCTCAAGGTTTTCACCGCTCTCTGAATAACCCTGCATAGGTTTGAATGTTAAAAATATTCCCGTTTTTACCCAATATCTAAGGCTAGGGACAGATGAGCGCATTTTCTGCGGCCACCGTCAAAATGTACGTCGATGCGTGCGCACGCATTTTTTCACGGAATACGCTTAAGTGGTCAGACGATGCGCAATTCTGGACGTATTTCATGACGATGGGGTAAAAAGAAGTCTAGGGAAATCCGGCTGTTTGAACGTTATGTTGGCCGCACACTAGCAGCGTCTGACATCTCCTAATCACGCACACACGCTGCTATGCGGCCGCAGCGCACTCTGTACGTCAGTACCAGCGGTTTAACGTTCTCGAAAAAATGCGTTCATTTTCCACTTGCGTTGCGCGGCCGGACTTTTGTGCGACCGTACTTCGTATATTGGCTGTCATTGCCCGTCATCTGCTGCTAGTGCGGCCGTGATTATGTGCGCCAGAACGCGCGTTCGCACTGCCTCAGTCTGACCCTAGCCTTATAAAACGTTTATTCCTTTAATCTGTAGTAAAAAATCTCTTTGATTTTTTTTTCTTAGTATCTATTAGGCTTTTTAAAAAAATGTCCAACTTTTTTCTAATAGCGTTTTTTTCTGTAACAGCCCTTTTTATTATCATAAGATCTTATATGTAAATTCCAGACATTTTCGTTCAGTAGTTGTTTTGAAAACAGCGGACGACGGGTTTGCGGCGGCATTCGGTGGCTGATTCCCTGCACTTCAGGGACCCTGCAGTGAATTATCAGGGAAAATTGATTCCCTGAAGTGTAGGGAACAACAGAACACGGAAATGTTTGTGTCATTTCAGTGCTCTGTGAATATCCCCTTTTAGGCTAAGGTCAGACTAACGCATCTTTCGCGTTGTCCGTGAAAAAGTGCGTTTGAATGAATGGACGTATTTTTTCACGGAATACGCGATAGCGGTCATACGATGCGCATTTTCGTCCGTGATTTTGTACGGATCATCAATAAAACACTTTTTGCGTCTGGACGTTATGTTGGCCGGACATTAGCAGCGTCTGACGTCTCCTAATCACGCACACACGCCGCTAGCGGACGCAGCGCACTCTGTACGTCAGTAGTAGCGGTTTGACGTTCTCGAAAAAATGCGTTCGTTTGCCACTTGCGTTGCGCAGCCGCACTTTTGTGCGGCCGTTCTTCATATGCTGCCCGGCATTGGATGTCATTTGCTGCTAGCGCGGCCGTGATTTAGTGCGGTTAAACGCACGTTAAAACTGCGCTCGTCTGACCTTAGCCTAAGTGGTGTTTTTTTTTGCTGCCCCCTGGAAAGTGCCAGCCTAGGCCTTGCCTACCCGGGACATACTTGAAGATGAGAAATCTCAACAATGTATCCTTCCTGGTAAAATATTTTTGTGTAAAAAAATATATATATATTTTTTTTTTTAGGGTGTCACCCAGTGCGGGCCACACCCCTGCCCCCCCCCCACTTGTGACACCACTGGCCGTCTTTAACGCGGAGCAGAAAAAGTGGACACGGCGTTTCCTTCAATTCTAAACAGAACAGAGGATCTCCAAGAGAATAAAGGATATAGATCAGGGTTTCCCCAACCTGTCCCCAGTAGCCGCTGACACCACAGGTTTGCAGGATATGTGAATCACAGGGGATATGATTTGAGGCTTGGTGATTGCAGGATTCAGTCTAATTCCCCAAGGTGATCCTTAAAACCTGTCCTGGTTGTGGGTCCCAAGGAGAGGTTTGGGAAACATATATATTATATATATATTAGTGCAAGTAACGTATGTACTAAAGCGGTTTATATACAGTATATTCATATAGTTCCGCACATGTGATAAGAAGCCGTAGGAGTTTTGGCTCCGTACAGGTGATCCGCCCTTCTTTTTTAGGTCCTTCCTTAAGGTTGGTTCAGCGATTCTCCAAATATAAACAATAAAAAATTGTGCAGAAACACCAGACACCATCACATATTGGGAGCTTTGTAAAGGCACCTACTATCCAGCCGCCGGTGATATAAAAGGAGCACCGGACCTCCGATTATCCTCAGCCGCCTCCTTGGAGCAAGCGACGGACAATACGCATGTCGCTGGATTTTAGCTTTCTCAGTCATTCTAAATTCCATATAAACTCAATAGCGTCTGGCTTTCACTTCCTGCTTCCGTCACTTTGCGTTTCAGGATCCAAGATGGCGGCATGCTCCCAGGTTCGCACATGCGCGTTGCCTTTTGTCCAATCATCTGGGCGGCTCATTTTCTCATTCATTTCTGCTCAGATCTGAATTTGCTGTGAAATGATTGTTGAACTTTAATTAAAAGCTAGTGCTTTTAATTAAAGTTCAACAATCATTTCACAGCAAATTCACAGGTTTATATCATTTTTATGTTCAATGGTTTCCCTTAAAAACCTCTTAACTGCAGCAAAATGAATAAACAATATCCGCAATTACATGTCCCAGCTCTAAGGTGTGATTTACATATTTATAGATTTGGTGTTTTGGAGTTAAAGAATATATATATATATATTATATTACACACATACTGTATATACATAACCTTTATTAAATAGTGGGATTATCATTATAGAAGGGGAATCGCTCTTCCGTAAAGGTCAGGGATAATTAACTTTTAAGTGTTAAAAATGGGGGAAAAGTGATAATATGTGAAGATGTACAAATTATATTGGATAAGGAGATAAAATAGGGGGCTGCTGAACTCTAAAGTGGTTGAGTTTTATAATAAATGACATTTACTACATTACTGTTATATGTTTGGAATGATCTAAAAGTCAAGGGATTTTTAATGATCAATAGCAGAAAAGGAGAGAGAAGGAAGCTTCATAAAAGCTCGTCTCTCAGGTCGCTCTTGAAAAGGAGACTCCCAAATCAGCCTTTTATCCAGAACGATTAAGCTTTTTTCGGTATTGTATTAATATTTAATTCATATACTATTTAGCTTTTGATATTATTTTGTAGTAACACTTGATATTCTAATTGCTTTCTGCTTACATTTACTAGTCGTTTATTCCACTAAAATCAGTGTCCTGTTTATCTACTATGCCAGTGTTATTTTGTTGTCATTTGCCATTGTTTAATGTTATCTACTGTATGTGTGTCTCATTACACTCAGGCAGAGACAGCATTCACAGCTCAATGGGTTAATTGATCATAATTAATTATTTGTACCAAGGTTATTTGTAGCCAATGCTTTAATGTTATCCATGTGTGTCTCATTAATCTCAACCAGAGACAGCATTTGCATTTGAAGCTCGATGGATTAATCTTAAAGTGATGCTCTTAAAGGTTAGGGTCAGACGAGCGTCATTGAACAGCGGAAGGAACGTTCGTGAGAGTGGACATTCTTTCCACTCGACGCCTGTCTGGCCACCTCACTGGAGCGCACTAGCGCATCAGGGAGGTTTTGAGAAGACACTTGTTGCGCGCGTATTTCGTGCGCGCACACAAGCGTCTTACCGGCCCCGTTGCAGCGTCACAACGCTGCGACGGGCGCCTGTAAGCACGTCAGTAGGGCGCGCATACTGCGCACGTCTGACACAGGCCTTAATATGTGTAATGTTCCTGATTGTCACATGTGATTTTTCTGCAGTAATTTATTAAGCGATTGATGTGTTAAATGATTGATTTAACTGATGAATTGATTTAGATCTACATGTGTGTTGCTTTCCGTGATAAACTGGTTTCAAGAATGTCCTTGGGGTTTTGATGTATTTGGCAAATATCTAATGAATGTATATATTTGTTTTCAATAATTGTTTGGTGAAAGTAAAGGGGAAAACCTTAATAAATCGGTCTCGTGTCCTGTTGATTAAATAATAAATTAATTGTCGATTGATTAGGCAATACAGGGGGGGGTATAGACAGAGCGCAAGGGGTTATAGGCGGAGAGAGCGCAAGGGGTTATAGGCGGAGAGAGCGCAAGGGGTTATAGGCGGAGAGAGCGCAAGGGGTTATAGGCGGAGAGAGCGCAAGGGGTTATAGGCGGAGAGAGCGCAAGGGGTTATAGGCGGAGAGAGCGCAAGGGGTTATAGGCGGAGAGAGCGCAAGGGGTTATAGGCGGAGAGAGCGCAAGGGGTTATAGGCGGAGAGAGCGCAAGGGGTTATAGGCGGAGAGCGCAAGGGTTATAGGCGGAGAGAGCGCAAGGGGTTATAGGCGGAGAGAGCGCAAGGGGTTATAGGCGGAGAGAGCGCAAGGGGTTATAGGCGGAGAGCGCAAGGGGTTATAGGCGGAGAGCGCAAGGGGTTATAGGCGGATAGCGCAAGGGGTTATAGGCGGAGAGCGCAAGGGGTATAGGCAGAGAGCGCAGGGGTTATAGGCAGAGAGCGCAAGGGGTTATAGGCAGAGAGCGCAAGGGGTTATAGGCAGAGAGCGCAAGGGTTATAGGCGGAGAGCGCAAGGGGTTATAGGCAGAGAGCGCAAGGGGTTATAGGCAGAGAGCGCAAGGGGTTATAGGCAGAGAGCGCAAGGGGTTATAGGCAGAGAGCGCAAGGGGTTATAGGCAGAGAGCGCAAGGGGTTATAGGCAGAGAGCGCAAGGGGTTATAGGCAGAGAGCGCAAGGGGTTATAGGCAGAGAGCGCAAGGGGTTATAGGCAGAGAGCGCAAGGGGTTATAGGCAGAGAGCGCAAGGGGTTATAGACAGAGAGCGCAAGGGGTTATAGACAGAGAGGGGTAAGGCATGAAGCGCCGGGGTAAAAGGGCAGGAGTAGGGCATAGAGGGCTGGGGTAAAAGGGCAGCGGTAGGGCATAGAGGGCCGGGGTAAAAGGGCAGGAGTAGGGCATAGAGGGCCGGGGTAAAAGGGCAGGAGTAGGGCATAGAGGCCAGGGTAAAAGGGCAGGGGTAGGGCATAGAGGGTCGGGGTAAAAGGACCGGGGTAGGGCATAGAGGGCCAGGGTAAAAGGGCAGGGGTAGGGCATAGAGGGTCGGGGTAAAAGGACCGGGGTAGGGCATAAAGGGCATGGGTAAGGCATAGAGGGTTAGAGTAAAAGGGCAGGGGTAGAGCAAAGAGGGCCGGGATAAAAGGAGAAAAGAAGAAGGAGCACGCTTTGTTTGTGGATCTAGTGAGGAGCAAAAAAATAATAAATATTGGCCAATCTTAAAAAAAGACAGGTATAAAAGGGGCCAACACTAATAAAAAAAAAAAAAGCTGCTCAAATAATAGAAAAAAGAACCAAACATTTATTTCCAGAATGGAAAGTGGATTTTATGCATGTGGTATTGGTTTGGGAGGTTCTAGAAGAGATAAAGAATTCAAACAGGGTTATTCAGAGAGAGGCGAAAACCAGGAGAATGACTGGAGAAGTGAAAATTCTAGGTCAAAATAGCCGATTTGGAAAGTGAGATAAATGGGAGAATTTTTCTGGTTTGGCTATTTTGACCTAGAATTTTCACTTCTCCAGTCATTGTCCAGGTTTTCATTGCTCTCTGAATAACCCTGAAAGAGATGAACGGAGAAGAAATCTATAAAATCCAAGGACGATGACAAAAAATGTGGATTCATGCATTAAAAAAACAAAAAAACACTCGCACCCAAAAGCAATCAACCAAAATATTCCATTTTCTTTGAACGGTCCTCCAGCTATACCCCTATACCCCTCCCCCGCTCTATTATATCCATCTATTGATTATCCAGGTAACATTTATTTTCTCCACTTTACCATTTTATCTGTATATGAAGATAAAAGAATCATAATAAATACCTGAATTCTAAGAGTAATAATAATATTTATCAGTAATGTAGTAAATTAAATTCTAAAATGTAACCACTTTAGGGTTAAACATCCCCCCCTATTTAAATCTCCTTATCCGGTACCACATATTATCACTTACCCATTTTTTAACACTTAAAGTTAATTTTATATCAAGGCAGGAGGCTTCATATTTTGCATTCTCTTTTCTTTACTAAATAACAGCAGCAAAGAGAGTTTTACATAGCAACAGTAGTAACCAATAGACAACAAGAGAGCAGTAAATCCTAGCCACACCCTCTTTTCTTTGCTGCTGGCCTCCAGGTGAGACGTTTACCGTTCAGCTCCTGGTTGCCAGGCTTAGTTTGTTCTATTTTTACACTAATTACTTTAGTATATGTTTTTATTGTGTTATTTGACATGTTCTGTGTATAACTGACTGTTTTTTCTCTAGGTTGCTCCTGCTGTGTGGGCACTCTCCTGCCTGCAGGTTGCGCTTTGCTTTGCTTGCGTTTTAGTCCCCTGGTGGATCGAGGGTTTTTGTCCTCTAGCCATCGGGTGACTTCCGGCGCCTTTTTGATGTATTTTTTACCGCGTTTAAAGGTTTTTATTACCCTTTTGTTTGGTGCGCGGCGCCCGCCGCCTTCCCGCGCGTCCCTCTTCTCTCCTCAGAGTAGCGAGGCGTTCGTCCATGCTTGCACACTCGGTGGCCATTTTAGCTCCAAGCACAGATTGCCGCCATTAGGTGATTTACGCTTCGTGCTCCGACACAAGCTGGCAGGTGGCTGCGTATATTAGTACGTTATCCCCAATAACGGTCTCCACTTCCCTGCAAGGACACTCTGTGCACTGCTGACACCTCTGGTGAGCCCCGCAGGTACTATATTCAAATATATTTTTCCTGGCGATATTTCAAATCCCGCGAAAGCATCGGGTGAGCCCCGATAACTACCATAATAAATTCTAATATATGTATATTTTTTATATATAACCCCAACGGGTGAGCCCCGTTATAACCATGGACCCCCCACAGCTCCCCACCAACCAAGAGGAGCTTAAGGCTTGGCTCTTAGCGCTCGTGGCTATGCCCCGCTTCCCCAGCCAGAACCTCCAGTTCTTTCTAGAGCCCAGTCTCCAGCCCGTTCTGAGGGTTCCCAATCTGAGGCTGCCGAACCATCCCGCAAAAGACCCTGGAAGAGTCAGTCAGAATCCGCTGGCAAGGGCCCTGCCAAAAAATCCTCCCGTGTTGCCGCCCTCAAGGAAGGGGAGGATATTTATGACCTGGACGACTACCAGGCTTATTATCCAGAGGAGGAAGGAGCCGAATCCGCCGGTGACCCGCCGGCTACTCCAAGCTCAACGGGTGAGCCCTGTTCTGATGCCATGGCCATTGTGCCTCTCTCTGCCACGTCAGTACCGCCACGCTCCCTGGTGTCCTCGGATACCCCATTGTAGATTCTCGACGCTCGAGGAGTACCCTTTTTCGACCCGCACACTACTACCCACCCCAGGTCTTCGGCCTGGCTCCCACCTGACCACATAGCCGAGCTCCAGCGCTTTTGGCTACGCTGTCCCTTAAAAAAAGCAGACAGGGCGCGTTTGCGCGCAGAATGCCCTCGCCCGACCTTGCCAGACAAGGTCTCTCTTACCCCGGAATTCGACGAGGATTTCGTCACCTTCATGGGTAAGGCTGGCAGGGATCCTCGTCGACGTCTGGAACAGGGCCTCCGCGTCGCTCAGGACAAACTGCTAGACGTTTTTGGCCCCCTTTTCGTTATTTTCGTCATGGCGGACGAAGCATTAATTAACAATACGCCGCTAGACCCCCGCGATGGTCCGAGAATGTGCACAGCGTGCTCTCTGCCTTTTAGGTAACGCCAATGTTGGCATCTCTTCCGAACGCCACAAGGTGGCGCTTTTTCATTTTGATGCTAAACTTACCAGCATGTGCACCAAGGAGTTGGGTCCTGCAGCTAAGGGGTTGCTGTTTGGGGATCTCTTCTTAAAAGAGCTAACTGTAAGGTTCCGGTCTAGACGAATCTGCAGAAGGTCCAGTATAATATGAAAAGAGTCTTCCACCCACAGACTCGTTTTTCCTCCAGGGCTGGCGCACCAAGAGGTCGGGTCGCCAGCCGATACAACAACTCCTATAGACCTCGCCTCACCACCAATCAGAGTACGGACGTGCATTATAGACCAAGTCCAATCCTCGGGGAGTTCCCGTCGGTCGCGGTTTCAACAGCCCCTGGTCTGAGTCACTGATAGACAAGGAGCTTCGTTCCCTGCAGTTAAAAGGGGCCATCCTCCCCGCACTAGACCACCCACGCTTCATAAGCCATGTGTTCCTAGTACACAAAAAGTCTGGGGATCTCCGTCCGGTCATAAATTTGAAAGCCCTCAATGCCTTCATGTCCTATCGCCACTTCAAGATGGAGGGAATACACCTGCTCAGGGACCTCCTCCGAGACGGTGACTGGTTCACAAGACTGGACCTCACAGACACGTACCTTATGGTCTCGATCAATCCTGCTCATCGGCCGTACCTGCAATTCTACTGGCACCACGACCTCTGGCAGTTCACCTGCCTGCCGTTCGGCCTCAGCTCCGCGCATGGTGCTTCACAAAGCTCCTCAAACCGGTTATGGCCTTCATACCTGCTCAAGGCATCAGGACCATCATATATCTGGACGATATACTAACAATGGCTCAGGATCCCGTCCAGTCCTCCCGTCACACGGCCTTAGTGGTTACACTCCTGCAAGACCTCGGGTTCATCATCAATGTGGACAAGTCGGCACTTCGTCCAGCCCAAAAGGTCACCTTCCTGAGATTCGAAATAGACTCCACGTCTTGCCAACTACATCTCCCTTCGCAAAAGCTTTGAACCATCAAGAAGACCCTACGAGGTGTCCTGACGGACACCCTCTGCCTCCTAGATCTGGCGAGAGTTGTAGGCCTACGCTCTTCCTCCATCCAAGCCATTTTCCCGGGCCCGTTGCACTATCGGGCGATGCAACGTCTGAAGACTTTAAACTAGTGGAAGGGGGGGAGGGATACAGTATCTTACAAAATGGAGACAGAGCAGATAGTGGAAGGGTTTCAGTTCAGACTAAGGGGGGTGGAGCCGGGGGGATGGGTAATGTCAGAACAGTGGAGGCATGTAATGTAAAATTGCATTCAGCATGTGTGGGTAGAGACAACATTAAATGTATGCTTGCTAATGCAAGGAGCCTCAATAACAAGATGGGGGAACTAGAGGTAATAGCACACACTAAGCAATACGACATAATAGGAATAACAGAAACGTGGTGGGACGAAACGCACGACTGGACTGTAAACTTAAATGGTTATACATTGTTTAGAAGGGATAGGAAACATAAGAAAGGGGGTGGAGTGTGTTTATATGTAAATCAGGATTTAAAGCCTAATATCACACAACTGGAAAGCGATGAGGGAAATGTGGAATCCTTATGGGTAAATATCTCGTTGGGGAATAAACAGGGAAGTCAACTATTGGTTGGCATATGCTATAAACCACCTAATATAGATAATGATGAGGAAGAACAACTGTTAGAGCAAATTAGGAAGGCTGCAGATCATGGTAATACTTGAATTATTGGAGATTTTAATTACCCGGACATTAATTGGGATAGTGGGACTAGTAATTCAGCAAAGGGAATCCGGTTTCTGAACATTTTAAATGATACCTTCATGTCACAACGGTAGAAACACCAACTAGAGAAAGATAACTGTCTGGACCTGGTTATAACAAATAATGTGGATCTTTTCTCAAATATTAATGTAAAGGAACAGTTGGGAAACAGTGACCATAATATGGTGACTTTTGAAATAAACTCAAAAAAACACATTCATAAGGGGCAGCTAAAACATATAAAATTTTAAAAAGGCCAACTTTATTAAAATAAAGGAAGCTCTCAATGTCATTGACTGGCAGAAACTCTTTCACGGGAAAAACACTGAGGATAAGTGGAATATCTTTAAACTAACACTAGAAAAGTACACGTCACAATATATTCCACTGGTTAATAAATATAAAAGAAACAGACTGAAACCAATGTGGCTTAGTAGGAAGGTAACTAAGGAAATGAAAAATAAAAAGAAGGCATTTAAAGCTTTTAAATTTGATAAATCTGAGGCATCCTATAAAGCATATAGGGCAGCCAATAAAGCATGTAAAAATGCGATTAGATGGGCTAAACTAGAAAATGAAAAAGAAATAGCCAAAGAGAGCAAGACCAACCCTAAAAGATTCTTTAGCTACATAAATTCTAAAAAACCCAAGAGTGAAAATGTAGGTTCACTAAAATCTGAGTCAGGGTTATTGTTAACTGAAGATCAGGATAAAGCAGAAATTTTAAATGATTATTTTTCTTCAGTATTTATCAAAGAGAAACCTATAACAGGAGACATGAAATTCATTAATAAAAACTTACTAATACAAAGTGACTGGTTGACTCAGGACAAGGTTTTACACAAATTAAACAATGTGAATGTGAATAAAGCCCCAGGGCCAGATGGAATTCACCCGCGAGTACTAAGAGAGCTATGTGTTGAAATATGTAAACCTCTGTTCTTAATCTTTCAAGATTCTTTTCTTTCAGGAATAGTACCAGAGGATTGGAGAAAAGCTGACGTGGTCCCTATATTTAAGAAAGGTTTAAAATGTGTGCCTGGGAATTATAGACCTGTGAGCTTAACATCTGTGGCTGGGAAAGTATTCGAGGGGTTACTAAGGGATAATATTCAGGAATTTATTGGGAGGTATAATGTTATTGGCAAAAATCAGCATGGTTTCATGAAACACAGATCATGTCAGACTAACCTAATTACGTTCTATGAGGAAGTAAGTAGAAGTATAGATCAGGGGTCGCAGTGGATGTGATTTACTTAGATTTTGCCAAAGCTTTCGACACAGTTCCACACAAAAGGTTACTATTTAAATTAAGAAAAATTGGTCTAGATGAAAATACTTGTTCTTGGATAGAAAACTGGCTAAAAGATAGGGTACAGAGAGTGGTCATAAATGGTACATTTTCAAGATGGACACCAGTGGTAAGCGGTGTCCCTCAGGGGTCTGTTATAGGACCAATACTATTCAATTTATTTATAAATGACCTTGAGATAGGCATTGAAAGTCATGTATCAGTGTTTGCAGATGACACAAAACTAGGAAAAGTAATACAATGTGAGCAGGATGTTACTTCACTGCAGAGGGATTTAGATAGATTGGGGGACTGGGCACTTAAATGGCAGATGAAATTTAATGTAGATAAATGCAAAGTTATGCACTTTGGAGTGAAGAACACACAAGTAGTTTATACCCTAAATGGTACGGAGATAGGGAAATCCAAGCAGGAGAAGGATTTGGGAATAATCATAGACTTCAAACTAAGTAACAATGTGCAATGTCAAACAGCAGCCACCAAGTCCAGCAAAGTACTGGCATGCATTAAAAGGGGAGTTCACTCACGGGATGAAAACATAATTTTGCCTCTGTATAAATCAATGGTCAGGCCGCACCTTGAATATGCCGTGTGATTTTGGGCACCGGTCTTAAAAAAATATATTATAGCGCTAGAAAAAGTGCAGAGACGGGCAACTAAATTAATAAGGGGAATGGAAGGGTTAAGTTATGAGGAAAGACTAACAAGCTTAAACCTGTTTAGTTTAGAGAAACGGCGCCTTAGAGGGGATCTGATAACCTTATATAAATATATACGGGGCCATTATCAACCATTGTCTGATAACCTATTCATTAACAGGACTATACATAGGACAAGGGGTCATCCATTTAGACTGGAAGAAAGAAAATTTAGCTTAAAGCATCTTTGGGTTATTTTACGGTGAGAACAATAAAGCTGTGGAATTCTCTGCCTGTTGAGGTGGTTGGGTCAGAGTCTGTACAGACTTTTAAAAAGCGACTGGATGACTTCCTGCAGACACAGAATATTAAGGGTTATAATATTTAATACGTGGGTAAAAGCTTCTTGATCCAAGGAGAAATCTGATGCCATCTGGGGGCAAGAAGGAATTTTTTCCCAGTATGTTGCATATTTCAGACTGGGTTTTTTGCCTTCTTTTGGATCAACAGCAGTAGGTTATGTGGGAGAGGCTGAACCCGATGGACGCATGTCTTTTTTGAGCCTATATAACTATAAAGACTACATACCTCCACCTCAATCCCTCCTACGACCAGTTGGTCCCTATCACCCCGGAGGTTCGAGTGGAGCTCCTATGGTGGCTGCGACACATGGAAGCATGGAATGGGCGTGCCATCTTTGGCTCTCTACCGGACTTCGTACTGGAATCGGACACCAGCCAATCAGTCTGGGGAGCGACCTGCGGGTCCGTGTACACAGGAGGTGCATGGACGCCAGAGGAACAGCACCTTCACATCAACTGCTTGGAGCTTATCGCCGGCTCCTTTGCTGTCCGCAGTTTTACCCAAGACCTCAGGGACTGCTCTCTACTCCTCCGGATGGTCAACATCTCCGCGGTTCAATATGTCAACCGGCTAGGGGGCTCCCGTTCTAAGCTCCTGTTGGACCTTACGCTCTCCCTTTTAAACTACTGCCTGAAACTAAACATCTCCCTCACGGCGGAATATCTGCCCAGTTCATCCAACTATGTGGCGGATTGGGTTTCAAGATACTGGAGAGACTTCAGCGTAATGGAAATTGGACGTTGCGACGTTCCAACACTTGTCGATGCTGAGAGGGCCTTTTTCATCTCGATCTGTTCGCTTCCCGCTTGAACCATCAGATGCGGGCCTACTTCAGCTGGCTTCCAGACCCGCAGGCGACAGCAGTGGATGCTTTCCTCCAACCATGGCAACCGTCGGGAGCCTACGCTTTTCCACCATTCCCGATGATCACACGCACGATCCAGGAAGTCCGCAGACGGAGGATTCAGATTCTCCTAATCACACCCCTGTGGCACGCCCTGGTTTCCTCTGACGTTGGAACTTTGTCTCCACCCGCTTCTGCTACCGTTCTTCGAATCAATTCTGCTGGACCCTCAAGGCAGGCCACACCTGTTGGTTTTGGAGGGCAACCTTCCCCTGGTGGCGTGGACGATTTCCAGGGACCCTGCATGCTGCCAGGCCTATCAGATGCAGCTCGCTCCTTATTATGGGGATTCTGGGCTCCTGGCACAAGAAAGAGCTACCGTTACACCTGGAGAACTTGGTGTAGTTGGTGTGTGCAACAACAGGCTGATCCCGCTACAGCCCCTCTACCTCTAATACTTAATTTTTTAGCGGACCTTTCCACGACCGGAAAATCATAATCTGTCCCGCTCGGCCATTTCGGCAGCTCACGTTCCCCTGGGTGGCGTTCCTGTGGGTCGGGACCCTTCCGTGTGTCGTCTCCTCCGAGGCATTCGGCTCGCTCGCCCGCCGGCCCCTCGGAATGCTCATTTCTGGGATGTTGCGCTGATGCTCGAGTTCCTGCGTAGCTGGCCAGATAATGATTCGCTGTCCCTCCATCAGCTCTCGGCCAAATTAACAGTCCTTTTATGGTTTGGTGTCCATTCACCGTGTCTCAGATGTTAGGGCCTTCAATGCGCACGCTGTGGCTTTCTCCCCTGAGGGCGTAGTTTTCACACTTACCAGGCGTACTAAAACAATATCTCATGAGGTTTCTACCCTTTCTTCCCCTCCGATCCTCTCTTGTGCGTCGCTCGTTGTGTTACTACTTACCTCTCCCGCTTGCGCCCTTTGAGCGCCTCTCCGACAGGCCTTCTTTTGGTCTCTTATGTTTCTCCTTACAAACCGGTATCCTCACCTACACTCTCTAGATGGGTTCGCTGGTTGCTCTCCCTAGCGGGCATTGCTCCTCACTTCGGCGCTCCCTCCGTGTGGGGTGCGGCGGCTTCCTCTGTTGCGGATGCCGGGGGATCTCTGTCCGACATACTAGCAGCTGCTGATTGGTCCAGGGCGGTCACCTTTTGTACCTTTTTATTTTCGCCCTCGTTCTCATGCATTTGGGGCTCTAGTGCAGCTTTAAAAATGCAAAATATGAAGCCTCCTGCCTTGATATAAAATTGTGGATTATTCCAGCCTTGGTGTTAGAATAATCTTAATTTTAATAAAGACAGGAGGCGAATATTTTCCCGCCCGCCCGTACCCGTCTTTCGTCACATTGTACCGGATTTACTACTATATTTCAATAAAAAAATAATAATAAATAATATTAAAAATAAATAAATAAAAGAAAATAATAATAATTCATTTAGATATTTACACTTCGACTCTTTGTCCATTATTTATCTGTTTTTCTTCCCATAGTAGGATTTGCTGTTTGCATGTCTGGTTAGCCTAGTCTAGGGCTACTTTCTCAAAATTTTGATAACTATTGATAATTGTTAGCCAACTCACTTGCTAAAAGCTAACTGTTGATCGACACGTTTCCATCACATGGTACTTTCACGTATCCTCTGTTTTCTCCTTAGGTTGATTGGCTTCTGCGGACCCGTTGGTCTCCCATCCTTTCGGACGCCCATTGGTTTCCGGTTCTTCACCTGCCCAGCTCGATGGCTCCTGTTTTAGTCTTGGCTTCCTCCTCTTCAGCTTCCGGGTTTTTTCCGCTTCATGGATCTCCGGGGTTTTCTACTTCATGGATCTCCTGCTCGTTCAGCATCCAAGAAAAGAGGGCGTGGCTAGGACTTACTGCTCTCTTGTTGTTTATTGGTTATTACTGTTGCTATGTAAAACTCTTTGCTGCTGTGATTTAGTAAAGAGAAGAGAATGCAAAATATTCACCTCCTGTCTTTATTAAGATTATTCTAACACCAAGGCTGGAATAATCCACAATTGTCCCTGACCTTTATATAAGAACGATTCCCGTTCTATAATTTTAAACACAAAACTTAGCGGCAAGTATTTGCCTTCCCTTTCTATACATCACAGCATTAGAGAGAGAAAAAAAAAAACACGTAAAACACAGGCCCCACCCCCAGTCTCTTCCACCAATCCCATCCATCAGTCCTAGAATGATGTCGCTGTGAGGCAGCCCAATCCCGCCTCTTTCTTTGCTGTTCTCCACACCCAAAGTTAAGTATTGTTTTCGGCCTGTTTTTTCTACTGTTTGATACTTGTATCTGTCTGCTTAGGGACGCAGCTCTGAATCTCCCCGCGCGGCCGGCAGGGGTCTAACCAACGCCAGTCAGTTTTAGTTAATTTATTTATTGCCCGTGCTTTCCTTGGTTTCTCGCAGTGGTGCGAGATTTCTTATGAAGTCCTGCAGGAATCTCGCACCGCCATTTTTTTACTTTTAAAGATTTGGTACGTGTTTCACGCGTCCATTATGTCATGCACTACGCCCCGTAGAGACTCCCCTTCACCCTCCAGGAGGCTGAGGGTAGTGAGTCCCCACCTTCCATGACCGGCCCTTTCTGCTGCTCAGCTAGATGGGCTGGCAACCTCGCATCACGGCTTTCTGGGAAACCACAAGCGCTCCACTCGCAAACGTGATGGGTCTAGTCTGTCTAACAACTGACTGACAAAAACATACACTTTGCCGATGGCTCAGAGGTTGTCATATATAACCCCGATTTCCCTCTAGAAGGTGACAGGGAGGAGGACGAGGTTCTGTATTTGCACGCCCAAGGACTATCTTTTGGAGGCGGCGGACTGATGTAACCCCCGTTACCCCTTCTAATTCTGATCCCACACTTTTGGATCGCCAAGATCTCTCATTGTTTGAGCCTGAAAATCTGGCGCACCTTCTGTCCGCTGAGTAGATCCCTAGGCCCCACAAACCATTTTTTTATATGCTGGTCTTCGGCTCGCCTTTGATAAAGGCCACTCAAAACAAGTTGAGCATTGAATGCACATGACCTACCACAACAGGGAAGGTCTGCCTAACCCCAACAGTGGACCCCAGGGATCTAGAATTTTTGTACAACTAAATGCGGCCTAGATTTAGTGTTTAAAACTTGTCAGGACAAGCTCCGTGACGTTTCCTACATTAGAAAAATCGCAGAATTATAGCATTAAAAAGAGGGAATATATTCTATACACTTTATCACATTAGTTAAATTAACTCCAAAACACCAAATCAGTTTGTAAATCACACCTTGGAGCTGGGACATGAAATAGCGGATATTGTTTATCCATTTTGCTGCCATTAAGAGAATTTTAAGGGAAACCATTGAACATAAAAATGATACAAACCTGTGATTTCGCTGTTAAACGGATTGTTGAGCATTAAAATTATTATTATTATTATCATCGTCATTTATATAGCACTAACAAATTCCGCAGCGCTTTATAATAACCAAAGTGAACGAGATACATATAAACGGACATATGATGGAAAGAAGAGGTGTAGAGGGCTCTGCTCATAGGAGCTTACAGTCTAGAGGGATTGGGGGTTGAGGAAGACAAGAAGAATGCATTAGATAGCAGGATCATTAGTGCCAGTGGTTTGGGAATGGTGGGACCATACAAGCGGCTTCAATCAAGTGTGAGTAGGAGAGCAGAAGGATGAGTTGCATCAGTGATGTGGTACAATAATCTGAAGAGATGGGTTTTGAGGGATTTCTTGAAGGCCTGAAAGTCAGGGGAGAATTTGATAGGGCGAGGCAAGTCATTCCACAAGACTGGTGCTGCCCTTGAGAAGTCTTGGAGGCGAGAGTTAGCCGTGCGTGTGTAGACCAATGACAGTTGGAGATCACCTGCTGAACAGCATTGTCTAGATGGGACGTGCTTGTGGAGTAACGAAGACATGTAGGGAGGGGTTGAGTTAATGAGTGATTTGAACAGGAGCATCAGTATTTTAAACTGTATCCTGAAACGTACAGGAAGCCAATGGAGGGACCGGCAGAGGGGGGAGGTACAGGAAGCCAATGGAGGGACCAGCAGAGGGGGGAGGTACAGGAAGCCAAGGGACCGACAGGGGGGGGGGGGGGGGTACAGGAAGCCAATGGAGGGACCGGCAGAGGGGGGGGGAGGTACAGGAAGCCAATGGAGGGACCGGCAGAGGGGGGGGGGAGGTACAGGAAGCCAATGGAGGGACCGGCAGAGGGGGGGGAGGTACAGGAAGCCAATGGAGGGACCGGCAGAGGGGGGGGGGTACAGGAAGCCAATGGAGGGACCGGCAGAGGGGGGGGAGGTACAGGAAGCCAATGGAGGGACCGGCAGAGGGGGGGGGGGAGTACAGGAAGCCAATGGAGGGACCGGCAGAGGGGGGGGGGGAGGTACAGGAAGCCAATGGAGGGACCGGCAGAGGGGGGGGGGGGGGGGGGGGGGGGGAGGTACAGGAAGCCAATGGAGGACCGGCAGAGGGGGGGGGGGGTACAGGAAGCCAATGGAGGGACCGGCAGAGGGGGGGGAGGTACAGGAAGCCAATGGAGGGACCGGCAGAGGTGGGGGGGAGGTACAGGAATCCAATGGAGGGACCGGCAGAGGGGGGGGGGTACAGGAAGCCAATGGAGGGACCGGCAGAGGGGGGGGGGAGGTACAGGAAGCCAATGGAGGGACCGGCAGAGGGGGGGGAGGTACAGGAAGCCAATGGAGGGACCGGCAGAGGGGGGGAGGTACAGGAAGCCAATGGAGGGACCGGCAGAGGGGGGGGGAGGTACAGGAAGCCAATGGAGGGACCGGCAGAGGGGGGAGGTACGCGAGGTGCGTTTAGTGAGAAAAATAAGCCTGGCACCTGCATTCATTACAGATTGCAAAGGGGCAATACGGGAGTTGGGGCCAATAAGGAGCGAGTTGCAGTAGTCAAGTAGTGAAATGACAAAAGCATGAACCAGCACCTTTGTGGTATCTTGTGTCAGAAAGGGGCGGACACGGGCAATGTTTGAGTTGAAAATAACAGGATTTGGTCACTGTCTGGATGTGGGGAGAGAACGTTAGGTCAGAGTTAAAGTGACACGGCGGCAGCGAGCTTGGGGTTTTGGGCTAATGAGCGTCCATTTACTCGTAGAGAGATAGGTGGGAGTGGGTTCTTCTTGGAGGGAGGAATGAGGAGAATTTCAGTTTTGGTGAGATTGAGTTTAAGGAAGCGGGAAGACATCCAATTTGAGACGGCGGAGAGACAGTCAGTGACTCGATCCAGGAGAGCTGGAGAGAGGTCAGGGGTGGAGAGGTATATAGGAGTGTCTCAGCGTATAGGTGCTGCTGGAATCCAAAGGAGCTGATCAGTTTTCCTAGAGGTCCCCTCTGCCGCTTCCTCCCAGCCACTGAGGAGGAAGTCAATTCCTTATTGTCCTCCTCACATCTCACCACATGCCCGCTCTACCCCATTCCCTCACATCTAATTCCTCCCCTCTCCTCCTCCCTCACCCCTGCTCTCACACACATCTTCAACCTATCTCTCTCCACTGGCTCCTTTCCATCCGCCTTCAAACACGCGCTAGTTACCCCTTTACTAAAGAAACCATCCCTCGATCCCAACTCTCCATCCAACTACCGTCCTGTATCCCTGCTTCCCTTTACCTCTAAGCTCTTAGAAAAACTAGTCTTCAACCGCCTCTCCCTCTTCCTGTCCTCCAATTCCCTACTTGACCCCCTGCAATCTGGCTTCCGTCCCTTACACTCAACTGAAACTGCCCTCACCAAAGTCACCAACGACCTCGTAACTGCTAAAAAACACGGCCACTATTCTATTCTCATCCTGCTTGACCTCTCGGCTGCTTTTGACACTGTTGACCACCCCCTCCTTCTACAGACCCTCAACTCTCTGGGTCTCGGTGACACTGCACTTGCTTGGGTCGACTCCTATTTATCCAACAGGTCCTTCTGTGTGTCCTTTGCTGGTAACTCCTCCTCCTCATTGCCTCTATCTGTTGGTGTACCTCAAGGCTCTGTCCTTGGTCCTCTGCTCTTTTCCATCTACACCTCCTCCCTGGGCAAAATCATCAACAGCTTTGGCTTTAATTACCACCTCTACGCTGATGACACTCAGATCTACCTCTCTACCCCTGATCTCTCTCCCCCTGTCCTTTCAAAAGTCAGTGACTGTTTATCTGGCATCTCCTCCTGGATGGGCTCCCACCACCTAAAGATCAACATGTCAAAGACTGAACTCCTACTTATTCCTCCCTCCAATGCCTCCCCACCTCCTGACTTCTCTATCACGGTGGAGGGTATCACCATCTCCCCATCAAACCAAGTTCGCTGTCTTGGAGCTACACTTGACTCTGCTCTTTCCTTCATCCCCCACATCCAGTCTCTTTCCTCCTCCTGCCGATACCAACTGCGTAATATTGCCAGAATTCGGCCATTTCTTACCGCTGTCACCACAAAACAACTCATACACGCCCTGGTAATCTCCCGACTCGACTATTGCAATAATCTCTTATCTGGCCTCCCTCTGTCCCGCCTCTCCCCCCTACAATCCATCCTGAACGCCTCCGCCAGGCTAATTCACCTCACCCGCCGCTCTGTCTCTGCCGTTCCCCTCTGCGAGTCCCTTCACTGGCTCCCCATCCACTGCAGAATTAAGTTCAAAATCCTTATCCTTACCTACAAACCCCTCACTAACTCAGCGCCCCACTACCTGTCCTCACTAATCACCAAATACACCCCAGCCCGCTCCCTAAGGTCAAACAGTGACCTGCGCCTAGCTTCTCCCCGCATCACCTCTTCCCATGATAGACTGCAGGATTTCTCACGCGCAGCCCCCACTCTCTGGAACGCTCTCCCTCGTACTGTCAGACTTTCCCCTAACTTCTCTTCCTTCAAACGCTCCCTTAAAACGTTCCTATTTAGGGAAGCCGACCACCCAACTCACTGACGCAGCCATCAATCACTCTCACCTTACAGTCCTCTCCTCCTGTTTCCAACCCCAACCCTCCCAGATTGTGAGTTCCTACGGGAATAGGGCCCTCATCTCCTCCTGTACTGTTTGTCAAATGTTGTTCAATGTATTGTAACCCTGTCTGTACTGTGCTTATTGTACAGCGCTGCGGATTATGCTGGCGCTTTATAAATAATAATAATAATAATAGAGATGCTGTGTAGACTGAGAAAAGTAGAGGGCCCAGTACTGACCCTTGGGGCCCCCAACAGAGACAGGCTGCCGGGAGGAGGCACTTCCAGCAAATGAGACACTAAACCATCGTTGGGACAGGTAGAAAGCGAATCATGAAAGAACAGAACCTTGAAGGTCTATATCACTAAGAGTATGAAGGAGGATTGAGTGGTCAACTGTATCAAAGGCGGCAGAGAGGTCAAGAAGGATCAGCAGTGAGCAGCACCCATTGGATTTAGCAGTTACAAGGTCATTGGTCAGTTTTGCAAGAGCTGTTTCCGTCGAATGCAGTGAAGGAAAGTCAGATTGCAGAGGGTCAAGGAGAGAGCGGGTGTTGAGGTAGTCAATCAGACGGGTATACACAAGCTTCGAGGAGTTTGGAGGCAAAATGGACCAGGGAAACGGGGCGGTAGTTGGAGGAAGCAGTCGGATCCAGAGATGCTTTTTTTAGGGTTGGGACTACTGTGGCATGTTTGAGGGGAGCAGGAAAGACCCCAGAGGTTAAGGACAGATTAAAAGGTCTGGGTCAAGGATGGTACAAGAGAAACAAAGTGTTTTGGCAGGATGTAAGGGAATGGGGTTGAGGGGGCAGGTAGTGGATTGAGGGGGCAGGTAGTGGGATGAGAGGACCGTAGTAGTTTAAGGACCTCTTGTTCAGTAGCTGAAGGGAAAAAGTTAAACATGTGAGGATAGACATGGTTAGCATCTAAAAGCACTAGATCCGAGCAGAAACGAACACGAAAACGTCATAAAGACCAAGAACTTGGAGCACGCCGCCATCTTGGATCCTGAAACGCAAAGTGACGGCAGCAGGAAGTGAAAGTCAGACACTATCGAGTTTATATGGAATTTATAACGACTGCGGAAGCGAAAATCCAGCGAGACGCGTTTTATTACCTTTTTAAATTCTCTCTCCGTCGCTTGCTCCAAGGAGGCGGCTGAGGATTATAGGAGGTCCGGTGCTCCTTTATATCACCGGCGGATGAATAGTAGGTGCCTTTATAAAAGCTCCCAATATGTGAGTAACCCTAACTTATTATCATTTTATTGTCTGGTGTTTCTATGCAACGTTTTATTGTTTTTATTTGGAGAATCCCTGAACCAACCTTAACCCTTTCACTACCAAGTGATTTTTCAAAATATCATTGTCAGAAACCAGTGGTTTTTTGAAAAATTTTAACTTATACATTAAGAAATATTTGAACTTATACCTGTTGCATTTCTTACTGTAAATAACCTATTTTGGCCAGGAGATGGCGCCATCTGCTGCCAAATTGAGTTACAGCAGTGTGAGCTGCAGGTCTATTTTCCTCCTGCATCGGCTGCTGAAAGCTCATTGGGGCAACTTCTGCAGCCCAACGGCATTCCTTCGCTGCAAACCAACTTCATTTGCTTTTGGGCTGCAGATCGCCAAATTGGGACATCGAGACCGGGGCACGGATGGGGCCTATGAAGCACGAGATATCTTGATCTCAGTAATGTCGGTAGAATAGGTCGGTAGCACGGGTCGGTAGAATAGGTCGGTAGCACGGGTCGGTAGAATAGGTCGGTAGCACGGGTCGGTAGAATAGGTCGGTAGCACGGGTCGGTAGAATAGGTCGGTAGCAAAGGTCGGTAGAATAGGTCGGTAGAATAGGTCAGTAGCACGGGTCGGTAGAATAGGTCGGTAGAATAGGTCGGTAGCACGGGTCGGTAGCACGGGTCGGTAGAATAGGTCGGTAGCACGGGTCGGTAGAATAGGTCGGTAGCACGGGTCAGTAGAATAGGTCGGTAGCACGGGTCGTAGAATAGGTCGGTAGCACGGGTCGGTAGAATAGGTCGGTAGCACGGGTCGGTAGAATAGGTCGGTAGCACGGGTCGGTAGCACGGTCGGTAGCACGGGTCGGTAGCACGGGTCGGTAGCACGGGTCGGTAGAATAAGTCGGTAGCACGGGTCGGTAGAATAGGTCGGTAGTACGGGTCGGTAGAATAGGTCGGTAGCACGGGTCGGTAGAATAGGTCGGTAGCACGGGTCGGTAGAATAAGTCGGTAGCACGGGTCAGTAGCACGGGTCGGTAGCACGGGTCGGTAGCACGGGTCGGTAGCACGGGTCGGTAGAATAGGTCGGTAGAAAGGTCGGTAGCACGGGTCGGTAGAATAGGTCGGTAGCACGGGTCGGTAGAATAGGTCGGTAGCACGGGTCGGTAGAATAGGTCGGTAGCAAAGGTCGGTAGAATAGGTCGGTAGAATAGGTCAGTAGCACGGGTCGGTAGAATAGGTCGGTAGAATAGGTCGGTAGCACGGGTCGGTAGCACGGGTCGGTAGAATAGGTCGGTAGCACGGGTCGGTAGAATAGGTCGGTAGCACGGGTCGGTAGAATAGGTCGGTAGCACGGGTCGGTAGAATAGGTCGGTAGCACGGGTCGGTAGAATAGGTCGGTAGCACGGGTCGGTAGAATAGGTCGGTAGCACGGGTCGGTAGAATAAGTCGGTAGCACGGGTCGGTAGCACGGGTCGGTAGCACGGGTCGGTAGAATAGGTCGGTAGCACGGGTCGGTAGAATAGGTCGGTAGCACGGGTCGGTAGAATAGGTCGGTAGCACGGGTCGGTAGAATAGGTCGGTAGCACGGGTCGGTAGAATAGGTCGGTAGCACGGGTCGGTAGAATAGGTCGGTAGCACGGGTCGGTAGAATAAGTCGGTAGCACGGGTCGGTAGCACGGGTCGGTAGCACGGGTCGGTAGCACGGGTCGGTAGCACGGGTCGGTAGCACGGGTCGGTAGCACGGGTCGGTAGAATAGGTCGGTAGCACGGGTCGGTAGAATAGGTCGGTAGCACGGGTCGGTAGAATAGGTCGGTAGCACGGGTCGGTAGAATAGGTCGGTAGCACGGGTCGGTAGAATAGTCGGTAGCACGGGTCGGTAGAATAAGTCGGTAGCACGGGTCGGTAGCACGGGTCGGTAGCACGGGTCGGTAGCACGGGTCGGTAGCACGGGTCGGTAGCACGGGTCGGTAGAATAGGTCGGTAGCACGGGTCGGTAGAATAGGTCGGTAGCACGGGTCGGTAGAATAAGTCGGTAGCACGGGTCGGTAGAATAGGTCGGTAGCACGGGTCGGTAGAATAGGTCGGTAGCACGGGTCGGTAGCACGGGTCGGTAGCACGGGTCGGTAGCACGGGTCGGTAGCACGGGTCGGTAGAATAGGTCGGTAGAATAGGTCGGTAGCACGGGTCGGTAGAATAGGTCGGTAGCACGGGTCGGTAGAATAGGTCGGTAGCACGGGTCGGTAGAATAGGTCGGTAGCACGGGTCGGTAGAATAAGTCGGTAGCACGGGTCGGTAGCACGGTCGGTAGCACGGGTCGGTAGCACGGGTCGGTAGAATAGGTCGGTAGAATAGGTCGGTAGCACGGGTCGGTAGAATAGGTCGGTAGCACGGGTCGGTAGAATAGGTCGGTAGCACGGGTCGGTAGAATAAGTCGGTAGCACGGGTCGGTAGCACGGGTCGGTAGCACGGGTCGGTAGAATAGGTCGGTAGAATAGGTCGGTAGCACGGGTCGGTAGAATAGGTCGGTAGCACGGGTCGGTAGAATAGGTCGGTAGCACGGGTCGGTAGAATAGGTCGGTAGCACGGGTCGGTAGAATAGGTCGGTAGCACGGGTCGGTAGAATAGGTCGGTAGCACGGGTCGGTAGAATAGGTCGGTAGCACGGGTCGGTAGAATAGGTCGGTAGCACGGGTCGGTAGTAGGGATGCACCGATACCACTTTTTTAAGACCGAGTACGAGTACCGATACTTTTTAAAAGTACTCACCGATACCAAGTACCGATACTTTTATTTAATGTCATGTGACCGCTTTCCAATAAGAACAGACCATATAAAAATGCCCCCCGCTCACATGTATATCCCCCCGATATATATATATATTCATACTGCCCCAGCTCATGGATTTGCCCCAGCTCACTCATGGATTTGCCCCAGCTCACTCATGGATTTGCCCCAGCACATGGATAATGCCCCAGCACACACATGGGTTATTATGCCCCCACAGCTCACACATGAGTATGCCCCCCAGCTCATGGATATGCCCCCACATGGATATTGCCTCCAGGTCATGGATATGCCCCCTCATGGATATTGCCTCCAGCTCATGGATATGCCCCATCATGGATATTGCCTCCAGGTCATGGATATGCCCCCTCATGGATATGCCCCTCATGGATATAGCCTCCAGCTCATGGATATGCCCCTCATGGATATGCCCCCTCATGGATATTGCCTCCAGCTCATGGATATGCCCCCTCATGGATATGCCCCCTCATGGATATTGCCTCCAGCTCATGGATATGCCCCTCATGGATATTGCCTCCAGCTCATGGATATGCCCCCTCATGGATATTGCCTCCAGGTCATGGATATGCCCCTCATGGATATTGCCTCCAGCTCATGGATATGCCCCCTCATGGATATTGCCTCCAGCTCATGGATATGCCCCCTCATGGATATGCCCCCTCATGGATATTGCCTCCAGGTCATGGATATGCCCCCTCATGGATATGCCCCCCAGCTCATGGACCGCCCCCCCCCCCCGACGATACTTACCTTCCTGGGCGCCGCCGAGAATGTCTCCGCGCGCGCGCTCGTTGGAAGGACCCCAGCCGCGACCACGTGATCCCGGCTGGGGTCCTTCCAACGAGCGCGCGCGGGGAAACTTTCCCGGCGGCGCCCAGGAAGGTAAGTATCGTTGCGGAGAGCAGCTGCAGGGCCTGTCTGAATGCTCTATCAGCATTCAGACAGGCCCTGCAGCTGCTCAGTGTGTTTAATACTTACCTTCCTGGGCGCCGCCGGGGAATGTCTCCGCGCGCGCGCGCTCGTTGGAAGGACCCCAGCCGGGATCACGTGGTCGCGGCTGGGGTCCTTCCAACGAGCGCGCGCGTGGAGACATTCCCCGGCGGCGCCCAGGAAGGTAAGTATTGCGGAGAGTGCGGGGCCGGCTGTCCGAATGCCGATAGAGCATTCAGACAGCCGCTGCAGCCCCTCGGATGCCGGAAGCCGGCTCAATGCCGGCTTCCGGTATCGGAAAAAATATCGGGGGTACTGCACGAGTACCAAGTACTCCTGCAGTACCCAGTATCGGCCCCGATACCGATACTAGTATCGGTATCGGTGCAACCCTAGTCGGTAGAATAGGTCGGTAGCACGGGTCGGTAGAATAGGTCGGTAGCACGTCTCGGTAGAATAGGTCGGTAGCACGGGTCGGTAGAATAGGTCGGTAGCACGGGTCGGTAGAATAGGTCGGTAGCACGGGTCGGTAGAATAAGTCGGTAGCACGGGTCGGTAGAATAGGTCGGTAGCACGGGTCGGTAGAATAGGTCGGTAGCACGGGTCGGTAGAATAGGTCGGTAGCACGGGTCGGTAGAATAAGTCGGTAGCACGGGTCGGTAGAATAGGTCGGTAGCACGGGTCGGTAGAATAGGTCGGTAGCACGGGTCGGTAGAATAGGTCGGTAGCACGGGTCGGTAGAATAGGTCGGTAGCACGGGTCGGTAGAATAGGTCGGTAGCACGGGTCGGTAGAATAAGTCGGTAGCACAGGTCGGTAGAATAGGTCGGTAGCACGGGTCGTAGAATGGGTCGGTAGCACGGGTCGGTAGAATAAGGCTAGGGTCAGACTGAGGCAGTGCGAACGCGCGTTCTGGCGCACTTAATCACGGCCGCACTAGCAGCAGATGCCGGGCAATGACGGCCAATATACGAAGTACGGTCGCACAAAAGTCCGGCTGCGCAACGCAAGTGGAAAATGAACGCATTTTTTCGAGAACGTGAAACCACTAGTACTGACGTACAGAGTGCGCTGCGTCCCCTAGCGGTGTGTGTGCATGATTAGGAGACGTCAGACGCTGCTAATGTCCGGCCAACATAACGTCCAGATGCAAGAAGTGTTTTATTGATGATCCGTACAAAATCACGGATGAAACTGCGCATAGTATGACCGCTATCGCGTATTCCGTGAAAAAATACGTCCATTCTTCGAACGCACATTTTCACGGACAACGTGAAAAATGCGTTAGTCTGACCCTAGCCTAAGTCGGTAGCACGGGTCGGTAGAATAGGTCGGTAGCACGGGTCGGTAGAATAAGTCGGTAGCACAGGTCGGTAGAATAGGTCGGTAGCACGGGTCGTAGAATGGGTCGGTAGCATGGGTCGGTAGAATAGGTCGGTAGCACGGGTCGTAGAATAGGTCAGTAGCACGGGTCGTAGAATAGGTCAGTAGCACGGGTCGTAGAATAGGTCGGTAGCACGGGTCGTAGAATAGGTCGGTAGCACGGGTCGTAGAATAGGTCGGTAGCACGGGTCGTAGAATAGGTCGGTAGCACGGGTCGTAGAATAGGTCAGTAGCACGGGTCGTAGAATAGGTCGGTAGCACGGGTCGTAGAATAGGTCGGTAGCACGGGTCGTAGAATAGGTCGGTAGCACGGGGTTGGTAGAATAGGTCGGTAGCACGGGGTTGGTAGAATAGGTCGGTGGCATGGGTGGAGGCGACGGCACAAGGTGTTATTACACATGGATACATCAAAAATCTTAACGGCGCAATGCAGCGAGGAGCGCCGCGGGTCCTTTGGAGCCCTGTGTCTCTAATCTTTACACCACACAATGTCATGTGAGAGGGGTCATTGGAAAGGTCAGAGTTTAGCCTTTCCAACAATACCAAATATTACCAGATAACTTTTAAAGATAGAAAAATTAGCAAAAAACCCCCCAAAAAAAACTAAACGCATCTGTAACAGATCTCTATGCCCGGACAGGGTCACATCTGCCAAATGCTGCTTCCTCGCTGGACACCCAGTTTGTCCTCGTGACTCACACACCTTTCTCTAGTACCTCAGCCGCAGCTTAAGGCCTGGTGCATGTAGAGAGCCTGGCTAGCACCCCCCGGAATAAGCCGAAGCTGTAGACCTGGAGCCTTTCCTTGCCACAGCGGGCAGAAGATTCCTGGTACTCCAAATCATTAGCTGTGACTTCAAGCTTGGTTAGAATAGAACGGACTGTATATTACACAGGCACAGAGATACACTCAACCACCAACACCATTTACATACAATCAATCAGATAGCTGCACAGATCAGATTAACTACACAGGACCTTCAAACAATGGAGAATGGGGGAAGGAGAAAACCAGGGTAAACAAAAGGGATCTCTTACTGAGAGAATTTACACAATAGCGAGAGCAGGTACTATACAGGAGATCTACAGTATACAGGGAAGGGTTAGATAATTGAGGGAATGTACAAAAAATACACAAGAGACTATACAATAAATACACAAGGAAATAACACACAGGCATCAGAAATCTTTAGTTAACGGGCAGATATATATAAAACAGTGAAAACCAGATATATTTAAAATGCCCACCAGTTCCCCCAATAGTCTCTTTCACGGGCCATAGTCTCTGGGCAGGAGGCCAGCGCACATCCCCCTCCAAATGCCCCAGTGACGGTAGGTTCCGCCACAGTGGGACCGAGCGTAGCACCCCGAGACACACGGGGGAAATCGAGCAGAGCACCCCGAGACACATGGGGGGACCGAGCAGAGCACCCAGAAACACACGGGGGGACCAAGCGGAGCACCCAGAGACACACAGGGGGACCAAGCGGAGCACCCTGAGACACATGGGGGTGTGACGAAGCGACTGTACCCCGAGTACCTCCGTCCGCGGGCTCTCTCCCATGTAACAGTCGCCAGAGCAATCTTCCCCGACAGCTCCCTCAAAGCTTTGACCACAGCCGAGAGAATAAGGCTCACCGTTTAAAGTCAAAAGCAGAATGCCAGTTTATTCACAGACACACAGATACAATCAAGCAGATAGCTGCACAGAACCTGCAAACAATGGACAATGGGATTTCCTAGGATGGGGGGAGAGAGAAGGTAAGAGGAAACAAAAGGAATTTCTTACAGAGAGAACTTACACAATAGCAAGAGGAGGTACTATACAGAGATCTACACTATACAGGGAAGGGTTAGATAATTGAGGGAATGTACACAAAATACACAACAAGAGACTATACAATAAATACACAAGGGAATAACACACAGGCATCACTAATCTTTAGTTTGCTGGTGAATGTTTAAAACAGTGAAAAACCAAATGTATTTAAAAGATCCACCAGTTCCCCAATAGTCTCTTTCACGGGCCATAGTCTCTGGGCAGGAGGCCAGCTCACAGCCCCGTCCAGATGCCCCATTGACGGTAGGTTCCGTCACAGTGGGACCGAGCGTAGCACCCCGAGACACACGGGGGAAAATCGAGCAGAGCGCCCCGAGACACACGGGGGAAAATCGAGCAGAGCGCCCCGAGCCACACGGGGGATAATCGAGCAGAGCGCCCCGAGACACACGGGGGAAATCGATGAAGAGCGCCCCGAGACACACGGGGGAAAATCGATGAAGAGCGCCCCGAGACACACGGGGGAACGGAGCAGAGCGCCCCGAGACACACGGGGGAACCGAGCAGAGCGCCCCGAGACACACGGGGGAACCGAGCAGAGCGCCCCAAGACACACGGGGGAAATCGAGCAGAGCGCCCCAAGACACGGGGCGGGGGATGGGGGGCGAGACGTTGCAGCGATGCAGGCGAGGCGTTGCAACGATGCGGGGGAAGGCGTTGCACGTATACTCACTGGGGACGTACGACGCCATGACCAAGATCAGGAAGGTGTAATAGTCAAAGGAGAAGTTGCAGTCGTTGGGCAGGCGGATGGAGTAGAGGCCGGTGCGCTTCACAATGGGCAGCGCCGCGTAGATAGTCAGCAATTCACCCGTCACACCCATGGGGTACAGCACAATGAACAGCGTGTACCTGGGGGGGCAAATAACGTCAGAAGGGGCAAACAATGCATGGAAAGAAGACTAGGAGATTCAATGGTATGAAGGGGCAAAAAAAGCTGGAAGATGGGCAGGCAGTGGGCGAGGTGGGCACAGGGGGCACCAGCAGGTGAGGCAGGCACAGGGGGCACCAGCAGGCGAAGCGGGCACAGGGGGCGGCAGTGGGTGAGGCAGGCTCTGGGGGCTGGCAGTGGGCAAGACGGGCACAGTGGGCTGGCAGAGGGCAAGCCGGGCACAGAGGGCTGGCAGTGGGCAAGACGGCACAGGGGCGGCAGCAGGCAAGGCTGGCGCAGCGGACGAGGCAGGCACAGGGGGGGCAGTGGGTGAGGCAGTGGGCAAGATGGGCACAGCGGGCTGAGGTCTCACCTGGCCCACTTGATGACGTACGGCAGGTGGTTCAGGAGGCTGAAGGTGTAGAAGAGGTAGCGGATGATCTCGGTGACCGTCCAGGCCACAACGAACAGCAGCACCGAGTCTGAGTCCTGCACCTGCCAAGAAATGAGGGGACGCAGTGGTGACATCCTCCGCACAGCGCGCCGCGTCACACACACTCATTATCTGAGGTCAGACCCTGAGGAGACGCAGCGCCGGGATTTACTCTGCGCCGCACGGTCTGGAGACACGCACCTCTCTCACACTGTGCGTCACGGCCCACGTCAGGAACACGCGAGACATCACCTGGAATGCGGTGAGAACCACGGAGGAGGGGACGATGCCTTGGGAACATGTGAGAGACAAGGGGTTAATATTAAGTCCAGGCCCCGCCCCCTCATATATATATATATCTCCATAGAGGCAGCGGCTCGACTCACCTGCAGCGCAATGCAGCACCTGCAACACACAAACACAGCGTTACCTGCACGGGCCCCCACGAGCTGCACCTGATAGACGGCGCCTACCCCCCCCCCCCAATACACCCGATGGACCGCCCCCCCCATACACCCGATGGACCGCCCCCCCATACACCCGATGGACCGCCCCCCCACTCGATGGATCCCCCCCCACAAACAGCAGATGGATCGCCCCCCCCACCCCACAACAGCAGAGATGGATCCCCCCCCACACACAGCAGATGGATCGCCCCCCCCCCACACACACAGCAGATGGATCGCCCCCCCCCCAACACACAGCAGATGGATCGCCCCCCCCCCCCCAACACACAGATGGATCGCCCCCCCCCCACACACAGCAGATGGATCGCCCCACCTCCAGCAAGGCGCCGGTCTGGAAGCATTTCAGCGGCCGCTCGATGCTGTAGTAAAGCTGCTCACGATTTCCTTTGGCCAAAAAAGAGCGAATCAAACCCACAGCGATAACCAACCACCTGCAGCGAGGACAGCGGGGGAGGGGTGAGACTGGGGGCAAATCCAAACAGTATGGGGGAGCAGGGAGACAGACTTATATGGGGGAGCAACACGGGGAAGGGGATAAGGAGGAATCGGCTTTAATGGGGGGGGGGGGGGAAAGAGGGTTAGATACTGATCTTACCCCGCTGTCATGACGACATTGTAAATCACCAGGTAGGCGGTGGCCAGTGCGCCGGGGCCCCTCCGCTTCTTGTGGCCCCCATTATCTGCCAACTTGCTGCCCCCGGAAACCGGACTCGCCATCTGTGCCAAAAGAGACGCGTCACATTTATATATAAAGTATTTTCCCAGGACGGACACATTGAGATTCTCTCGGTTCAGTTTGTTCTGGATTCAATAACATTGAATTGTTACAAAAACACAAAGTAATAAAATGCAAGATATTAAAAACACAAATATACAGATTAACCCAGAAAATAAATATATAGGAAATATAGTCACTGTGTTACATGTTTACAGGTGCATTCTGTATATAGTCACTGTGTTACATGTTTACAGGTGCATTCTGTATATAGTCACTGTGTTACATGTTTACAGGTGCATTCTGTATATAGTCACTGTGTTACATGTTTACAGGCGCATTCTGTATATAGTCACTGTGTTACATGTTTACAGGTGCATTCTGTATATAGTCACTGTGTTACATGTTTACATGCGCATTCTGTATATAGTCACTGTGTTACATGTTTACAGGTGCATTCTGTATATAGTCACTGTGTTACATGTTTACAGGTGCATTCTGTATATAGTCACTGTGTTACATGTTTACATGCGCATTCTGTATATAGTCACTGTGTTACATGTTTACAGGTGCATTCTGTATATAGTCACTGTTACATGTTTACATGCGCATTCTGTATATAGTCACTGTGTTACATGTTTACAGGTGCATTCTGTATATAGTCACTGTGTTACATGTTTACAGGCGCATTCTGTATATAGTCACTGTGTTACATGTTTACAGGCGCATTCTGTATATAGTCACTGTGTTACATGTTTACAGGTGCATTCTGTATATAGTCACTGTGTTACATGTTTACAGGCGCATTCTGTATATAGTCACTGTGTTACATGTTTACAGGCGCATTCTGTATATAGTCACTGTGTTACATGTTTACAGGTGCATTCTGTATATAGTCACTGTGTTACATGTTTACAGGTGCATTCTGTATATAGTCACTGTGTTACATGTTTACAGGTGCATTCTGTATATAGTCACTGTGTTACATGTTTACAGGCGCATTCTGTATATAGTCACTGTGTTACATGTTTACAGGTGCATTCTGTATATAGTCACTTGTTACATGTTTACATGCGCATTCTGTATATAGTCACTGTGTTACATGTTTACAGGTGCATTCTGTATATAGTCACTGTGTTACATGTTTACAGGTGCATTCTGTATATAGTCACTGTGTTACATTGTTTACATGCGCATTCTGTATATAGTCACTGTGTTACATGTTTACAGGTGCATTCTGTATATAGTCACTGTTACATGTTTACATGCGCATTCTGTATATAGTCACTGTGTTACATGTTTACAGGTGCATTCTGTATATAGTCACTGTGTTACATGTTACAGGCGCATTCTGTATATAGTCACTGTGTTACATGTTTACAGGCGCATTCTGTATATAGTCACTGTGTTACATGTTACAGGTGCATTCTGTATATAGTCACTGTGTTACATGTTTACAGGCGCATTCTGTATATAGTCACTGTGTTACATGTTTACAGGCGCATTCTGTATATAGTCACTGTGTTACATGTTTACAGGGCATTCTGTATATAGTCACTATGTTTACAGGTGCATTCTGTATATAGTCACTGTGTTACATGTTTACAGGCGCATTCTGTATATAGTCACTGTGTTACATGTTTACAGGCGCATTCTGTATATAGTCACTGTGTTACATGTTTACAGGTGCATTCTGTATATAGTCACTATGTTTACAGGTGCATTCTGTATATAGTCACTGTGTTACATGTTTACAGGCGCATTCTGTATATAGTCACTGTGTTACATGTTTACAGGCGCATTCTGTATATAGTCACTGTGTTACATGTTTACAGGTGCATTCTGTAGTCACTGTGTTACATGTTTACAGGTGCATTCTGTAGTCACTGTGTTACATGTTTACAGGTGCATTCTGTATATAGTCACTGTGTTACATGTTTACAGGTGCATTCTGTATATAGTCACTGTGTTACATATTTACAGGTGCATTCTGTATATAGTCACTGTGTTACATGTTTACAGGTGCATTCTGTATATAGTCACTGTGTTACATGTTTACAGGTGCATTCTGTATATAGTCACTATGTTTACAGGTGCATTCTGTATATAGTCACTGTGTTACATGTTTACAGGCGCATTCTGTATATAGTCACTGTGTTACATGTTTACAGGCGCATTCTGTATATAGTCACTGTGTTACATGTTTACAGGTGCATTCTGTATATAGTCACTATGTTTACAGGTGCATTCTGTATATAGTCACTGTGTTACATGTTTACAGGCGCATTCTGTATATAGTCACTGTGTTACATGTTTACAGGCGCATTCTGTATATAGTCACTGTGTTACATGTTTACAGGTGCATTCTGTATATAGTCACTATGTTTACAGGTGCATTCTGTATATAGTCACTGTGTTACATGTTTACAGGCGCATTCTGTATATAGTCACTGTGTTACATGTTTACAGGTGTATTCTGTATATAGTCACTGTGTTACATGTTTACAGGTGCATTCTGTAGTCACTGTGTTACATGTTTACAGGTGCATTCTGTATATAGTCACTGTGTTACATGTTTACAGGTGCATTCTGTATATAGTCACTGTGTTACATATTTACAGGTGCATTCTGTATATAGTCACTGTGTTACATGTTTACAGGTGCATTCTGTATATAGTCACTGTGTTACATGTTTACATGTGCATTCTGTATATAGTCACTGTTACATGTTTACAGGTGCATTCTGTATATAGTCACTATGTTACATGTTTACAGGTGCATTCTGTATATAGTCACTGTGTTACATGTTTACAGGTGATTCTGTATATAGTCATTATGTTTACAGGTGCATTCTGTATATAGTCACTGTGTTACATGTTTAGAGGTGCATTCTGTAGTCACTGTGTTACATGTTTAGAGGTGCATTCTGTATATAGTCACTGTGTTACATGTTTACAGGTGCATTCTGTATATAGTCACTGTGTTACATGTTTACAGGCGCATTCTGTATATAGTCACTGTTACATGTTTACAGGCGCATTCTGTATATAGTCACTGTGTTACATGTTTACAGGTGCATTCTGTATATAGTCACTGTGTTACATGTTTACAGGTGCATTCTGTATATAGTCACTGTGTTACATGTTTACATGTGCATTCTGTATATAGTCACTGTGTTACATGTTTACAGGCGCATTCTGTATATAGTCACTGTGTTACATGTTTACAGGCGCATTCTGTATATAGTCACTGTGTTACATGTTTACAGGCGCATTCTGTATATAGTCACTGTGTTACATGTTTACAGGTGCATTCTGTATATAGTCACTATGTTACATGTTTACAGGTGCATTCTGTATATAGTCACTGTGTTACATGTTTACCGGCGCATTCTGTATATAGTCACTGTGTTACATGTTTACAGGTGCATTCTGTATATAGTCACTGTGTTACATGTTTACAGGCGCATTCTGTATATAGTCACTGTGTTACATGTTTACATGTGCATTCTGTATATAGTCACTGTGTTACATGTTTACTGGCGCATTCTGTATATAGTCACTGTGTTACATGTTTACAGGTGCATTCTGTATATAGTCACTGTGTTACATGTTTACAGGTGCATTCTGTATATAGTCACTGTGTTACATGTTTACAGGTGCATTCTGTATATAGTCACTGTGTTACATGTTTACAGGTGCATTCTGTATATAGTCACTGTGTTACATGTTTACAGGTGCATTCTGTATATAGTCACTGTGTTACATGTTTACAGGTGCATTCTGTATTGAAGTATGTTAATAGGGTAGTCTTAAGTGACTTTAGACGGGGGGGGGGGGGGAATTTGCTGGGAGGTTATTCCATGCGGTGCTCTGTGGGAAAAGAAGGATCGAGCCACGGTCTTTTTGTATTGTGGTATTGCAAGTAAGTGCATCACCACACACTCCACCCGCGGCCCCCGGGGGCCAGAGACAGCGTGAGGTCATTGTTCGCAGCCGCTCCCAGAGATCAGGGCAAGAGGCCAGTCCTGATAAGAGGCCAGGTGGCAGAGCGGGGGAGGGGAGAGATCAAAGCACAGGGGCCCGGGCCTTATAAAGTGACTATAGGCAAGCGCCAGGGGAGGGAGAAACCCCCAGAAACTAATAAAAATGGAGTCCAATTTGTCCCCTCCTCCACGCACTGCACCCCCACCCCACCCCACCAAGAAACTAACAAAGAGGAGAGCCGGGCCCTCTGCTCCTCTAGATTGTAAGCTCCTGCGAGCCGGACCCTCTGCTCCTCTAGATTGTAAACTTCCTTGAGCCGGACCCTCTGCTCCTCTAGATTGTAAGCTCCTGTGAGCCGGGACCCTCTGCTCCTCTAGATTGTAAGCTCCTGTGAGCCGGACCCTCTGCTCCTCTAGATTGTAAGCTCCTGTGAGCCGGCCCTCTGCTCCTCTAGATTGTAAAGCTCCTGTGAGCCGGACCCTCTGCTCCTCTAGATTGTAAGCTCCTGTGAGCCGGACCCTCTGCTCCTCTAGATTGTAAGCTCCTGTGAGCCGGACCCTCTGCTCCTCTAGATTGTAAACTCCTGTGAGCCGGACCCTCTTCTCCTCTAGATTGTAAGCTCCTGTGAGCCGGGCCCTCTGCTCCTCTAGATTGTAAACTCCTGTGAGCCGGACCCTCTGCTCCTCTAGATTGTAAGCTCCTGTGAGCCGGGCCCTCTGCTCCTCTAGATTGTAAACTCCTGTGAGCCGGACCCTCTGCTCCTCTAGATTGTAAGCTCCTGTGAGCCGGACCCTCTGCTCCTCTAGATTGTAAGCTCCTGTGAGCCGGACCCTCTGCTCCTCTAGATTGTAAACTCCTGTGAGCCGGACCCTCTGCTCCTCTAGATTGTAAACTCCTGTGAGCCGGACCCTCTGCTCCTCTAGATTGTAAGCTCCTGTGAGCCGGGCCTCTGCTCCTCTAGATTGTAAACTCCTGTGAGCCGGACCCTCTGCTCCTCTAGATTGTAAACTCCTGTGAGCCGGACCCTCTGCTCCTCTAGATTGTAAGCTCCTGTGAGCCGGACCCTCTGCTCCTCTAGATTGTAAGCTCCTGTGAGCCGGACCCTCTGCTCCTCTAGATTGTAAAGCTCCTGTGAGCCGGACCTCTGCTCCTCTAGATTGTAAGCTCCTGTGAGCCGGGCCCTCTGCTCCTCTAGATTGTAAACTCCTGTGAGCCGGGCCCTCTGCTCCTCTAGATTGTAAGCTCCTGTGAGCCGGACCCTCTGCTCCTCTAGATTGTAAGCTCCTGTGAGCCGGACCCTCTGCTCCTCTAGATTGTAAGCTCCTGTGAGCCGGACCTCTGCTCCTCTAGATTGTAAGCTCCTGTGAGCCGGACCCTCTGCTGCTCCTCTAGATTGTAAGCTCCTGTGAGCCGGACCCTCTGCCTCTAGATTGTAAGCTCCTGTGAGCCGGACCCTCTGCTCCTCTAGATTGTAAACTCCTGTGAGCCGGATCCTCTGCTCCTCTAGATTGTAAGCTCCTGTGAGCCGGACCTCTGCTCCTCTAGATTGTAAGCTCCTGTGAGCCGGACCCTCTGCTCCTCTAGATTGTAAGCTCCTGTGAGCCGGACCCTCTGCTCCTCTAGATTGTAAGCTCCTGTGAGCCGGACCCTCTGCTCCTCTAGATTGTAAGCTCCTGTGAGCCGGGCCCTCTGCTCCTCTAGATTGTAAACTCCTGTGAGCCGGACCTCTGCTCCTCTAGATTGTAAACTCCTGTGAGCCGGACCCTCTGCTCCTCTAGATTGTAAGCTCCTGTGAGCCGGACCCTCTGCTCCTCTAGATTGTAAGCTCCTGTGAGCCGGACCCTCTGCTCCTCTAGATTGTAAGCTCCTGTGAGCCGGACCCTCTGCTCCTCTAGATTGTAAGCTCCTGTGAGCCGGACCCTCTGCTCCTCTAGATTGTAACTCCTGTGAGCCGGACCCTCTGCTCCTCTAGATTGTAAGCTCCTGTGAGCCGGACCCTCTGCTCCTCTAGATTGTAAACTCCTGTGAGCCGGACCCTCTGCTCCTCTAGATTGTAAGCTCCTGTGAGCCGGGCCTCTGCTCCTCTAGATTGTAAACTCCTGTGAGCCGGACCCTCTGCTCCTCTAGATTGTAAGCTCCTGTGAGCCGGACCCTCTGCTCCTCTAGATTGTAAACTCCTGTGAGCCGGACCCTCTGCTCCTCTAGATTGTAAGCTCCTGTGAGCCGGACCCTCTGCTCCTCTAGATTGTAAGCTCCTGTGAGCCGGACCCTCTGCTCCTCTAGATTGTAAGCTCCTGTGAGCCGGACCCTCTGCTCCTCTAGATTGTAAGCTCCTGTGAGCCGGACCCTCTGCTCCTCTAGATTGTAAACTCCTGTGAGCCGGACCCTCTGCTCCTCTAGATTGTAAAGCTCCTGTGAGCCGGACCCTCTGCTCCTCTAGATTGTAAGCTCCTGTGAGCCGGGCCCTCTGCTCCTCTAGATTGTAAGCTCCTGTGAGCCGGACCCTCTGCTCCTCTAGATTGTAAGCTCCTGTGAGCCGGACCCTCTGCTCCTCTAGATTGTAAGCTCCTGTGAGCCGGGCCCTCTGCTCCTCTAGATTGTAAGCTCCTGTGAGCCGGACCCTCTGCTCCTCTAGATTGTAAACTCCTGTGAGCCGGACCTCTGCTCCTCTAGATTGTAAGCTCCTGTGAGCCGGACCCTCTGCTCCTCTAGATTGTAAGCTCCTGTGAGCCGGACCCTCTGCTCCTCTAGATTGTAAGCTCCTGTGAGCCGGACCCTCTGCTCCTCTAGATTGTAAGCTCCTGTGAGCCGGACCCTCTGCTCCTCTAGATTGTAAGCTCCTGTGAGCCGGACCCTCTGCTCCTCTAGATTGTAAGCTCCTGTGAGCCGGACCTCTGCTCCTCTAGATTGTAAGCTCCTGTGAGCCGGACCCTCTGCTCCTCTAGATTGTAAACTCCTGTGAGCCGGACCCTCTGCTCCTCTAGATTGTAAACTCCTGTGAGCCGGACCCTCTGCTCCTCTAGATTGTAAGCTCCTGTGAGCCGGACCCTCTGCTCCTCTAGATTGTAAGCTCCTGTGAGCCGGACCCTCTGCTCCTCTAGATTGTAAGCTCCTGTGAGCCGGCCCTCTGCTCCTCTAGATTGTAAGCTCCTGTGAGCCGGACCCTCTGCTCCTCTAGATTGTAAACTCCTGTGAGCCGGACCCTCTGCTCTCTAGATTGTAAGCTCCTGTGAGCCGGACCCTCTGCTCCTCTAGATTGTAAACTCCTGTGAGCCGGACCCTCTGCTCCTCTAGATTGTAAACTCCTGTGAGCCGGACCCTCTGCTCCTCTAGATTGTAAGCTCCTGTGAGCCGGACCCTCTGCTCCTCTAGATTGTAAACTCCTGTGAGCCGGACCCTCTGCTCCTCTAGATTGTAAGCTCCTGTGAGCCGGACCCTCTGCTCCTCTAGATTGTAAACTCCTGTGAGCCGGACCCTCTGCTCCTCTAGATTGTAAGCTCCTGTGAGCCGGACCCTCTGCTCCTCTAGATTGTAAACTCCTGTGAGCCGGACCCTCTGCTCCTCTAGATTGTAAGCTCCTGTGAGCCGGACCCTCTGCTCCTCTAGATTGTAACTCCTGTGAGCCGCACCCTCTGCTCCTCTAGATTGTAAGCTCCTGTGAGCCGGACCCTCTGCTCCTCTAGATTGTAAACTCCTGTGAGCCGGCCCTCTGCTCCTCTAGATTGTAAGCTCCTGTGAGCGGACCCTCTGCTCCTCTAGATTGTAAGCTCCTGTGAGCCGGACCCTCTGCTCCTCTAGATTGTAAACTCCTGTGAGCCGGGCCCTCTGCTCCTCTAGATTGTAAACTCCTGTGAGCCGGACCCTCTGCTCCTCTAGATTGTAAGCTCCTGTGAGCCGGCCCTCTGCTCCTCTAGATTGTAAACTCCTGTGAGCCGGACCCTCTGCTCCTCTAGATTGTAAACTCCTGTGAGCCGGACCCTCTGCTCCTCTAGATTGTAAACTCCTGTGAGCCGGACCCTCTGCTCCTCTAGATTGTAACTCCTGTGAGCCGGACCCTCTGCTCCTCTAGATTGTAAACTCCTGTGAGCCGGGCCTCTGCTCCTCTAGATTGTAACTCCTGTGAGCCGGACCCTCTGCTCCTCTAGATTGTAAGCTCCTGTGAGCCGGACCCTCTGCTCCTCTAGATTGTAAGCTCCTGTGAGCCGGACCCTCTGCTCCTCTAGATTGTAAACTCCTGTGAGCCGGACCCTCTGCTCCTCTAGATTGTAAACTCCTGTGAGCCGGGCCCTCTGCTCCTCTAGATTGTAAGCTCCTGTGAGCCGGACCCTCTGCTCCTCTAGATTGTAACAAGCTCCTGTGAGCCGGACCCTCTGCTCCTCTAGATTGTAACTCCTGTGAGCCGGGACCCTCTGCTCCTCTAGATTGTAAACTCCTGTGAGCCGGACCCTCTGCTCCTCTAGATTGTAAACTCCTGTGAGCCGGACCCTCTGCTCCTCTAGATTGTAAGCTCCTGTGAGCCGGACCCTCTGCTCCTCTAGATTGTAAAGCTCCTGTGAGCTGGGCCCTCTGCTCCTCTAGATTGTAAGCTCCTGTGAGCCGGACCCTCTGCTCCTCTAGATTGTAAGCTCCTGTGAGCCGGACCCTCTGCTCCTCTAGATTGTAAGCTCCTGTGAGCCGGACCCTCTGCTCCTCTAGATTGTAAACTCCTGTGAGCCGGACCCTCTGCTCCTCTAGATTGTAAGCTCCTGTGAGCCGGATCCTCTGCTCCTCTAGATTGTAAGCTCCTGTGAGCCGGACCCTCTGCTCCTCTAGATTGTAAGCTCCTGTGAGCCGGACCCTCTGCTCCTCTAGATTGTAAGCTCCTGTGAGCCGGACCCTCTGCTCCTCTAGATTGTAAGCTCCCGTGAGCCGGACCCTCTGCTCCTCTAGATTGTAAAGCTCCTGTGAGCCGGACCCTCTGCTCCTCTAGATTGTAAGCTCCTGTGAGCCGGGCCCTCTGCTCCTCTAGATTGTAAACTCATGTGAGCCGGACCCTCTGCTCCTCTAGATTGTAAGCTCCTGTGAGCCGGACCCTCTGCTCCTCTAGATTGTAAGCTCCTGTGAGCCGGGCCCTCTGCTCCTCTAGATTGTAAGCTCCTGTGAGCCGGACCCTCTGCTCCTCTAGATTGTAAGCTCCTGTGAGCCGGCCCTCTGCTCCTCTAGATTGTAAGCTCCTGTGAGCCGGACCCTCTGCTCCTCTAGATTGTAAGCTCCTGTGAGCCGGACATGGCGGCCCCTGGGGGGCGGGGCATCGCTCTGGGGCCCCGCGCCTTTCTGCCGCTGCACTCGGCAGGGCGGTCCCGTTCTTCCCGGTGAGCTCGGGCCTGTCCCGTTACCTGACCCTCGGATCTCGTTCAGTTCTTCTGACAGATTCTGCTGAGCCAATCAGAACGTGGGACACACAGCTGCAGCTGATTGGTCGGGTCTGGTGTAAGGGGCGGGGTTTACCTCTCTGCGTTAGGTGTGAGGCACAGTCTGGCGGTGAGGGGTTAATGTCGTGGGATCCTCGGGGTGAGCAGGAAACGCGCAGCTGCAGCACTGATAGGGTTAATTGATTGAAAGGTGGATCTGCAGAAGGAATGATGGGAAGGCGGAGTCCCGTGTCAGTTTCTGACCAATCAGCAGCTCCCTTGCTTGTCGGTTAGATTAGAGTCTGCGCACTGGAGACACATTGTCACTGCACGTTCAGGAGCCATTTTGTTGGAGTTCTATTACAGGTGACCGGAAAGCAGTTGCTGATAAGGCGCTCAGATACTGCGTCAGTGTCTCCAAGGAAACGGACGGAAGCCTGGAAGTGGCAGTGCCTCTGTTTAAATTCTAACGTCTGCAGTGACTCACCCGAAGTACCGGTGAGTTGGATTGTTCCAAAGGGTGCCCATGGGAAAGGGTCATACCAAGCGGGCGGCTGCAGGGGGCGGCTATACAGCCTGTACAGGGGAGGAGCCCAGATAGGAAGGATAACTTGTCGCAAACCTGGGCCACATTTGATTTGTACGTCTTATAAACTTGCTGCATATTTTCACAGGAAGTCGTTAAGTTTCAAATCACAGCAAAAGCTCCAAGTGCAAGATATACAGCCCGTGCAGGGGCGGAGCCCTGATATGCAGCCTGTGCAGGGGCGGAGCCCTGATATGCAGCCTGTGCAGGGGCGGAGCCCTGATATGCAGCCTGTGCAGGGGAGGAGCCCTGATATGCAGCCTGTGCAGGGGCGGAGCCCTGATATGCAGCCCTTGCAGGGGCGGAGCCCTGATATGCAGCCCGTGTAGGGGCGGAGCCCTGATATGCAGCCTGTGCAGGGGCGGAGCCCTGATATGCAGCCCTTGCAGGGGCGGAGCCCTGATATGCAGTCTGTGCAGGGGCGGAGCCCTGATATGCAGCCCTTGCAGGGGCGGAGCCCTGATATGCAGCCCGTGTAGGGGCGGAGCCCTGATATGCAGCCCGTGCAGGGGAGGAGCCCTGATATGCAGCCCGTGCAGGGGAGGAGCCCTGATATACAGCCCGTGCAAGGGTGGAGCTTTGATATGCAGCCCGTGCAGGGGAGGAGCCCTGATGTGCAGGGGAGGAGCCCTGATATACAGCCCTTGCAGGGGCGGAGTTCTGATATACAGCCAGTTCAGGGGAGGAGCCCTGATATGCAGCCAGTGCAGGGGTGGAGCTTTGATAAACATCCCATGCAGGGGAGGAGCCCTGATATTCAGCCCATGCAGCGGAGGAGCCCTAATATGCAGCCTGTGCAGGGGAGGAGCCCTGATATGCAGCCCGTGCAGGGGTGGAGCTTTGATATGCAGCCTGTGCAGGGAAAGAGCGAGGTCTGATTTGTTTCTCTCCTGTGCCAGGTTATTGGTCGTTGCGGCGCAGGATGGATGTGATGGACGCGATGCCCTTGCCTGGTCTGTACTTGCTCTCTGTTTATTGATGCTTCATTTTATTTTTGCACTTGTTTCATTTTCTAATGCTTTTATTTTGTTTTAGATGCAGAAAATGAGACGATGGAGGTAACAACACGTGTGTGTGTGTGTGTGTGTGTGTTGTGTGTGTGTTAGGGGGCGCAGTGTGTGTGTACGGGGCGCAGTGTTTGTGTACGGGGCGCAGTGTTTGTATACGGGGCGCAGTGTTTGTATACGGGGCGCAGTGTTTGTATACGGGGCGCAGTGTTTGTATACGGGGCGCAGTGTTTGTATACGGGGCGCAGTGTTTGTGTACGGGGCGCAGTGTTTGTGTACGGGGCGCAGTGTTTGTATACGGGGCGCAGTGTTTGTGTACGGGGCGCAGTGTTTGTATACGGGGCGCAGTGTTTGTATACGGGGCGCAGTGTTTGTATACGGGGCGCAGTGTTTGTATACGGGGCGCAGTGTGTGTACGGGGCGCAGTGTGTGTACGGGGCGCAGTGTGTGTACGGGGCGCAGTGTGTGTGTGTACGGGGCGCAGTGTGTGTACGGGGCGCAGTGTGTGTGTGTGTGTGGCGCAGAGTGTATGTGTGTCGGGGTGCAGTGTGTGTGTGTCGGGGCGCAGTGTGTGTGTACGGGGCGCAGTGTGTGTACGGGGCGCAGTGAGTGTATGTGTGTCGGGGCGCAGTGTATGTGTGTCGGGGCGCAGTGTGTGTCTGTGTCTACGGGGCACAGTGTGTGTACGGGGCGCAGTGAGTGTATGTTGTCGGGGCGCAGTGTGTGTGTGTCAGGGCGCAGTGTGTATGTGTGTGTACGGGGCGCAGTGTGTGTGTACGGGGCGCAGTGTGTGTGTGTGTGTGTGTGTGTGTGTGTTCGGGGCGCAGTGTGTGTGTGTTCGGGGCGCAGTGTTGTGTGTACGGGCATAGTGTGTGTGTGTGTGTTACGGGGCGCAGTGTGTGTGTGTGTGTACGGGGCGCAGTGTGTGTGTTGTGTTCGGGGCACAGTGTGTGTACGGGGCGTAGTATGTGTGTCGGGGCGCAGTGTGTGTGTACGGGGCACAGGTGTGTGTACGGGGCGCAGTGTGTGTGTACGGGGCGCAGTGTGTGTGTACGGGGCGCAGTGTGTGTGTGCGGGGCGCAGTGTGTGTGTGCGGGGCGCAGTGTGTGTGTGTACGGGGCGCAGTGTGTGTGTGTGTGTGTGTGTGTGTGTTCGGGGCGCAGTGTGTGGTGTTGTGTGTTCGGGGCGCAGTGTGTGTGTGTGTGTGTACGGGGCGCAGTGTGTTGTGTGTGTGTACGGGGCGCAGTGTGTGTGTGTACGGGGCGCAGTGTGTGTGTGTGTACGGGGCGCAGTGTGTGTACGGGGCGTAGTGAGTGTATGTGTGTCGGGGCGCAGTGTGTGTGTGTACGGGGCGCAGTGTGTGTGTGTGTGTGCGGGGCGCAGTGTGTGTGTGTGTGTGTGTGTGTTCGGGGCGCAGTGTGTGTGTGTGTGTGTTCGGGGCGCAGTGTGTGTGTGTGTGTTCGGCGGCGCAGTGTGTGTGTGTTGTGTGTTCGGGGCGCAGTGTGTGTGTGTGTGTGTACGGGGCGCAGTGTGTGTGTACGGGGGCAGTGTGTGTGTGTGTGTACGGGGCGCAGTGTGTGTGTGTGTGTACGGGGCGCAGTGTGTGTGTGTGTACGGGGCGCAGTGTGTGTACGGGGCGCAGTGTGTGTGTGTGTACGGGGCGCAGTGTGTGTACGGGGCGTAGTGAGTGTATGTGTGTCGGGGCGCAGTGTGTGTGTGTACGGGGCGCAGTGTGTGTGTACGGGGCGCAGTGTGTGTGTACGGGGCGCAGTGTGTGTGTGTACGGGGCGCAGTGTGTGTGTGTACGGGGCGCAGTGTGTGTGTGTACGGGGCGCAGTGTGTGTGTGTACGGGGCACAGTGTGTGTGTGTACGGGGCACATGTGTGTGTGTGTACGGGGCGCAGTGTGTGTGTGTACGGGGCGCAGTGTGTGTGTGTGTGTGTACGGGGTGCAGTGTGTGTGTGTGTGTACGGGGCGCAGTGTGTGTGTGTGTACGGGGCGCAGTGTGTGTGTGTGTGTACGGGGCGCAGTGTGTGTGTGTGTACGGGGCGCAGTGTGTGTGTGTGTGTGTACGGGGCGCAGTGTGTGTGTGTGTGTACGGGGCGCAGTGTGTGTGTGTGTACGGGGCGCAGTGTGTGTACGGGGCGTAGTGAGTGTTATGTGTGTCGGGGCGCAGTGTGTGTGTGTACGGGGCGCAGTGTGTGTGTTACGGGGCGCAGTGGTGTGTGTACGGGGCGCAGTGTGTGTGTGTACGGGGCGCAGTGTGTGTGTGTACGGGGCGCAGTGTGTGTGTGTACGGGGCGCAGTGTGTGTGTGTACGGGGCACAGTGTGTGTGTGTACGGGGCGCAGTGTGTGTGTGTACGGGGCGCAGTGTGTGTGTGTACGGGGCGCAGTGTGTGTGTGTGTGTGTACGGGGTGCAGTGTGTTGTGTGTGTGTACGGGGCGCAGTGTGTGTGTTGTACGGGGCGCAGTGTGTGTGTGTGTGTACGGGGGCAGTGTGTGTGTGTGTACGGGGCGCAGTGTTGTTGTGTGTACGGGGCAAGTGTGTGTGTGTGTGTACGGGGCGCAGTGTGTGTGTGTGTGTACGGGGCGCAGTGTGTGTGTGTGTGTGTACGGGGCGCAGTGTGTGTGTGTGTACGGGGCGCAGTGTGTTTACGGGGCGTAGTGAGTGTATGTGTGTCGGGGCGCAGTGTGTGTGTGTCGGGGCGCAGTGTGTGTGTGTACGGGGCGCAGTGTGTGTGTACGGGGCGCAGTGTGTGTGTACGGGGCGCAGTGTGTGTGTGTGTGTGTGTGTACGGGGCGCAGTGTGTGTGTGTGTGTGTTCGGGGCGCAGTGTGTATGTGTGTGTGTGTGTACGGGGAGCAGTGTTTGTGTGTGTGTGTATGGGGCGCAGTGTTTGTGTGTGTGTACGGGGCGCAGTGTTTGTGTGTGTGTGTGTACGGGGCGTAGTGTGTGTGTACGGGGCGTAGTGTGGTGTGTACGTGGTGCAGTGAGTATGTGTGTGTGCATGGGGCGCAGTGTGTGTGTGTGTGTGTTCGGGGCGCAGTGTGTATGTGTGTGTGTGTGTACGGGGAGCAGTGTTTGTGTGTGTGTGTATGGGGCGCAGTGTTTGTGTGTGTGTACGGGGCGCAGTGTTTGTGTGTGTGTGTTCGGGGCGCAGTGTGTATGTGTGTGTGTGTGGTACGGGGAGCAGTGTTTGTGTGTGTGTGTATGGGGCGCAGTGTTTGTGTGTGTGTACGGGGCGCAGTGTTTGTGTGTGTGTGTGTACGGGGCGTAGTGTGTGTGTACGGGGCGTAGTGTGTGTGTGTACGTGGTGCAGTGAGTATGTGTGTGTGCATGGGGCGCAGTGTGTGTGTGCACGGGGTGCAGTGTGTATGTGTGTGTGTGCATGGGGCGCAGTGTGTGTGTACGAGGCGCCTCGCTGTCTGTGCCGTCTCACTGCAGGATTTCTTGTCTGTTTCAGAATATTTCCTTGTGGGAAAGCGTTAATAAGCTGCTGCGGCGGCACGGCTGCTCCATGATCCACGTCACGGCCGCAGAGGGCGGGGAGGTGCTGCCAGGTGAGGGGGGAGGTGCTGCCAGGTGAGGTAGAGGTGCTGCCAGGTGAGGGGGAGGAGCTGCCAGGTGAGGGGGAGGAGCTGCCAGGTGAGGCTAGGGTCAGACTAACGCATTTTTCACGTTGTCCGTGAAAATGTGCGTTCGAAGAATGGACATATTTTTTCACGGAATACGCAATAGCGTCATACTATGCGCAGTTTCATCCGTGATTTTGTACGGATCATCAATAAAACACTTGTTGTGTCTGGACGTTATGTTGGCCGGACATAAGCAGCGTCTGACGTCTCCTAATCACGCACACACGCCGCTATGCGGCCGCAGCGCACTCTGTACGTCAGTACTAGTGGTTTAACGTTCTCGAAAAAATGCGTTCATTTTCCACTTGCGTTGCGCAGCCGGACTTTTGTGGGACCGTACATCGTATATTGGCCGTCATTGCCCGGCATCTGCTGCTAGTGCGGCCGTGATTAAGTGCGCCAGAACGCGCGTTCGCACTGCCTCAGTCTGACCCTAGCCTGAGGGGGAGGTGCTGCCAGGTGAGGGAGAGGTGCTGCCAGGTGAGGGGGAGGAGCTGCCAGGTGAGGGAGGAGCTGCCAGGTGAGGGGGAGGAGCTGCCAGGTGAGGGGGAGGAGCTGCCAGGTGAGGGGGAGGAGCTGCCAGGTGAGGGAGAGGTGCTGCCAGGTGAGGGGGGAGGTGCTGCCAGGTGAGGGGGGGGAGGTGCTGCCAGGTGAGGGGGGGGAGGTGCTGCCAGGTGAGGGGGGGAGGTGCTGCCAGGTGAGGGGGGGGGGAGGTGCTGCCAGGTGAGGGGGGGGGAGGTGCTGCCAGGTGAGGGGGGGGGGGAGGTGCTGCCAGGTGAGGGGGGGGGGGAGGTGCTGCCAGGTGAGGGGGGGGAGGTGCTGCCAGGTGAGGGGGGGGGAGGTGCTGCCAGGTGAGGGGGGGAGGTGCTGCCAGGTGAGGGGGGGGAGGTGCTGCCAGGCGAGGGGGGGGGAGGTGCTGCCAGGTGAGGGGGGGGGAGGTGCTGCCAGGTGAGGGGGGGGGAGGTGCTGCCAGGTGAGGGGGGGAGGTGCTGCCAGGTGAGGGGGGGGAGGTGCTGCCAGGCGAGGGGGGGAGGTGCTGCGAGGGGGGGGGGGAGTGCTGCCAGAGGGGGGGGGGGGGAGGTTGCCAGGTGAGGGGGGGGGAGGTGCTGCCAGGTGAGGGGGGGGAGGTGCTGCCAGGTGAGGGGGGGAGGTGCTGCCAGGTGAGGGGGGGAGGTGCTGCCAGGTGAGGGGGGGGAGGTGCTGCCAGGCGAGGGAGGGGGGGGGAGGTGCTGCCAGGTGAGGGGGGGGGAGGTGCTGCAGGTGATGGGGGGGGGGAGGTGCTGCCAGGTGAGGGGGGAGGTGCTGCCAGGTTGAGGGGGGAGGTGCTGCCAGGCGAGGGGGGGGGGGAGGTGCTGCGAGGGGGGGGGGGAGTGCTGCCAGGCGAGGGGGGGGGGGGGGGAGTGCTGCCAGGTGAGGGGGGGAGGTGCTGCCAGGTGAGGGGGGGGTGCTGCCAGGTGAGGGGGGGAGGTGCTGCCAGGTGAGGGGGGGAGGTGCTGCCAGGTGAGGGGGGGAGGTGCTGCCAGGTGAGGGGGGGAGGTGCTGCCAGGTGAGGGGGGGAGGTGCTGCCAGGTGAGGGGAGAGGCTGCCAGGTGAGGGGGAGGGTGGCTGCCAGGTGAGGGAGAGGTGCTGCCAGGTTGAGGGAGAGGTGCTGCCAGGTGAGGGAGAGGTGCTGCCAGGTGAGGGAGAGGTGCTGCCAGGTGAGGGGGAGGTGCTGCCGGGGGAGGGGCTGTCATAATGAGTTAATGGTAAGGGGCTATAGACATACGTTGATACAGAGTGTTGAGTCTCTACGCCTCCTCACGTCTCTGTCTGTTTCTTCTTACCTGTTAATCCTGTGTTGTTGTTACAGGGAACATATAGATTGGGATCGCACCAAGGAGGTAGCAGCATATAAACCGGAGCGCCGGGTATTACCGTCTGAATAAACCTTTATTAGAGACGCTCTGAGAGCAAATAGGGCCCTATTACAATCTTCACGCAGGCGTTTGCGCGCGCACATTAACGCGAGGGGTAAAACCCTTTGCGCTGAACATCGTATTACATTGACAGCGCAACAACCGTAATCGTCTACCGCGGGTGAACCTGCGTGAGCGCTGCGCGAGCTTAGTGTGCTGCGCGCGTCCTATACTGAACATTGTGAGCGCAAATGCGTTTGTGCGCTGGTACGCGGATGGTATTACAATCTATGCGCAGTGTGTAACGCACAGCCTTTACGCGCATCATTTTAACAACTCCTAAAAGCTGGTGTTAATGACAAATTCTATCAACCTGCCGAACCCAAATACACCAGCCCAAAAAATACAGCACAGTATAGTTACACTTTCTACACATACCCAAACCATAAAATGGAGAAGTTGTGCTTGTTTTATTTATTTTTTTATACAGCATATATACACAGAGTGACTTTGACAGGCGCAAAAACTTAGGGCCATATTACATAGTTATTGTAAACTTCCCAGAATCATTATAGTCTACGGAGGGTTTCAGTTTACACGCGCTCTGGTTAAGTTTACACGCGCTCTGGTTAAGTTTACACGCGCTCTGGTTAAGTTTACACGCGCTCTGGTTAAGTTTACACGCGCTCTGGTTAAGTTAGCACCAGCTCTGGTTAAGTTTACACGCGCTCTGGTTAAGTTTACACGCGCTCTGGTTAAGTTTACACGCGCTCTGGTTAAGTTTACACGCGCTCTGGTTAAGTTTACACCCGCTCTGGTTAAGTTTACACGCGTTCTGGTTAAGTTTACACGCGCTCTGGTTAAGTTAGCACCAGGTCTGGTTAAGTTTACACGCGCTCTGGTTAAGTTTACACGCGCTCTGGTTAAGTTTACACGCGCTCTGGTTAAGTTTACACGCGTTCTGGTTAAGTTTACACGCGCTCTGGTTAAGTTTACACGCGCCTCTGGTTAAGTTTACACGCGCTCTGGTTAAGTTAGCACCAGCTCTGGTTAAGTTAGCACCAGCTCTGGTTAAGTTAGCACCAGCTCTGGTTAAGTTTACACGCGCTCTGGTTAAGTTTACACGCGCTCTGGTTAAGTTTACACGCGCTCTGGTTAAGTTTACACGCGCTCTGGTTAAGTTAGCACCAGGTCTGGTTAAGTTTACACGCGCTCTGGTTAAGTTTACACGCGCTCTGGTTAAGTTTACACGCGTTCTGGTTAAGTTTACACGCGCTCTGGTTAAGTTTACACGCGCTCTGGTTAAGTTAGCACCAGCTCTGGTTAAGTTAGCACCAGCTCTGGTTAAGTTTACACGCGCTCTGGTTAAGTTTACACGCGCTCTGGTTAAGTTACACCAGCTCTGGTTAAGTTAGCACCAGCTCTGGTTAAGTTAGCACCAGCTCTGGTTAAGTTTACACGCGCTCTGGTTAAGTTTACACGCGCTCTGGTTAAGTTTACACGCGCTCTGGTTAAGTTAGCACCAGCTCTGGTTAAGTTAGCACCAGCTCTGGTTAAGTTTACACGCGCTCTGGTTAAGTTTACACGCGCTCTGGTTAAGTTTACACGCGCTCTGGTTAAGTTTACACGCGCTCTGGTTAAGTTTACACGCGCTCTGGTTAAGTTAGCACCAGGTCTGGTTAAGTTTACACGCGCTCTGGTTAAGTTTACACGCGCTCTGGTTAAGTTAGCACCAGCTCTGGTTAAGTTAGCACCAGCTCTGGTTAAGTTTACACGCGCTCTGGTTAAGTTTACACGCGCTCTGGTTAAGTTTACACGCGCTCTGGTTAAGTTAGCACCAGCTCTGGTTAAGTTAGCACCAGCTCTGGTTAAGTTAGCACCAGCTCTGGTTAAGTTAGCACCAGCTCTGGTTAAGTTAGCACCAGCTCTGGTTAAGTTAGCACCAGCTCTGGTTAAGTTTACACGCGCTCTGGTTAAGTTTACACGCGCTCTGGTTAAGTTTACACGCGCTCTGGTTAAGTTTACACGCGCTCTGGTTAAGTTTACACGCGCTCTGGTTAAGTTTACACGCGCTCTGGTTAAGTTTTACACGCGCTCTGGTTAAGTTTACACGCGCTCTGGTTAAGTTTACACGCGCTCTGGTTAAGTTTACACGCGCTCTGGTTAAGTTTACACGCGCTCTGGTTAAGTTTACACGCGCTCTGGTTAAGTTTAGCACCAGGTCTGGTTAAGTTTACACGCGCTCTGGTTAAGTTTACACGCGCTCTGGTTAAGTTAGCACGCGCTCTGGTTAAGTTAGCACCAGCTCTGGTTAAGTTAGCACCAGCTCTGGTTAAGTTTACACGCGCTCTGGGTAAGTTTACACGCGCTCTGGTTAGTTAGCACCAGCTCTGGTTAAGTTTACACGCGCTCTGGTTAAGTTTACACGCGCTCTGGTTAAGTTTACACGCGCTCTGGTTAAGTTTACACGCGCTCTGGTTAAGTTTACACGCGCTCTGGTTAAGTTAGCACCAGGTCTGGTTAAGTTTACACGCGCTCTGGTTAAGTTTACACGCGCTCTGGTTAAGTTAGCACGCGCTCTGGTTAAGTTAGCACCAGCTCTGGTTAAGTTAGCACCAGCTCTGGTTAAGTTTACACGCGCTCTGGTTAAGTTTTACACGCGCTCTGGTTAAGTTAGCACCAGCTCTGGTTAAGTTAGCACCAGCTCTGGTTAAGTTTACACGCGCTCTGGTTAAGTTTACACGCGCTCTGGTTAAGTTAGCACCAGCTCTGGTTAAGTTTACACGCGCTCTGGTTAAGTTTACACGCGCTCTGGTTAAGTTTACACGCGCTCTGGTTAAGTTTACACGCGCTCTGGTTAAGTTTACACGCGCTCTGGTTAAGTTTACACGCGCTCTGGTTAAGTTTACACGCGCTCTGGTTAAGTTTACACGCGCTCTGGTTAAGTTTACACGCGCTCTGGTTAAGTTTACACGCGCTCTGGTTAAGTTAGCACCAGGTCTGGTTAAGTTTACACGCGCTCTGGTTAAGTTTACACGCGCTCTGGTTAAGTTAGCACGCGCTCTGGTTAAGTTAGCACCAGCTCTGGTTAAGTTAGCACCAGCTCTGGTTAAGTTTACACGCGCTCTGGTTAAGTTAGCACCAGCTCTGGTTAAGTTTACACGCGCTCTGGTTAAGTTTACACGCGCTCTGGTTAAGTTTACACGCGCTCTGGTTAAGTTTACACGCGCTCTGGTTAAGTTTACACGCGCTCTGGTTAAGTTTACACGCGCTCTGGTTAAGTTAGCACCAGGTCTGGTTAAGTTTACACGCGCTCTGGTTAAGTTTACACGCGCTCTGGTTAAGTTAGCACGCGCTCTGGTTAAGTTAGCACCAGCTCTGGTTAAGTTAGCACCAGCTCTGGTTAAGTTTACACGCGCTCTGGTTAAGTTTACACGCGCTCTGGTTAAGTTAGCACCAGCTCTGGTTAAGTTAGCACCAGCTCTGGTTAAGTTTACACGCGCTCTGGTTAAGTTTACACGCGCTCTGGTTAAGTTAGCACCAGCTCTGGTTAAGTTTACACGCGCTCTGGTTAAGTTTACACGCGCTCTGGTTAAGTTAGCACCAGGTCTGGTTAAGTTTACACGCGCTCTGGTTAAGTTAGCACCAGCTCTGGTTAAGTTTACACGCGCTCTGGTTAAGTTTACACGCGCTCTGGTTAAGTTAGCACCAGGTCTGGTTAAGTTTACACGCGCTCTGGTTAAGTTTACACGCGCTCTGGTTAAGTTAGCACGCGCTCTGGTTAAGTTAGCACCAGCTCTGGTTAAGTTTAGCACCAGCTCTGGTTAAGTTTACACGCGCTCTGGTTAAGTTTACACGCGCTCTGGTTAAGTTAGCACCAGCTCTGGTTAAGTTAGCACCAGCTCTGGTTAAGTTTACACGCGCTCTGGTTAAGTTTACACGCGCTCTGGTTAAGTTAGCACCAGCTCTGGTTAAGTTAGCACCAGCTCTGGTTAAGTTAGCACCAGCTCTGGTTAAGTTTACACGCGCTCTGGTTAAGTTTACACGCGCTCTGGTTAAGTTTACACGCGCTCTGGTTAAGTTTACACGCGCTCTGGTTAAGTTTACACGCGCTCTGGTTAAGTTTACACGCGCTCTGGTTAAGTTTACACGCGCTCTGGTTAAGTTAGCACGCGCTCTGGTTAAGTTAGCACCAGCTCTGGTTAAGTTAGCACCAGCTCTGGTTAAGTTTACACGCGCTCTGGTTAAGTTTACACGCGCTCTGGTTAAGTTAGCACCAGCTCTGGTTAAGTTAGCACCAGCTCTGGTTAAGTTAGCACCAGCTCTGGTTAAGTTTACACGCGCTCTGGTTAAGTTTACACGCGCTCTGGTTAAGTTTACACGCGCTCTGGTTAAGTTTACACGCGCTCTGGTTAAGTTTACACGCGCTCTGGTTAAGTTTACACGCGCTCTGGTTAAGTTTACACGCGCTCTGGTTAAGTTAGCACGCGCTCTGGTTAAGTTAGCACCAGCTCTGGTTAAGTTAGCACCAGCTCTGGTTAAGTTTACACGCGCTCTGGTTAAGTTTACACGCGCTCTGGTTAAGTTAGCACCAGCTCTGGTTAAGTTAGCACCAGCTCTGGTTAAGTTTACACGCGCTCTGGTTAAGTTTACACGCGCTCTGGTTAAGTTAGCACCAGCTCTGGTTAAGTTTACACGCGCTCTGGTTAAGTTTACACGCGCTCTGGTTAAGTTTACACGCGCTCTGGTTAAGTTTACACGCGCTCTGGTTAAGTTTACACGCGCTCTGGTTAAGTTTACACGCGCTCTGGTTAAGTTTACACGCGCTCTGGTTAAGTTAGCACCAGCTCTGGTTAAGTTTACACGCGCTCTGGTTAAGTTTACACGCGCTCTGGTTAAGTTTACACGCGCTCTGGTTAAGTTTACACGCGCTCTGGTTAAGTTTACACGCGCTCTGGTTAAGTTAGCACCAGCTCTGGTTAAGTTTACACGCGCTCTGGTTAAGTTTACACGCGCTCTGGTTAAGTTAGCACCAGCTCTGGTTAAGTTTACACGCGCTCTGGTTAAGTTTACACGCGCTCTGGTTAAGTTTACACGCGCTCTGGTTAAGTTTACACGCGCTCTGGTTAAGTTTACACGCGCTCTGGTTAAGTTTACACGCGCTCTGGTTAAGTTTACACGCGCTCTGGTTAAGTTAGCACCAGCTCTGGTTAAGTTTACACGCGCTCTGGTTAAGTTTACACGCGCTCTGGTTAAGTTTACACGCGCTCTGGTTAAGTTTACACGCGCTCTGGTTAAGTTAGCACCAGCTCTGGTTAAGTTAGCACCAGCTCTGGTTAAGTTAGCACCAGCTCTGGTTAAGTTTACACGCGATCTGGTTAAGTTTACACGCGCTCTGGTTAAGTTTACACGCGCTCTGGTTAAGTTTACACGCGCTCTGGTTAAGTTTACACGCGCTCTGGTTAAGTTTACACGCGCTCTGGTTAAGTTTACACGCGCTCTGGTTAAGTTTACACGCGCTCTGGTTAAGTTTAACACGCGCTCTGGTTAAGTTTACACGCGCTCTGGTTAAGTTTACACGCGCTCTGGTTAAGTTTACACGCGCTCTGGTTAAGTTTTACACGCGCTCTGGTTAAGTTAGCACCAGGTCTGGTTAAGTTTACACGCGCTCTGGTTAAGTTAGCACGCGCTCTGGTTAAGTTAGCACGCGCTCTGGTTAAGTTAGCACGCGCTCTGGTTAAGTTTACACGCGCTCTGGTTAAGTTTACACGCGCTCTGGTTAAGTTTACACGCGCTCTGGTTAAGTTTACACGCGCTCTGGTTAAGTTTACACGCGCTCTGGTTAAGTTTACACGCGCTCTGGTTAAGTTTACACGCGCTCTGGTTAAGTTAGCACCGGCTCTGGTTAAGTTTACACGCGCTCTGGTTAAGTTAGCACCGGCTTTGTAATACGGCCCATAATGTGAGATAATTAAGGTTCTTAATTTTGATTGGCTGAACTGCGTGAAAAAACAGTCCGCACACTGATTTCTGCGGTAACGTTACTGCGCATACGTTTTTTTTTGCGCGTCCGTTTTACGCGCGTTATTTTTGACGGATGAAAAAAATGCGTGAGGATTGTAATACCAGCGTTGATTTACACGCATTAAGACGCTTCGCACAAAAAATCACGCATTTACTGTGTATTTTTGCGTGAAGAATGTAATAGAACCCTAAGTATAGGGCAGAGCATGGCCAGAGAATAGAGATTAAATGGTTAATGTCTATATCACTGCTGGCAGAATGCTTAGTAACAGTATATAAAGGGTACAATCTTTCCCCAACATAAATCCAACGCAGGTAATTACCAGAATAAGCATATTCTAAAGACAAAATCTAAGAGCTGGGCCTAATGCAGATAGATTTCTGCTCTGGCCGATACACGTACATCATACAAGACTAGACATATTAACAGAGCACAGCTTGTCGCTCGATACGGGTTTCTCTTGACCAGCGTCGGCTTCAACTGGAGCGATATTGACAGCAGAAAGATTGTACCCTTTATATACTGTTACTGAGCATACTGCCAGCGGTGATATAGGCAGGGACCACTCAATCTGTATTCTCTGGTCACCCTTATACCGGAATATATGCTCTATACTAAGTCCCATGTTCTTTTGTCTTTCCAGTAAAGGTTTATTCAGTGGTCAATGTTTACTTGCATTTATTTTTCCTTGAATGTCATAGATCAAGAGCTTTTGTCTGCTTCCACCCCCAGCCCCCCTGTAAGTAATGGATTCCTTTGTGTGGCCATGCTTGCATCACCCCCCCCCCCCATCTGGCTTGAACCAGAGCTCTTATCAGTTCCCTTTGTTAGTTGTAGGGGGAGGTTTTGGGAAGATCTGGTATAGAGTAACGCAGGGGCGTGGTTTTGACTTTTGAATCTGTCTGTACATGAAAACCCTCATTAAAGCATTCTACTTTTTGGTGTTCCATCTGCAAGCATCACAGTGTATGTGTCGGCTATTCTGTGCGTGGATACAAATATCTCCTGTGTTCAGCAGAAAGGGGCGTCCAGACAGAGGGTACCGAGCGTGGGGTACCCCGATCCGTAAGAATGCTTATTTATTTCTGGTAATTACCTGCGTTGGATTTATGTCGGGGAAAGATTGTTCCCTTTTATATACTGTTACTAAGCATACTGCCAGCAGTGATATAGGCATTAACCACTCAGTCTGTATTCTGGCCATGTTTAGACCTAAATATATGCTCTGCCCTATACTATCAGTGTTATTCAGAGAGAGGTGAAAACCTGGAGATTTGGCAGGAGAAGTGAACAATCTAGACCAGGGATCTCAAACTCATGGCCCCCCAGATGTTTTTGCCTACAAGTCCCAGAATGCTTTGAATGCAATAGATGGCCGTGGAATCATGGGAGTTGTAGTTCAGAAACATCAGGGGGGCCAGAGTTTGAGACCACTGATCTAGACCAAATAGCTGATTTGGAAAGCGAGATAAATGGGAGAGTTTTTCTGGTTTGGTTATTTTGACCTAGAATTTTCACTTCTCCAGTCATTCTCCTGAGTTTCACCTCTCTCTGAATAACCCTGTAGGTGTTTTGTGTGATTTCACCTATTTGCTCTCAAAGCGTCTCTAATAAAGGTTTATTCAGACGGTAATACCCGGCGCTCCGGCTTATATATGTTGCTACCTCCTTGGTGAGATCCCATCACTTTTTTAATCGGTATCGAGCCGGCGTGTGTTTCTCTAGCTTTTACTAGAGACAAATGATCACAACAGTGGAGGAAATATAGGTCTTTTTTCTTCCTCCCCTCTTTTTTGTTTCCTGTGTTGTTGGTGTCATTGTGTATGTGTGTGTGTGTGTATGTGTGTGCGACGCGACTCCTGGTGACACACGCTGTACAGCTGAGGTGTGATCTCCAGATCCAGCATATATTGAAATACTCCCCCGTGAGTTGGGCCGGCAGGTTAATGGTCCTGGCGGGGGTCCTGCAAGGAAGTGGCATTGGCACATGTGACCCTGTCGGGGTGCAGAGATCTGTTACCCTGCCGAACCGCAGCGGATCCTGTGGATTGAAACATAGAAAATTTTGGCAGATAAGAACCTTTCGGCCCATCTAGTCGCCCAATTACATGGATACTTTACCTGGATTTATCTTTTGTTTAGGATAGCCTTATGCCTATCCCATGCCTGCTTAAATTCAATCACTGTTTTGGCCTCTACCACTTCTACTGGAAGGATACAGGGGATCACCAGCTGTGATTGATGAGGGTCGGAATCCCATTTTTTTTTTTTTTTTTTATGGTAATGAAGCATCATCAATATAACAGATATCCCAGCAGAATGGCCGCATAGCGCCGTATAAAAAAACAGCATTGGAAAAAACCTCAAAAGATCTCAATAAACCTGGCGAAGGCCGCCAGCTCAAAAGAGGGTGGTGGATACATGGAACAGTCTTCCAGTAGAAGTGGTAGAGGCCAAAACAGTGATTGAATTTAAGCAAGCATGGGATAGGCATAAGGCTATCCTAAACAAAAGATAAATCCAGGTAAAGTATCCATGTAATTGGGCAGACTAGATGGGCCGAAAGGTTCTTATCTGACCACATTTTTCTATGTTTCTATGTTTCTAAAGGGGACATAAACTCGTCGGGGGAGATACAAAAGGGCGGTGGAGTCCGACAATGGGAGCAACAGGGAAATTGGGGAAAAAGAAGGGAAGTGAGGGTGGTGAGGGGCTGCCTAATATGTTGTGGTATTCCTGGCTCACCTCGACAACCATGAGGAAATCGAGGGCCATGGAAGAGGCCAGGAGACCTGCGGCCAAGAGGACGGGCAGAGGGAATCCCATTTTTACTGACATGTTTTGTAATGAAGTAACACAGTTTTGTGGTCACGCACCTCCCCCCCCCCCAAGTAAGCAGTGTGGGGGTACAGGGTGGTTGTAAAATGTGTAACACACGTGTTGTTAATATGTTGCCGAGCTCTCATCTGCTGTTTTACAGGTTCTGTGCTGCTCAATGTTCAGGCGTCGTTGGCCGTAAGAAGCGCCGTCCAGACTCTGATCAGTGACACCGAGCGGAGACAGAACCTGATCCACAACTTGATCACTGCTAACGAGCAGCTCAAGTAAGAGTGCGCCCTCCCCGTGTGTCATGACCGGGAGCCGCGAGTGTCTGCTGAATATATAATGAGGGGGCAAGAGTGCTGAATATATGAGGGGGCTGAGTGCTGTAATCTAATGAGGGAGCGCTGAGTGTCTGCTGAATATGTAATGAGGGGGTGCTGACTCAGCACCCCCTCATTATATATTCAGCATACACTCAGCGCCCCCTCATATATACAGCACCTCCTCATTATATATTCAGCACTCAGGGCCCCCTCATTATATATTCAGCACTGCTGAGTGCTGAATATATAATGAGGGGGCGCTGAGTGTCTGCTGAATATATAATGAGGGGGCGCTGAGTGCTGAATACATAGTGAGGGGGTGCTGAATATATAATGATGGGGTGCTGAGTGGCTGATGAATATATAATGATGGGGTGCTGAGTGGCTGATGAATATATAATGATGGGGTGCTGAGTGTCTGCTGAATATATAATGATGGGGCGCTGAGTGGCTGAATATATAATGATGGGGCGCTGAGTGTCTGCTGAATATATAATAATGGGGTGCTGAGTGGCTGATAATTATATAATGAGGGGGCGCTGAGTGGCTGATAATTATATAATGAGGGGGCGCTGAGTGGCTGATAATTATATAATGATGGGGCGCTGAGTGGCTGCTGAATAATATAATGATGGGGCGCTGAGTGGCTGAATATATAATGAGGGGGCGCTGAGTGGCTGAATATATAATGAGGGGGCGCTGAGTGGCTGCTGAATAATATAATGATGGGGCGCTGAGTGGCTGCTGAATAATATAATGATGGGGCGCTGAGTGGCTGCTGAATAATATAATGATGGGGCGCTGAGTGGCTGCTGAATAAATAATGATGGGGCGCTGAGTGGCTGCTGAATAATATAATGATGGGGCGCTGAGTGGCTGAATATATAATGAGGGGGCGCTGAGTGGCTGCTGAATAATATAATGATGGGGCGCTGAGTGGCTGCTGAATAATATAATGATGGGGCGCTGAGTGGCTGCTGAATAATATAATGATGGGGTGCTGAGTGGCTGATGAATAATATAATGATGGGGTGCTGAGTGGCTGAATAATATAATGAGGGGGCGCTGAGTGGCTGAATATATAATGATGGGGCGCTGAGTGGCTGAATATATAATGATGGGGCGCTGAGTGGCTGAATATATAATGATGGGGTGCTGAGTGGCTGCTGAATATATAATGAGGGTGCTGAGTGGCTGAATATGGCTGGGGTCAGACCAGCGCACTTTTAACGTGCGTTCTGGCGCACATAATTACGGCCGCACTAGCAGCAGATGACGGGCAATGACGGCCAATATACGATGTACGGGAGCACAAAAGTCCGGCCGTGCAACGCAAGTGGAAAATGAACGCATTTTTCTGAGAACGCTGAACCGCTAGTACTGACGTACTGAGTGCGCAGCTGCGGCATACCGGCGTGTGTGTGCGTGATTAGGAGATGTCAGACACTGCTAATGTCCAGCCTACATAACGTCCAGACGCAAAAAGAGTTTTATTGACGATCCGTACAAAATCACGCCTGAAAATGCGCGTCGTCTGACCGTTTTTGCGCATTCCGTGAAAAAATACGTCAATGCGTTCGGACGCACTTTTTCACGTTCGCGGGGAAAAATGCTTTCGTCTGACCCTAGCCTATATAATGATGGGGCGCTGTGTGGCTGAATATATAATGATGGGGCGCTGAGTGGCTGATGAATATATAATGATGGGGTGCTGAGTGGCTGAATATATAATAATGGGGTGCTGAGTGGCTGAATATATAATGAGGGGGTGCTGAGTGGCTGAATATATAATGAGGGGGTGCTGAGTGGCTGAATATATAATGAGGGGGTGCTGAGTGGCTGAATATATAATAATGGGGTGCTGAGTGGCTGATGAATATATAATAATGGGGTGCTGAGTGGCTGATGAATATATAATGGGCGCCGAGTGGCTGATGAATATATAATGATGGGGTGCTGAGTGGCTGAATATATAATGATGGGGTGCTGAGTGGTCTGTTGAATATATAATGATGGGGTGCTGAGTGGCTGATGAATATATAATGATGGGGCGCTGAGTGGCTGATGAATAATATAATGATTGGGTGCTGAGTGGCTGAATATATAATGAGGGGGTGCTGAGTGGCTGCTGAATATATAATGAAGGGGTGCTGAGTGGCTGAATATATAATGGGTGCTGAGTGGCTGATGAATATATAATAATGGGGTGCTGAGTGGCTGATAAATATATAATGGGCGCTGAGTGGCTGATGAATATATAATGATGGGGCGCTGAGTGGCTGATGAATATATAATGAAGGGGTGCTGAGTGGCTGAATATATAATAATGGGGTGCTGAGTGGCTGATGAATATATAATGAGGGGGCGCTGAGTGGCTAATGAATATATAATGATGGGGTGCTGAGTGGCTGATGAATATATAATGAGGGGGCGCTGAGTGGCTGAATATATTATGAGGGGGCGTTGAGGTGGATTATGGGAATGTGGATGATTGTTGGTTTGGTTGTGACCGGAGCAGGCAGGACGTCCAGTTGCAGCAGAGCCGCGCCGCCCGCCAGGAGCAGAAAGCCAGCGAGTTGCAGCAGATCCTGGACGGCGTCAGAACGAAGATACGCGATCTGGAAGATGATTTTATCAATAAAACGCGGAGGCAGCGAAACGAGATGAGGAGCGCCATGCGGGAAAAGCAGGCAGCGCTGGTGAGTAAAATGAATTCTTGCCACGTGGCCCCAAAATCCTGCTGGGTTTTATATGACCTTAGACTGGGAAGAGCTGAACCTCTCTCTGTGTTAAAGGGTTAATGACATACCCTAACTGTGGGTGTTTGTGCCACCTTGTGTGTCTGCCTGTGTTTCTGTGTCACTGTGTGTGTGTGTGTGTGTGTGTGTGTGTGTGTGCGTGTCTACCTGTGCTTCTGTGTCACCGTGTGTGTCTGCCTGTGCTTCTATTTCACTGTGTGTGTGTGTGTCTGCCTGTGCTTCTATGTCACTGTGTGTGTGTGTGCGTGTCTACCTGTGCTTCTGTGTCACCGTGTGTGTCTGCCTGTGCTTCTATTTCACTGTGTGTGTGTGTGTCTGCCTGTGCTTCTATGTCACTGTGTGTGTGTGCGTGTCTGCCTGTGCTTCTGGGTCACCGTGTGTGACGGAAGCCTCCGCCACCTTTTCAGTGATTTATCTTCCAGGTGTATGGGACTGGCTGGCGTGGGCACACACAGCATTGCCCGCACTACATATAGGCTGTGTGCCCCTTGGAGAGGCGCGGATGCCAGCCTTGTGCACGCAGACTACAGGTAATTATGGCAGAGAATGCTGATAGGGCATTTGGGCATTGCCAAACTGTTTGAGATTTGGTTTAAAGTATTTCTGTGTTGAACCAGTATAATTGTGGATTATTCCAGCCTTGGTGTTAGAATAATCTTAATTTTAATAAAGACAGGAGGCGAATATTTTGCAATCTCTTCTCTTTACTATATCACAGCAGCAAAGAGAGTTTTACCTAGCAACAGTAATAACCAATAAACAAATAGCATTCCCACAAGAGAGCAGTAAGTCCCTCCCACAGCCTCTTTTCTTGCGTGCGGGACGAGCAGGAATGTCCATGAAACAGAAAGTCCGGAACAACTGAAGATGAAGAAACCTAAGTGAACTTGACGTCAACTGGTCGAACAGGAGGAACCGGAGTTCAATAGGCGAGTCGCAGAACTGCAGACCAGCGGAGCAACGGAGTCCAGAGGATACGTGAAAGTACCATGTGATGGAAACCTGTCAATCAGCAGGTAACTAACTCACTAGCGAAGAGCTATCAAGAACACTATGAACAAGGTGGAAAAGACTAGCCCTAGACTAGACTAACTAGACATGCAAACATCCAATCCTACTAATGGAGGGAAAAACAATTAGAGAAATGATGGACACAAAGTCGTTGAAGTCGCAATTTTTTTTTTTTTTATTCAGTAGAAAATGCGGTAAATGTAAACAACCCGGGCACGGGCGGGAGGGAAAAATATTCGCCTCCTGTCTTTATTAAAATTGTGGATTATTCCAGCCTTGGTGTTAGAATAATCTTAATTTTAATAAAGACAGGAGGCGAATATTTTGCATTCTCTTCTCTTTACTAAACAACAGCAGCAAAGAGAGTTTTACATAGCAACAGCAGTAACCAATAAACAACAAGTGAGTAGTCAGTTTTAGCCACGCCCTCTTTTCTTGGATGCGGAACGATCAGGAGAGCCGTGATGTGGAAATCCAGTGACCCCGGAAGGAGGAAAAAACCCGGAACAGGAGAAGAGGAAGCCAAGATGAATCCGGAAACAACAGGATGGACCATCGTAGGACCAGAAACCCGCAGGCGTCCGAAAAGGATAAAGTCCAACGGGACCGTAGAAGGAACTCAAACTGAGGAGGAAAACCGAGGATACGTGAAAGTACCATGTGGTGGAGTCTTGCCAAGCAACAGTGACCTAACTGACTCGCCGAAAGCTAAGCATTATCAACAGTTAAACAAGTGAGAGAATAGCCCTAGGCTAGGCTAACTAGACATGCACAAACGCAAACCCTACTCAGGGGAAGGAAAAAGGTTATACAAATGATGTACAAGGTAATTTAACTGATATGTATATTTTTTATTTATTTAGGATTATAATTTATTTTATTTATTTTTTTTAATAATTTTTTTTGAACATAACAAAATCTAGAACAATGAGAAGAAACCCGGGTGCGGGTGGGAAAAATATTCGCCTCCTGTCTTTATTAAAATTAAGATTATTCTAACACCAAGGCTGGAATAATCCACAATTTTATATCAAATCAGGAGGCTTCATATTTTGCAGTTTCAAAGCTGCACTAAAGCCCCAGATGCATGAGAACGAGGGCGAAAATAGAAAGTACGGAACGTAACCGCCCTAGACCAATCAGCGGCCGCAAGAATATCGGCCAGAGACCCTCCTGCGTCCGCCGCCGAGGAAGCCGCCGCACCGTGCACAGAGTGAGCGCCAAAATGGGGAGCAACGCCCGCCAGAGACAGAAGCCAGCAAACCCATCTGGAGAGGGTAGGTGGAGAGACAGGTTTATGGGGAGATACATAAGAGACCAAAAGTTGGCCAGTCGGAGAGGAGCGCAAAGGGCGCAAACGGGAGAGGTAAGTATGAACACAACGAGCCACACACAACAGGGGATCAGAAGGAAAGTAAGGGTAGAAAACCGCAGGGGAAAGCGTTTTAGTACGCCTGGTTAGTGTGAAGATGACGTCTTCGGGGGAGAAGGCCACAGCGTGCGCATCGAAGGCCCTAACGTCGGAGACGCGCCGAAAGGACACCAAACACAAAAGGACTGTTAGTTTAGCCGAGAGCTGACGCAGGGAAAGCGAATCGTTGTCCGGCCAACTGCGCAGGAAATCGAGCATCAGCGCAACATCCCAAAACACAGCGTAGTTAGGGGCCGGCGGGCGAGCAAGCCGAATGCCTCGGAGGAGACGATATACTGAAGGGTCCCGACCCACAGAAATACCTCCTAGGGGAACGTGAGCTGCCGATATGGCCGAGCGGAACAGATTAATGGTACGATATGATTTACCAGACGACGACAGGTCCGCCAGGAAGTTCAGGACCAGAGTTAAAGGTGCTGTAACGGGATCAGCCTCTTGTTGCACACACCAGCTACACTAAGCCCTCCAGGCGTACCGGTAGCCTTTTCGAGTGCCTGGAGCCCAGGATTCCCATAACAGGGATCGAGCTGCTTCCGATAGGCCTGGCAGCATGCAGGGTCCCCGGAAATCGTCCAAGCCACCAGAGGCAGGTTGCCTTCCAGAACCAACGGGTGTGGACCGCCTTGAGGATCCGTCAGAATGGAATGGAATGATGGGAGCAGAAGCGGATGAAGGCACGAACGTTCCAGCGTCAGTGGGAACCAGGGCTGAGCGTGCCATAGAGGCGTGAGTAGGAGAAGTCGAGTCCCTCGTCTGCGGACTTCCTGGATCGTATGCGTGATCATCTGGAATGGTGGGAAAGCGTAAGCCCCCGACGGCGGCCAGGGTTGGAGGAAGGCGTCCACCGCTGTCGCCTGCGGATCCAGGAGCCAACTGAAGTAGGCCGGCGTCTGATGGTTCAAGCGAGAAGCGAATAGATCGAGGTGAAGGGGTCCCCTCCACAAGGACAGACGTCGGGACGTCCAATTTCCAGTCGCTGGAATCTCTCCAATGCCTTGAGAACCAATCCGCCACATAGTTGGAGGTACCGGGCAGGTATTCTGCCTTGAGGGAGATGTTCCGTTCCAGGCAGTAATTGAAGAGGGATAGCGTAAGGTCCGACAGGAGCTTGTAACGGGAGCCCCCCAGCCGGTTGACATATTGGACCGCCGAGATGTTGTCCATTCGGAGGAGGAGAGTGCAGTCCCTGAGGTTCTGGGTAAAGCTGCGGACGGCGAAGGAGCCGGCGATGAGTTCCAAGCAGTTGATATGAAGATGTTGTTCCTCTGGTGTCCATGCACCGCCCATGGATGCGGAGCCACAGGTCGCTCCCCAACCCGATTGGCTGGCATCCGATTCCAGCACGAAGTCTGGTAGGGAGCCGAAGATGGCTCACCCATTCCATGCCTCCATGTGGCGCAACCACCAAAGGATCTCCACTCTGACCTCTGGAGTGACGGGAACCAACTGGTCGTAGGAGGGGTTTAGGCGGAGGTACTTGGCCTTCAAGCGCTGCATCGCTCGGTAGTGCAGTGGGCCGGGAAATATGGCCTGAATGGATGAAGAGAGTAGGCCTACCACCCTTGCCAGATCTCGAAGGCAGATGGTCTCCGACGAGGACTCCTCGCAAAGCCTTTTTGATGGCCCGAAGCTTTTGTGGAGGGAGGCGAAGCTGGCAGGATTTGGAATCTATGTTGAATCCTAGGAAGGTGATTATCTGAGCCGGACACAGTGCTGACTTGTCTCTGTTGATGAGGAAGCCCAGGTCCTGCAGGAGAGTCATCACGAGAGTCGTGTGTCGGGTGGATTGGGCCGGGTCTTGGGCTAGTATCAGTATATCATCCAGATAAATGATCGTCCTGAGCCCGTATGGAGGCCATAACCGGTTTGAGGAGCCTCGTGAAACACCATGGTGCGGAACTGAGGCCAAATGGCAAGCAGGTGAAGTGCCACAGGTCGTGGTGCCAGAGGAACTGTAGGTACGGTCGGTGAGCGGATGAACCGGTACCGTGAGGTAGGCATCCGTGAGGTCCAGCCTCATGAACCAGTCGCTGTCTTGGAGAAGATCTCTGAGTAGGTGTATGCCCTCCATTTTGAAGTGGCGATAAGAAACAAAGGTGTTGAGGGCCTTTAGATTTCTGACTGGCCGGAGGTCCCCAGATTTTTTGTGTACCAGGAATATGTTGCTGATGAAGCGCGGGGGATCTGACGCAGGAAGGATTGCTCCTTTCAGTTGCAAAGTTCCCTGTCTATAAGTGCTGTCTCCTGTAAGGAGTAACGGGCCAGAGGCGGGGAAGCAGACTGGGCGGGGACCTGGGAGAAGTCTATTGAGAAAACAGTCACCGTTCGCAGAATCCACGAGTCGGACGTGCGCTCGCGCCATTTGGAGAGGAAAAAGCGCAATCGACCCGCGAGCGGTATGTGTGGAAGCGGGAGCGGGGGAGTACTTACCTGCAGAATAGCGGCGTCTGGGCCTGCCGAAGCCACGGCCGATGGGAACTCCCCGTGCCAAGATTGGACTGGGACGGTACTGCACGTCTGTGCCCTGGGTTGATGTTTGAAGGCGAGGTCTATATGAGGTGTGGTAGCGGCTGGTGACCCGACCTCTTGGTGCGCCAGCCCTGGAGGAAAAGCGAGTAGTGGGGTGGAAAACTCGCTTCATATTGGATTGCACCTTCTGCAAATTAGTGTACACATTAACCTTGCGGTTCAACTCCTTTAAGAAGAGGTCACCGAACAGCAACCCCTTAGCTGCAGGACCCAGCTCTTTGGTGCACATTGGGGTGAGTTTAGCATCAAAGCGAAAGCGTGCCGGTTTGCGGCGCTCAGAGGAGACGCCCACATTGGCATTCCCTAGGAGGCAAAGGGTACGCTGCGCCCATTCGCGAACCAGCGCCGGGTCGAGCGGGGTGTCATTATTTAATGCCTCGTCTGCCATGACAAAGATCAGGGAGAGGGGAGCCGGAGACGTCCAGCAATTTGTCCTGGGCGCCCCGGAGACCCTGCTCCAAACCCCAACGAGGATCCCTGCCAGCCTTCCCCATGAAGGTGACGAAATCCTCGTCGAACTCCGGAGTAAGGGATACCTTGTCTGGGAGTGTTGGGCGAGGGCATTCCGCCCGCAAGCGTGCCCTAAGGGGCAACGCAGCCAGAAGCGCAAAAACTCAGCAATATGGTCTGGGGGAATCCAGGCAGGTGACCTGGGGTGGGTAGTTGTTCGCGGGTCAAAAAACGGGACGCCTCTAGCATCGAGGAGCGGTGCTGGGGTATCCGAGGACACCTGGGAGCGAGGCGCTGGCGCAACGGAGAGAGGTATGACAGCCAAGGCATCGGAACGGGGCTCACCCGTTAAGCTAGGAGTAGCCGGCGGATCACCGGCGGACTCTGCTCCGTCCTCCTCCGGGTAATCGGCCCGGTAATCCTCAATATCACATATGTCATCCCTTTCATATTGATGGCCAGATATGGGGGAAGGTTTTTTAGCGGGGCCCTTCCAGGGCCTTTTGCACGACGGTGCGGCCGCTTCTGATTGGTCAGACTGAGAGTCCATGGATTGGGCCGGGGAGTGGGCCCTAGAGAGCACCGGAGGGTCCGGTTGGGGAAGTGGAGGCAACGCTGCCAGAGCTAAGGGTAAAGTTTCCGAAATGGCAGTAAGGAGCCAGGCCTCTTGATTTAATCGAGGTGATCTGCGGGGGATCCATCAAATGTAGGGAGAGACGGGGCTCACCCATTGCGGTATTAGGATACGTTTAAGTATGCAAATTTGCGCGAAGTTATGAGGTGCTGATCGGGGCTCACCCGATAGTGTGCGGGCAGATGTAAAACTGCCGCTGTGTGAATATATATGAAAATATATTAATAGGGGTAATCGGGGCTCACCCGAGTTAGCAGAGAGGTCCTGCAGCGAAGCGGAGGCCTGTATGGTAAAGCGGAGCGAATTTGAAGCGTGCTGCCACCTGACTTGTCGACTATCCGGCACAGAGACGAGCTGCGAATGGCAGCAAACAGGGAAGGAAAAATCCTAAAATGGCCGCCAGAGTGCGCAAGCGCGGTAGCGATGCCGCGCTACTGCGGGGAGAAAAAAACGCGGAGGTGGAGGGAGCCGCGCTGAGAGAATAAAGCGAGAAAAACCCCAAAAACGAATGGGGAAAAAAGTCGGAAAACGACAGCGATGGTCACCCGAAAGCAGGGAAAAAAAAACAGGCCGCCGGGGGCCATCCGCAAAAAGCGCAAACACACAGCCTGCCCGCGGGAAAGTGCCCACGCAGCAGGGATGGTACCTAGGAAGGAAAACCAGTGCAAATACACAGCAGTAATTAATATTACATAATAAAAACACATAAAATTAATCGAATAAAGTAAAATTAGGCCTGATAACCAGGAGCTGTTTGCAAAACGTCTCACCTGGTCGCCAGCAGCAAAGAAAAGAGGGCGTGGCTAAGACTGACTACTCGTTGTTTATTGGTTACTGCTGTTGCTATGTAAACTTTTCTTTACTTAACAACAGCAGCAAAGGAAAGAGAATGCAAAATATTCGCCTCCTGCCTTGATGTAAAATTAAGATTATTCTAACACCAAGGCTGGAATAATCCACAATTTTATATCAAGTCAGGAGGCTTCATATTTTGCAGTTTTAAAGCTGCACTAGAGCCCCAGATGCATGAGAACGAGGGCGAAAATAGAAGGTATGGAACGTAACCGCCCTGGACCAATCAGCAGCCGCCAGTATATCGGACAGAGAACCCCCGGCGTCCGCAACAGAGGAAGCCGCCGCACCCTGCACGGAGTGCGCACCGAAATGTGAAGCAATGCCCGCAAGGGAGAGCAGCCAGCGAACCCATCTAGAGAGGGTAGGGGAAGAGACAGGTTTGTAAGGAATGACATAGGAGACCAAAAGTTGGCCAGTAGGAGAGGAGCACAAAGGGCACAAACGAGAGAGAGGTAAGTGGAAACACAACGAGCAACACACAATAGGGGATCGGAAGGAAAGTAAGGATAGGAAACCTCCGGAGAAAGTGTTTTAGTACGCCTGGTAAGTGTGAAAACTACGCCCTCAGGGGAGAAAGCCACAGCGTGCGCATCGAAGGCCCTAACATCTGAGACACGTCGAAAGGACACCAAACCTAAAAGGACTGTTAGTTTAGCTGAGAGCTGACGGAGGGAAAGCGAATCATTGTCCGGCCAACTGCGCAGGAAATCTAGCATCAGCGCAACATCCCAAAAACTAGCGTACTTAGGGGCCGGCGGGCGAGCAAGCCGAATACCTCAGAGGAGACGACACACGGAAGGATCCCGACCCACAGAGACGCCCCCCAGGGGAACGTGAACTGCCGATATGGCCGAGCGGAATAGATTAATGGTATGATACGATTTGCCGGACGAGGACAAATCCGCCAAAAAAATAAGGACTAAAGTTAAAGGCGCTGTAACGTGATCAGCCTCGTGTCGCACACACCAACTACACCAAGTTCTCCAGGCGTAATGGCAGCTCTTTCACGTGCCGGGAGCCCAGGATTCCCATAACAGCGAACGAGCTGCATCCGATAGGCCTGGCAGCGTGCAGGGTCCCCAGAAATCGTCCACGCCACCAGGGGAAGGTTGCCCTCCAAAACCAACGGGTGTGGTCCACCTTGAGGATCCGTCAGGATTGAGCGGAAGGATGGTAGGAGAAGCGGGTGAAGGCAGGAAAGTTCCAGCGTCAGTGGGAACCAGGGCTGAGCGTGCCATAGGGGTGTGAGTAGGAGAAGTCGAATCCCTCGACTTCGGACTTCCTGGATCATACGCGTGATCATCTGGAATGGTGGGAAAGCGTAGGCTCCCGACGGTGGCCAGGGTTGGAGGAAGGCATCCACCGCCGCCGCCTGCGGGTCCGGGAGCCAACTGAAGTAAGCCTGCGTCTGATGGTTCAAGCGGGAAGCGAACAGATCGAGATGAAAGGGTCCCCTCCGTAGAGACAGACGTTGGAACGTCCAGCTTCCAGTCGCTGGAGTCTCTCCAATGTCTTGAGAACCAATCCGCCACACCGTTGGAGGTACCGGGCAGGTATTCCGCCTTGAGGAAGATGTTCCGTTCCAGGCTGTAATTGAAGAGAGAGAGCGTAAGGTCTGACAGTAGCTTGGAGCGGGAGCCCCCCAGACGGTTGACATATTGGACTCCCGAGATGTTGTCCCTTCGAAGAAGCAGAGCGCAGTCCCTGAGGTCCTGGGTAAAGCTGCGGACGGCGAAGGAGCCGGCGATGAGTTCCAAGCAGTTGATATGAAGATGTTGTTCCTCTGGTGTCCATGCACTGCCCGTGGACACGGAGCCACAGGTGGCTCCCCAACCCGATTGGCTGGCATCCGATTCCAGTACGAAGTCCGGTAGGGAGCCTAAGATGGCTCGCCCATTCCATGCCTCCATGTGGCGCAACCACCAAAGGATCTCCACTCTGACCTCTGGAGTGATGGGGACCAACTGGTCGAAGTAGGGGTTGAGGCGGAGGTACGCGGCCTTCAGGCGCTGCATCGCTCGATAATGCAGTGGGCCGGGAAATATGGCTTGAATGGATGAAGAGAGTAGGCCTACAACCCTTGCCAGATCTCGAAGGCAGATGCTCTCTGATGTCAGGACTCCTCGCAAAACATTTTTGATGGCCCGAAGCTTTTGTGGAGGGAGATGGAGCTGGAAGGACGTCGAGTCTAAGAAGGTGATGATTTGAGCCGGGCGCAGCGCTGATTTGTCCCTGTTGATGAGGAAGCCCAGGTCTTGAAGGAGAGTCATCACCAGGGTCGTGTGACGGGTGGATTGGACTGGGTCTTGGGCCAGTATCAGTATATCGTCCAGGTAGATGATCGTCCTGAGCCCGCATGGAGGCCATAACTGGTTTGAGGAGCTTCGTGAAGCACCATGGCGCGGAACGGAGGCCGAATGGCAGGCAGGTGAATTGCCACAGGTCGTGATGCCAGAGGAACTGCAAGTACGGTCGGTGGGCGTGATGGACCGGTACCGTGAGGTAGGCGTCCGTGAGGTCCAGTCTCGTGAACCAGTCGCCGTCTCGGAGGAGGTGTATGCCCTCCATTTTGAAGTGGCGATAGGACACGAAGGTATTGAGGGCCTTTAGATTTATAACTGGCCGGAGGTCCCCAGATTTTTTTGTGTACCAGGAATATGTTGCTGATGAAGCGCGGGGGTTCGAACGTGGGAAGGATGGCTCCTTTCAATTGCAAAGCGCGAAGTTCCCGGTCGATCAATGTTGTCTCCTGCGAGGAGTAACGGGCCGGAGGCGGGGAAGCAGACTGGCCGGGGACCTAGGAGAAGTCTATTGAAAAACCAGACACGGTTCGCAGAATCCACGAGTCGGACGTGAGCTCGCGCCATTTGGGAAGGAACAGAACGCAAACGACCCGCGACCGGTATGTGTGGAAGCGGGAGCGGGGGGGTACTTACCTGCGGAATAGCGGCGTCTGGGCCTGCCGAAGCCACGGCCGACGGGGACTCCCCGTGCCAGGATCGGACTGGGTCGATATTGCACGTCTGTGCCCTGAGTTGAGGTTTGAAGGCGAGGTCTACAGTTGTGTTCAAAATGATTCAACCCCCAATGCTGTAAAGGGTTTTAGGGAATTTAGTGACATTTGTAATTGTATTCAGAATGAAATCCTACAAGGACTTTTTAAAGAACCATATGCAACTAAAACGACATCAATTGGTTTTGTAATACAGTAGTAAATGTTTCTTTTGTGAATTCTTCATTGACACAATTATTAAACCCCTTAAAGACTACCACTCTGAAGAACAGAGGTTCATTCAAGTGTTTTCAATCAGGTATTGAAAACACCTGTGGATGTCACGGAGCAGCAATAAAGCATAATAAGCACCAATTAGGCAGCTTTAAAATGACTGTGATACTCAGCTCCTTCTAGACATTTACTGGTGTGGTTACAAACATGGTGAAGTCAAGAGAATGGTCCAGGAAGACAAGAGAAGAGGTGATTACTCTTCACAGGAAGGGCAATGGCTATAAGAAGATTGCAAAGATGTTAAACATACCAAGAGAGACCATAGGAAGCATCATTCGCAAATTCAAGGCAAAGGGCACTGTTGAAACGCTACCTGGTCGTGGCAGAAAGAAGATGCTGACTTCGACTGCTGTGCGCTACCTGAAGCGTAGAGTGGAGAAAAGTCCCTGTGTGACTGCTGAGGAACTGAGAAAAGATTTGTCAGATGTGGGTACTAAAGTTTCAGCTCAGACAATACGGCGCGCACACTGCGTAATGAAGGCCTCCATGCCAGAACTCCCAGGCGCACCCCCTTGCTGTCTCCAAAGAATAAGAAGAGTCGACTGCAGTATGCCAAAAGTCATGTGGACAAACCACAGAAGTTTTGGGATAGTGTTCTGTGGACTGATGAAACAAAATTAGAACTGTTTGGGCCCATGGATCAACGCTATGTTTGGAGGAGGAAGAACAAGGCCTATGAAGAAAAGAACACCTTGCCTACTGTGAAGCATGGCGGGGGGTCAATCATGCTTTGGGGCTGTTTTGCTTCTGCAGGTACAGGGAAGCTTCAGCGTGTGCAAGGTGCCATGAATTCTCTTCAGTACCAGGAGATATTGGATGACAATGTGATGCAGTCCGTCACAAACCTGAGGCTTGGGAGACGTTGGACCTTTCAACAGGACAATGATCCCAAGCATACCTCCAAGTCCACTAGAGCATGGTTGCAGATTAAAGGCTGGAACATTTTGGAGTGGCCATCGCAGTCACCTGACTTAAATCCCATTGAGAACCTCTGGTGGGACTTAAAGAAAGCAGTTGCAGTGCGCAAGCTTAAGAATGTGACTGAACTGGAGGCTTTTGCCCATGACGAATGGGCGAAGATACCCGTAGATGGCTGCAAGACACTTGTGTCAAGCTATGCTTCACGTTTAAAAGCTGTTATAACTGTAAAAGGATGTTGTACTAAGTACTAAGATTGAATGTCACTTGGGGGTTGAATAAAACTGATAATGATGTGAGCACAGAAAAGACATTTGTGCTTATTTCATTATAAATGTTATGTTATATTTGTCTGACCTACACGTGCCTCTTTGATTTAATTGTAAGCAAGATGACTGAATGATCAAAATCAATGTCAAACTGGCCAAAACACTCAATTTCAGTGGGGTTGAATTATTTTGAACACAACTGTATATGAGGTGTGGTAGCAGCTGGTGACCTGACCTCTTGGTGCGCCAGCCCTGGAGGAAAAACGAGTTGTGGGATGGAATACTCGCTTCATATTGGATTGCACCTTCTGCAGATTGGTATATACATTGACCTTGCGGTTCAGCTCTCTTAAAAAGAGGTCCCCGAACAGCAACCCCTTAGCTGCAGGACCCAACTCCTTGGTGCACAGAGGTGAGTTTTGCGTCAAAACTGAAAAGGAGGAGATGCCGACATTGGCGTTCCCTAATAGGCAAAGAGCGCGCTGCGCCCATTCACGAACTAAAGCCGGATCGAGCGGGGTGTTATTATTTAGCGCTTTGTCCGCCATGACAAAAATCAGGGAAAGGGGACCGGAAACGTCCAGCAGCTTATCTTGGGCGCCGCGGAGACCCTATTCCAGACCCCGACGAGGATCCCTGCCAGCCTTCCCCATGAAGGTGAAGAAATCCTCGTCGAACTCCGGAGTAAGGGACACCTTATCCGGGTGCGTCGGACGAGGGCATTCCGCCCGCAAGCGCGCTCGATCGGCTTTCTCTAAGGGGCAACGTAGCCAGAAGTGCAAAAATTCCGCAATATGATCCGGCGGGATCCATGTGGGTGGTAGCACACGGATCAAAAAACGGGACGCCTCTAGCGTCGAGGAGCGGTGTGGGGGTATCCGAAGGCACCGGAGTGGTGGCGCGGCGGAAAGGGGTATGACAGCCATGGTCTCAGAATGGGGCTCACCCGTTGAGCTAGGAGTAGCCGGCGGGTCACCGGCAATCAGCCCGGTAATCCTCCAGGTTGCAAATATCGTCCCCTTCATGGTGGGCAGACATGCGAGAGGATTTTTTAGCGGGCCCCTGCCCTTGCCTGCGGAGTCAGACTGGCCCTTCCAGGGTCTTTTGCGTGACGGTGCGGCAGCTTCGGACTGATCGGACAGAGAGTCCACAGATTGAGCCGGGCACTGGGCCTGAGAAAGCACCGGAGGATCCGGCTGTGGAAGTGGAGGTAAAGCTGCCAGGGCTATGGGTAGGGTCTCGGAAATAGCAGTAAGGAGCCAGGCCTTAAGCTCCTCCTGATTGATGGGATTTAATTGTGGAGGGTCCATCAAAAAAATCGGGAGTTACGGGGCTCACCCGTTGCGGATCTTTAATATATATATATATCCGTGAAAGTAGCGCAATATATTGCTGTGTGATCGGGGCTCACCCGATGTGTTGCGGGCTGGTAATAACAAAATGTCACTTGGTGTATACGAATATATCGGGGCTCACCCGAGTTAACCGCGGGGTCCTGCAGAGAAGCGGAGGCTGTTTATTTCTCAGGGAGTGTGAAGTGTACTGCCGCCTGTCAGCGTTGCGAGCTCTGAATGGCGGCAAACGCATATGGGAAAACTCCCAAAATGGCCGCCAGGGTGTGCAAGCGCAGTAAAAACACCACGCTCTGAGGAGAAAAGGCCGCACGTGCGGTTAAAACTGGGAAAGCCGCGCAACGGGTAATTAAGTGCAGAAAAATACGCTAAAAACGTGGAAAAAACTTGGCAAAACATCGCCGATAGTCACCCGACGGTCAGAGGTGTAAAACGCTCGTCCCGTCGGGAGACCACAAGCAGATGGCAAAGCGCAACCTGCAGGAGGGAGAGTGCCCACACAGCAGGGGCGAACCTAATGGAGGAAAACAGATTAAATCCACAGTAAAATACAATTAAACTAGGCCTGACAACCAGGAGCTGCTTCAAAAACATCTCACCTGGTCGTCAGCAGCAAAGAAAAGAGGCTGTGGGAGGGACTTACTGCTCTCTTGTGGGAATGCTATTTGTTTATTGGTTTTTACTGTTGCTATGTAAAACTCTCTTTGCTGCTGTGATTTAGTAAAGAGAAGAGATTGCATAATATGAAGCCTCCTGACTTGATATAAAATTTAATTAGGTTTGCGTAATCTGGATTATGCGAGAATACTGCCTCACTCTCTATTGTCTGTCTGTGTGTGTGTGTGTGTAGCTGCTATCTGTGTATATTTGGTAATAGGGTTATACCGATACTAGTATCGGTATCGGGGCCGATACTGGGTACTGCAGGAGTACTTGGTACTCCTGCAGTACCCCCCGATATTTTTCCCGATACCGGAAGCCGGCATCCGAGGGGCTGCGGCGGCTGTCCGAATGCTCTATCGGCATTCAGACAGCCGCCCCTGGAGCTCTCCGCGACAATACTTATCTTCCTGAGCGACGCCGGAAATGTCTCCGCGCGCGCTCGTTGGAAGGACCCCAGCCGCGACCACGTGGGACCATGTGATCGCGGCTGGGGTCCTTCTAACGAGCGCACACGCGGAGACATTCCCGGCGTCGCCCAGGAAGGTAAGTATAAACACACTAAGCAGCTGCAGGGCCTGTCCGAATGCCGATAGAGCATTCAGACAGACCCTGCAGCTGCTCTCCGCGACGATACTTACCTTCCTGGGCGACGCCGGGAAAGTTTTCCCGCGTGCGCTTGTTGGAAGGACCCCAGCCGCGATCACATGGTCCCACGTGGTCGCTGCGGGGGTCCTTCCAACGAGCGCGCGCGCGGAGACATTCCCGGCGGCGCCCAGGAAGGTAAGTATCGTTGGGGGGGGGGGATCCATGAGCTGGGGTGCATATCCATGAGCTGGGATGGCATACCCATGAGCTGGGGGGCATATCCATGAGCTGGGGGGCATATCCATGAGCTGGGATGGCATACCCATGAGCTGGGGGGCATATCCATGAGCTGGGGGGCATATCCATGAGCTGGGATGGCATACCCATGAGCTGGGGGGCATATCCATGAGCTGGGGGGCATATCCATGAGCTGGGATGGCATACCCATGAGCTGGGGGGCATATCCATGAGCTGGGATGGCATACCCATGAGCTGGGGGGCATATCCATGAGCTGGGGGGCATATCCATGAGCTGGGATGGCATACCCATGAGCTGGGGGGCATATCCATGAGCTGGGGGGCATATCCATGAGCTGGGATGGCATACCCATGAGCTGGGGGGCATATCCATGAGCTGGGGGGGCATATCCATGAGATGGGATGGCATACCCTTGAGCTGGGGGGCATATCCATGAGCTGGGATGGCATACCCATGAGCTGGGATGGCATACCCATGAGCTGGGGGGCATATCCATGAGCTGGGGGGCATATCCATGAGCTGGGATGGCATACCCATGAGCTGGGGGGCATATCCATGAGCTGGGGGGCATATCCATGAGCTGGGATGGCATACCATGAGCTGGGGGGCATATCCATGAGCTGGGGGGCATATCCATGAGCTGGGATGGCATACCCATGAGCTGGGGGGCATATCCATGAGCTGGGATGGCATACCCATGAGCTGGGGGGCATATCCATGAGCTGGGGGGGCATATCCATGAGATGGGATGGCATACCCTTGAGCTGGGGGGCATATCCATGAGCTGGGATGGCATACCCATGAGCTGGGATGGCATACCCATGAGCTGGGGGGCATATCCATGAGCTGGGGGCATACCATGAGTGAGCTGGGGGGCATACCCGTGAGCTGGGGGCATACCCATGAGCTGGGGGGCATAACCATGTGTGAGCTGGGGGGCATATCCATAGGCTGGGGGGCATACCCATGAGCTGGGGGGGCATAACCATGTGTGAGCTGGGGGGCATACCCATGTGAGAGCTGGGGGGCATACCCATGTGAGAGCTGGGGGGCATATCCATGAGCTGGGGGGCATACCCATGTGAGAGCTGGGGGGCATATCCATGAGCTGGGGCAAATCCATGTGTGAGCTGGGGCAGTATGAATATATATATATATCGGGGGGGATATATACATGTGAGCTGGGGGCATTTTTATATGGTCTGTTCTTATTGGAAAGCGTCACATGACATTAAAGTATCGGTACTCGTCTTAAAAAAGTGGTATCGGTGCATCCCTATTTGGTAATGTATTTATCATTGTTTTAGGTTATGAAATATTTACTGTAACTGTCTACCGAATGTAATATGTCATATTCAGGAGTGTCCTGTTCTGATGCGCAGACACACACAGGTACAGTCAGGCATGCACTCGCAGACACACACAGGTACAGTCAGGCACGCACTCGCAGACACACACACAGGTACAGTCAGGCACGCACTCGCAGACACACACAGGTACAGTCAGGCACGCACTCGCAGACACACACAGGTACAGTCGGGCACGCACTCGCAGACACACACAGGTACAGTCAGGCACGCACTCGCAGACACACACAGGTACAGTCAGGCACAGACTCGCAGACACACACAGGTACAGTCAGGCACGGACTCGCAGACACACACAGGTACAGTCAGGCACGCACTCGCAGACACACAGGTACAGTCAGGCACGCACTCGCAGACACACACAGGTACAGTCAGGCACACACTCGCAGACACACACAGGTACAGTCAGGCAAACACTCGCAGACACACACACACAGGTACAGTCAGGCACGGACTCGCAGACACACACAGGTACAGTCAGGCAGGCACTTGCAGACACACACACAGGTACAGTCAGGCACGGATTCGCAGACACACACAAGTACAGTCAGGCACACACTCGCAGACACACACAGGTACAGTCAGGCACGGACTCGCAGACACACACACACAGGTACAGTCAGGCACGTACTCGCAGACACACACACAGGTACAGTCAGGCACGGATTCGCAGACACACACAAGTACAGTCAGGCACACACTCGCAGACACACACAGGTACAGTCAGGCACGGACTCGCAGACACACACACACAGGTACAGTCAGGCACGCACTCGCAGACACACACACAGGTACAGTCAGGCACGGATTCGCAGACACACACAAGTACAGTCAGGCACGCACTCGCAGACACACACAGGTACAGTCAGGCATGCACTCGCAGACACACACACAGGTAAAGTCAGGCACGCACTCGCAGACACACACAGGTACAGTCAGGCACGCACTCGCAGACACCCACACACAGGTACAGTCAGGCACGCACTCGCAGACACACACAGGTACAGTCAGGCACACACTCGCAGACACACACAGGTACAGTCAGGCACGCACTCGCAGACACAGGTATAATCCGGCACGTAGAGCCGTGCTGCGCCTGTGTACATGGTTAATTTTAACCCATGACTCGGAGGCTCCTGTTCGTGTGTCTTTATTCTCACAGCCCCAATGAAAAAACTAAATCCCATCCCCATTGTGGAGAGACCCTCCCAACGTCTCACCCCCCCCCCCCCCCAGAGATCACCACATCCTCGAAGTATGGCGTTTTATAACCTTGTCGCTCTGTTTCTTGCTGCCCATCCGGTGTCAACCGCAGAGGACAGGCTCCCTGGCCACGTCTTGGCATTGGATGGGTTAATCCTGCATTGGACGCGCCTCGCTTTTCCTGTCATTCATTTTACCGTTTGTCTATGTTCTGACCCCCCCCCCCTCCGTGGAGCCGGCACCTCACCCCACATGTCTTTCCTACGGGCAAACATGTTGCCAAAAGCAGCCGAGGTGCTGCCGTTCCCCCATCACTGCCTGACCAGCGAGATGATACCTCACATGTGAACCCCTAACTGTGGGGCCCCAGAAACGGCTTTTACAAAAGGACAGCGCCCGGCGGCCCCGTCCCTCTACCGGAATAACCGGATTAGCTGGACACTGACCAGGAGGATACAGATGAGGACCTCCACACTCTGAAGGATTTGATCTGCTCGGTGCAGAAGTCCCAGCTCTCCCTTCCCAAACCGAGGGTTCACTTTTATATGAGCCACAGGGTTAACCCCCTGTTTGAACACAAGGACCACCCGCGCTCAACCACCTGGTTCCCCTCTCCCCATGTAGACCATCACCCGTGGTGTCCCTCGACTGGGCTGATCATGCAAAGCTTTATGTCCTAGCCCTGTGACCACGGGGAAAGCTTGTTTGACTCCCACTATGTGTCACCTTTCCAATCCATTCTGGAAGGTCTATCGATCATTCCCTGCACAACGTGAAGATCAGCTCCTCGACATGTCCGGCACCTGGAACGCTTCAAGTCAGTCTCACCATGCTGGGACCTCACTGTGACGGAACCGTTCTCTTCCGTCTGTTCTGGCTTTCCAGACCCCCCTTCATCGCGGTCAGCCCGGCTACTGGGAGCGCTGTCCTCAGCGCCTCGAGCAGCTTGACCCGCCTGCTTCTGATTCTCTGCCCTGGAGCCGTTAGGAATTTCCAGAAGGCCGCTCTGTGCCTTCTGAGGTTGAGTGTGGAGTGTAGCGTAGTTTGAAATAAAACACCAGACGCGGCTGTATGTTTTAAAACAGGATTCTCTCTCTGTCTCAGTCTCTGAGAGTTCTGACCTTTTAATGAACAAAGACGCCACCATTTATGCTGAAATCCAACAGTCATAATTTGCATAAATGACGCACCTCGTCCTACCAATATACTAATTACATTGTCAGATATTTACAATAAACATTCTTTATATTCTTTAGCCTTTAGCTCACACAACATTTGTATAATCCCATTGTTCTTCCACATCAAATTAAAGACAAACACTATCACAGATCCCTTGAATTAAACATGCAGCCAGATAAGGGGGAAAGCCCTGTTGCATAAATTACACAGCAGTAAAGCTTGTTTACTGGCTATACAGAAACACATTTACCTACAGGAATATAAGTATATTTATAACTAATGTTACGCCATATTACACTAAACTAATTTAAACTAAAACTAAACGATGTAAAATATATTTAAAATCACACGATATAAATTGAACATAAAGTCTCTTGTGGTTTGAAGCATGGAGCGTTACATCAGCTCCATGACACTCACGTTGTGGGCGGCGGCCACCAAGAGTCCTTTGTTTCCTCGGAAACACCAATGCGGACACCGCAGCGCAATCCCACAAAACCCGTTCTGATCACGATGGACCACAATTGTCCTCACTTGTGGAATATGACCTGGGCAGTGCCGCACAGGGCATGCTATTCGGCGCACACTTTCTGAAGCGCATGGGACGTGTGTCCATCTTGGGATAAGGACTAATTGTGGATTATTCCAGCCTTGGTGTTAGAATAAAGTCAGGAGGCGAATATTTTGCATTTTCTTTTCTTTACTAAATAACAGCAGCAAAGAGAGTTTTACATAGCAACAGCAGTAACCAATAGACAACAAGAGAGCAGTAAATCCTAGCCACGCCCTCTTTTCTTGGATGCTGAACGAGCAGGAGATCCATGAAGTGGAAAAACCCGGAAGCTGAAGAGGAGGAAGCCAAGACTAAAACAGGAGCCATCGAGATGGGCAGGTGAAGAACCGGAAACCAATGGGCGTCCGAAAGGATGGGAGACCAACGGGTCCGCAGAAGCAAATCAAGCTATGGAGAAAACAGAGGATATGTGAAAGTACCACGCGATAGCTAATTGTTGATCGACACGTTTCCAACTCACTTGCTAAAAGATATAATTCTCGACAGCAAAATTATGAGAAAGTAGCCCTAGACTAGGCTAACTAGACAGGCAAACAGCAAATCTTACTATGGGAAGGAAAAACAGTTAGCCAAATAATGGACAAAGAGTCGATGAAGTGTAAATATCTAAATTAATTATTATTATTATATTTTTTATTTTCTATTTTCTTTTTTATTGAATATAGTAGTAAATCCGGTACAATGTGACAAAACATGGGTACAGGCGGGCGGGAAAATATTCGCCTCCTGTCTTTATTAAAATTAAGATTATTCCAGCCTTGGTGTTAGAATAATCCACAATTTTATATCAAGTCAGGAGGCTTCATATTTTGCAGTTTTAAAGCTGCACTAAAGCCCCAGATGCATGGGAACGAGGGCGAAAATAAAATGTACGAAAGGTGATCGCCCTGGACCAATCAGCAGCCGCTAGAATGTCGGACAGGGAGCCCCCAGTGTCCGCAACAGAGGAAGCCGTCGTGCCCCGCAAGGAGTGCGCGCGGAAGCGAGGAGCAACGCCTGCTAAAGAGAGCATCCAGTGAACCCATCTAGAGAGGGTAGGTGAAGAAACAGGTTTGTGAGGGGAAACATAGGAGATCAAGAGCTGGCCAACCTGGAGAGGAGCGCAAAGGGTTTAAGCGGGAGAGGTAGGTCATAAGACACCGATCGACACACAGGAGAGGGTCGAAGGGAAAGTAATGGTAGAAAACTGCAGTAGACCGGGTTTTGGTATGTCTAGTAAGCGTGAAGAAGACGCCCTCAGAGGAGAAAGCCACAGCGTGTGCATCGAAGGCCCTAACATCCGAAACACATCTAAATTACACCAAACATAAAAGGACTTTTAGTTTCGCTGAGAGCTGACGCAGGGACAGCGAGTCGTTATCTGGCCAGTTACATAGGAACTCTAAGACAAGCGCCACATCCCAGAAGTTATTTGGGGCCTGGCGGGCGAGCGAGCCGAATGCCCCTAAGGAGACGACACACGGAAGGGTCCTGACCCACAGGAACGCCACCCAGGGGAGCGTGAGTTTTTGCAGAGGGAGACGTAGCTGGCAAGACGTTGAGTCTATGTCAAACCCCAGGAAGGTGGCGGTTTGTGCTGGACAAAGTGCTGACTTGTCCGCGATGATAATGAACCCGAGGTTTTGCAGGAGTGCAACCACTAAGGTCGTGTGACGGGAGGACTGGACGGGATTCTGAGCCAGTATTAGTATATCGTCCAGATATATGATGGTCCGGATGCCTTGAGTGCGTATGAAGGCCATAACTGGCTTGAGGAGCTTTGTGAAGCACCATGGTGCGGGGCTGAGGCCGAACGGTAGGCAGGTTGTCACGGGATGGCCCAGCACCCTCAGCCAGGGGCGGCGCGCAGTGACAGTGGTGACATGGACACTTGGGTGTGGTGGCACGCACCCCGTTTTACCAGTATTTTTATTAGATGTGGTCTTACTGATGTGCTGTATTAAGATGTACCTTGTGTGATTGTAACTGTATTAGGTGTAAGAAAACGTTTGTATGTGTTTTTCCCCGTCGCCATTTTGCCCATTCCAGCATGGTTACACCAGACAAAGGGATCTCCTGGCCCCAAGATGGAGGATACAGCAAGCCAGCTGCTTGGAGGCTGTTCCCAGACCTCATTTGCCTAATCCCTGGACAATGGGAAGGCTGGAAGGGACCTGGGAGGGAACAGGGGGGGCTGGGAGAGGAGCCAATCAGTGCTGGTTGTGTGGGTGGGGGAGTGGGCAATCTGTATGTGAAGTTGTATACCTGACTCTGTTGTAAACCCATAAAGTCAGTTGATCTAGTTCATTCAGCCACGCCTGGTGTTCTTTATTTGGTGAACGTATTCCTGTGATCCAGCGCGGTCTACAGAGCACGGTAGCCAGATCCGAATCGTCCACCCTGTGCCTGCATCTCGCATCAGGACAGAGGTGCAGCGTGCGGGCATCGACCGCTGTGAGATCCGATTCGACGGCCGCGGCGCATCTGCCGCGCATTTCCCGCGCATCGGTATAGCGGGCGCCATCCGATCGCCGGTAGATCCGAAAAGACGAGCGGACGTCCCAACTATAAGATCCGACCAGCTCCCGAGGGGAATTCCGATCCGACCGGCCGTTCCGCAGACGACACATCCGCCAACCAAGGTCAGTAGACCAGCTGCTCGGGACGCTGAGTGCCGTGTCGCTCAGTGGTCGGGCTGGTCTCACCCAGGGGTCCCTTCCAACGCCCGCCAACCCTTTCCCAGGGTCACTCCAGGCCGCTCGAGACGCCGGGTGCCGTGTCACTCGGTAGTCGGGCCGGCGGTAAGCGCACTAGGGGGAAGCAGATAGGAGCACACCCGCAGGCGGACAACATCCCATTCCGTCATACTGGTGGCAGCGGTGGGATCGCTCTCTGCAGACCCCTAGGAGACCTACGCCATGGCGGTGTACACCCCCTACAACCGGGACACCCTGCGTGGGATGTTGGAGAACCGGGGAGGAACGCCGGGTAGCAAGAAAAGGAAGACCCTGATCAAGGAGCTGACCAGGATGGATCAGGACGAGGCGACGACGCCCGTCCCCAGCCCTGTCCACGCAGAGGTGGAGGAAGGCGCTGACCTCAGAGAGGTGCGGCGTCGGATCGCACTGCTTGGAGATGCCCCGACGACAGAGGACCGATGTAAGGTGATCCGGGAGTTCTACCGGGAAGTTGAGCTGGAGAAGGAACGCCAGCACCAGCTGCGGTTGGCAGAGCTCCGCGGAGCAGAAACTGAGTACAATGACCCCGAACCCTACCCCGTGGAACCCTGGGTCGAGACTCACAGCTCGTCTGGAGCTTCACCCTGGGAATCCACAACCCCCAGTGACGACGCTTGCGGGACTCTCAGCTCGTCTGGAGCCTGTACTGAGGACATCACTCATCCCAGCGACCCTCGGATGGAGACTCACAGCTCGCCTGGAGCTGCATCTGAGGACGCCATATTCCCCATTGAGGAGCGGTGCTCCTGTGCCGGCACCTTCGCAGACATGAAGGTCGTGCTGGCAAGAAGGCTGCAGGAGGGTCCAGAGCGGGACCAGGGGTCCACAGAGGAACTGTGGTACGAGGCCCTGGACCATGAGCGGGACTGCCATGATGTGGACATTCCTTCCGACGCTGACGTCTATCGGGAGCAGTACGCTGTGCGGGCAGCGTTCCTGCAAGGTCGGGCCCCAGAAGAGTGGGAGGCCGAGCTCTGGAGTCTGGTGCAGGAGGAGGTCGCACTGGACGCCGCGTACCGCGCGCTCCGGTGGCTAACCGCCGCTCCGGCAGTACGGCCGTTGGGAGGCAGTTCCGTTGCAGGGCCTCGCTACGGAGGCACAGGACTGCTCTACGCGAGCATGGCCGCCGACCCCGATTTTGGAGAGGAGACCGAGGAACGGATGGAGGACATCCTGGAGCGACGGGAACTGGAGATCCCGTCAGACAGCAGGGACTCAGTGTTTGAGGAGCTGGAGTCCCTAGCCGAGCGAGAGTGGGAGCTCGAGGTGGCTTATCGGAGACTGTTGGACGGCGTTCCGCAGTCGAGCCTGAGCTCCCCGTGGTGGGACGGGTCGACGGAGGAAGTCGACAGTCCCCAGGTTTGGGACCTATGGGAAGCCGAGGCGGACTCATGGGTGCCCGTGGGGGGTCGTCTGAGGAAGTTACCCCCCTCACCCCGCAAGAGGACAGGGTGGCCGAGGCCACGGGTCCAGCGGGGGAGGAGACGGATGGTCTCCCCGGGATGGGTTGTGCGCAACCGTCGATGGCCCCGGGGGGTGAAGTGACCATCCTTCCCCAAGGAGATCTCCAACCAGCAGAAGAGCTGGCTACGGGGCAGAGTGCTGCTGGCCTCTGCCCACTGCCCAAAGTCTGCCAGGAGGGGCAGGCAGATGGTTCCCCCGGGATGGGTTGTGCGCAACCCTTGGTTGTCCCGGGGGGTGAAGCAGCCATCCTTCTCCAAGGAGATCTCTCGCCAGCAGAAGAGCTGGCTACGGGGCAGAGCGCCGCTGGCCTCTGCCCACTACTCAAAGTCTGCCCGGAGGAGCCGACGGATGGTTCCCCCGGGACGGGTTGTGCGCAACCATTGATTGCCCCGGGGGGTGAAGAAACCATCCTCCCGCAGGGAGATCCTCGCCCAGCTGACGAGCTGGCCACGGGGCAGAGCGCCGCTGGCCTCTGCCCATCCCTCTCAGGTTGCCTCGAGGGGCAGCGCAAGGATGACCCTGTACGACTGCCGCGGCAGCGGTCCAGTCCCCTCGTCGGCGGCCAGGGAGAGCAGCCGGGTGTGACCCCGTTTGTCCTCCCGGTTGCCGTTTCCGTACCCGGCCAACCAGCAGAAGAGCTGACGCCAGGGCAGAGAGCCGCTGGCCTCTGCCCGTTCCGCCCGATTCGCCCCGAGGGGCAGAGCGTGGATGACCCTGGGCGACTGCCGTTGCATCCCGTGGTTCTCCCTTCCAGCTGGCTGGAGGAGCAGCCCGGTTTGGCTCTTGTGGTTCCTTCAGTTGCCGTGTCCGTACCTGGCCCTCCAGTGGAAGAGCTGGCAACGGGGCAGAGCGCCGCTGGCCTCTGCCCATTTTTGCAACCTTTGGGCTCGGAAGCCTTACCCCGCCACGGTCCTGTCCCACGGCTGACCCGGGCACCTGGGGCGTGTGCAGTTAGCACCCGGGTTCCCCAGGTGAGTGACAATCCTGGGGGGGGCACCGGAGGCCCTCCGGCCCAGAGGCATGTCCTCTCGCCCAGCCGGGGACACCCTCAGGACATGGGGTCCCGACCAAGCTGGCACGGCCGCAAGGCCAAATGGAGAGGCCTGGTGACCCGGCCTCCCCAGACTGACTATGGGCCTGGGAGCACCGACTTCCCCGGTATGACCCGGTGGGGTCAGACCAGGTGCGTCGAACTGGGGGAGGGGGAGGAGTGTCACGGGATGGCCCAGCACCCTCAGCCAGGGGCGGCGCGCAGTGACAGTGGTGACATGGACACTTGGGTGTGGTGGCACGCACCCCGTTTTACCAGTATTTTTATTAGATGTGGTCTTACTGATGTGCTGTATTAAGATGTACCTTGTGTGATTGTAACTGTATTAGGTGTAAGAAAACGTTTGTATGTGTTTTTCCCCGTCGCCATTTTGCCCATTCCAGCATGGTTACACCAGACAAAGGGATCTCCTGGCCCCAAGATGGAGGATACAGCAAGCCAGCTGCTTGGAGGCTGTTCCCAGACCTCATTTGCCTAATCCCTGGACAATGGGAAGGCTGGAAGGGACCTGGGAGGGAACAGGGGGGGCTGGGAGAGGAGCCAATCAGTGCTGGTTGTGTGGGTGGGGGAGTGGGCAATCTGTATGTGAAGTTGTATACCTGACTCTGTTGTAAACCCATAAAGTCAGTTGATCTAGTTCATTCAGCCACGCCTGGTGTTCTTTATTTGGTGAACGTATTCCTGTGATCCAGCGCGGTCTACAGAGCACGGTAGCCAGATCCGAATCGCCACCCTGTGCCTGCATCTCGCATCAGGACAGAGGTGCAGCGTGCGGGCATCGACCGCTGTGAGATCCGATTCGACGGCCGCGGCGCATCTGCCGCGCATTTCCCGCGCATCGGTATAGCGGGCGCCATCCGATCGCCGGTAGATCCGAAAAGACGAGCGGACGTCCCAACTATAAGATCCGACCAGCTCCCGAGGGGAATTCCGATCCGACCGGCCGTTCCGCAGACGACACATCCGCCAACCAAGGTCAGTAGACCAGCTGCTCGGGACGCTGAGTGCCGTGTCGCTCAGTGGTCGGGCTGGTCTCACCCAGGGGTCCCTTCCAACGCCCGCCAACCCTTTCCCAGGGTCACTCCAGGCCGCTCGAGACGCCGGGTGCCGTGTCACTCGGTAGTCGGGCCGGCGGTAAGCGCACTAGGGGGAAGCAGATAGGAGCACACCCGCAGGCGGACAACATCCCATTCCGTCATACTGGTGGCAGCGGTGGGATCGCTCTCTGCAGACCCCTAGGAGACCTACGCCATGGCGGTGTACACCCCCTACAACCGGGACACCCTGCGTGGGATGTTGGAGAACCGGGGAGGAACGCCGGGTAGCAAGAAAAGGAAGACCCTGATCAAGGAGCTGACCAGGATGGATCAGGACGAGGCGACGACGCCCGTCCCCAGCCCTGTCCACGCAGAGGTGGAGGAAGGCGCTGACCTCAGAGAGGTGCGGCGTCGGATCGCACTGCTTGGAGATGCCCCGACGACAGAGGACCGATGTAAGGTGATCCGGGAGTTCTACCGGGAAGTTGAGCTGGAGAAGGAACGCCAGCACCAGCTGCGGTTGGCAGAGCTCCGCGGAGCAGAAACTGAGTACAATGACCCCGAACCCTACCCCGTGGAACCCTGGGTCGAGACTCACAGCTCGTCTGGAGCTTCACCCTGGGAATCCACAACCCCCAGTGACGACGCTTGCGGGACTCTCAGCTCGTCTGGAGCCTGTACTGAGGACATCACTCATCCCAGCGACCCTCGGATGGAGACTCACAGCTCGCCTGGAGCTGCATCTGAGGACGCCATATTCCCCATTGAGGAGCGGTGCTCCTGTGCCGGCACCTTCGCAGACATGAAGGTCGTGCTGGCAAGAAGGCTGCAGGAGGGTCCAGAGCGGGACCAGGGGTCCACAGAGGAACTGTGGTACGAGGCCCTGGACCATGAGCGGGACTGCCATGATGTGGACATTCCTTCCGACGCTGACGTCTATCGGGAGCAGTACGCTGTGCGGGCAGCGTTCCTGCAGGTCGGGCCCCAGAAGAGTGGGAGGCCGAGCTCTGGAGTCTGGTGCAGGAGGAGGTCGCACTGGACGCCGCGTACCGCGCGCTCCGGTGGCTAACCGCCGCTCCGGCAGTACGGCCGTTGGGAGGCAGTTCCGTTGCAGGGCCTCGCTACGGAGGCACAGGACTGCTCTACGCGAGCATGGCCGCCGACCCCGATTTTGGAGAGGAGACCGAGGAACGGATGGAGGACATCCTGGAGCGACGGGAACTGGAGATCCCGTCAGACAGCAGGGACTCAGTGTTTGAGGAGCTGGAGTCCCTAGCCGAGCGAGAGTGGGAGCTCGAGGTGGCTTATCGGAGACTGTTGGACGGCGTTCCGCAGTCGAGCCTGAGCTCCCCGTGGTGGGACGGGTCGACGGAGGAAGTCGACAGTCCCCAGGTTTGGGACCTATGGGAAGCCGAGGCGGACTCATGGGTGCCCGTGGGGGGTCGTCTGAGGAAGTTACCCCACCCCGCAAGAGGACAGGGTGGCCGAGGCCACGGGTCCAGCGGGGGAGGAGACGGATGGTCTCCCCGGGATGGGTTGTGCGCAACCGTCGATGGCCCCGGGGGGTGAAGTGACCATCCTTCCCCAAGGAGATCTCCAACCAGCAGAAGAGCTGGCTACGGGGCAGAGTGCTGCTGGCCTCTGCCCACTGCCCAAAGTCTGCCAGGAGGGGCAGGCAGATGGTTCCCCCGGGATGGGTTGTGCGCAACCCTTGGTTGTCCCGGGGGGTGAAGCAGCCATCCTTCTCCAAGGAGATCTCTCGCCAGCAGAAGAGCTGGCTACGGGGCAGAGCGCCGCTGGCCTCTGCCCACTACTCAAAGTCTGCCCGGAGGAGCCGACGGATGGTTCCCCCGGGACGGGTTGTGCGCAACCATTGATTGCCCCGGGGGGTGAAGAAACCATCCTCCCGCAGGGAGATCCTCGCCCAGCTGACGAGCTGGCCACGGGGCAGAGCGCCGCTGGCCTCTGCCCATCCCTCTCAGGTTGCCTCGAGGGGCAGCGCAAGGATGACCCTGTACGACTGCCGCGGCAGCGGTCCAGTCCCCTCGTCGGCGGCCAGGGAGAAGCCGGGTGTGACCCCGTTTGTCCTCCCGGTTGCCGTTTCCGTACCCGGCCAACCAGCAGAAGAGCTGACGCCAGGGCAGAGAGCCGCTGGCCTCTGCCCGTTCCGCCCGATTCGCCCCGAGGGGCAGAGCGTGGATGACCCTGGGCGACTGCCGTTGCATCCCGTGGTTCTCCCTTCCAGCTGGCTGGAGGAGCAGCCCGGTTTGGCTCTTGTGGTTCCTTCAGTTGCCGTGTCCGTACCTGGCCCTCCAGTGGAAGAGCTGGCAACGGGGCAGAGCGCCGCTGGCCTCTGCCCATTTTTGCAACCTTTGGGCTCGGAAGCCTTACCCCGCCACGGTCCTGTCCCACGGCTGACCCGGGCACCTGGGGCGTGTGCAGTTAGCACCCGGGTTCCCCAGGTGAGTGACAATCCTGGGGGGGGCACCGGAGGCCCTCCGGCCCAGAGGCATGTCCTCTCGCCCAGCCGGGGACACCCTCAGGACATGGGGTCCCGACCAAGCTGGCACGGCCGCAAGGCCAAATGGAGAGGCCTGGTGACCCGGCCTCCCCAGACTGACTATGGGCCTGGGAGCACCGACTTCCCCGGTATGACCCGGTGGGGTCAGACCAGGTGCGTCGAACTGGGGGAGGGGGAGGAGTGTCACGGGATGGCCCAGCACCCTCAGCCAGGGGCGGCGCGCAGTGACAGTGGTGACATGGACACTTGGGTGTGGTGGCACGCACCCCGTTTTACCAGTATTTTTATTAGATGTGGTCTTACTGATGTGCTGTATTAAGATGTACCTTGTGTGATTGTAACTGTATTAGGTGTAAGAAAACGTTTGTATGTGTTTTTCCCCGTCGCCATTTTGCCCATTCCAGCATGGTTACACCAGACAAAGGATCTCCTGGCCCCAAGATGGAGGATACAGCAAGCCAGCTGCTTGGAGGCTGTTCCCAGACCTCATTTGCCTAATCCCTGGACAATGGGAAGGCTGGAAGGGACCTGGGAGGGAACAGGGGGGGCTGGGAGAGGAGCCAATCAGTGCTGGTTGTGTGGGTGGGGGAGTGGGCAATCTGTATGTGAAGTTGTATACCTGACTCTGTTGTAAACCCATAAAGTCAGTTGATCTAGTTCATTCAGCCACGCCTGGTGTTCTTTATTTGGTGAACGTATTCCTGTGATCCAGCGCGGTCTACAGAGCACGGTAGCCAGATCCGAATCGTCCACCCTGTGCCTGCATCTCGCATCAGGACAGAGGTGCAGCGTGCGGGCATCGACCGCTGTGAGATCCGATTCGACGGCCGCGGCGCATCTGCCGCGCATTTCCCGCGCATCGGTATAGCGGGCGCCATCCGATCGCCGGTAGATCCGAAAAGACGAGCGGACGTCCCAACTATAAGATCCGACCAGCTCCCGAGGGGAATTCCGATCCGACCGGCCGTTCCGCAGACGACACATCCGCCAACCAAGGTCAGTAGACCAGCTGCTCGGGACGCTGAGTGCCGTGTCGCTCAGTGGTCGGGCTGGTCTCACCCAGGGGTCCCTTCCAACGCCCGCCAACCCTTTCCCAGGGTCACTCCAGGCCGCTCGAGACGCCGGGTGCCGTGTCACTCGGTAGTCGGGCCGGCGGTAAGCGCACTAGGGGGAAGCAGATAGGAGCACACCCGCAGGCGGACAACATCCCATTCCGTCATACAGGTGAACTGCCAAAGGTGGTGGTGCCAGTCGAATTGTAGATATGGCCGATGAGCAGGATGGTCCGGGACCATAAGGTACGCGTCTGTGAGGTCAAGTCTCGTGAACCAGTCGCCGTCTCGGAAGAGGTCCCTGAGTAGGTGTATTCAGTCTATCTTGAAGTGGCGATAGGACACGAAGGCATTGAGGGCTTTCAAGTTTATGACCGGATGTAGGTCCCCCAACTCTTGTGTACGAGGAGCACATTGCTGATGAAGCGTGGGGGATCCAGCGCGGGGAGGATGGCCCCTTTCAACTGCAGGGAGTGAAGTTCCCCGTCTATCAGTGTTTCCTCTTGCGAAGAGTAGCGGGCGGGGGAAGCTGGAAGGGAACCTGGGAGAAGTCTATTTAAAAACCAGATCCGGTTTTATGGACCCAGGAGTCGGACGTGAACTCGCGCCATTTGGGTAGGAAATAACGTAACCGACCCGCGACCGGTATGTGTGGGAGCGGGAGCGACGGGGTACTCACCAGCCGGATAGCGACGTCTGGGCCTGTTGGAGCCACGTCCAACGGGAACTCCCCGAGCCAGGATCGGGCTGGGTCTATAGTGCACGTCCTTGTCTTGATTTGAGATGAGGCGAGGCCTATAGGAGTTGTTATATCGGCTGGCGACCCTACCTCTTGGTGCGCCAGCCCTGGAGGAAAACGAGTCTGGGGGTGGAAGACTCTCTTCATATTGGACTGAACCTTTTGTAGATTAGTGTAAATGTTAACCTTGCGGTTTAGCTCTTTTAGGAAGAGGTCCCCAAACAGCAACTCCTTTGCGGCAGGACCCAACTCCTTAGTGCACATGCTAATTAATTTAGAGTCGAAACGAAAAAGCGCCGCCTTGCGGCGTTCAGAGGAAATGCCAACATTGGCGTTACCTAAAAGGCAGAGAGCACGCTGTGCCGATTCCTGGACCATAGCCGGGTCGAGCGGGGCGTCATTCGTGAGCGACTCGTCCGCCATGACAAAAATGAGGGAGAGTGGCCGGAAACATTGAGTAGTTTGTCTTGAGCAACGCGGAGGCCCTGTTCCAGACCTCGACGAGGATCCCTGCCGGAGTCAGGGACACCTTGTCCGGCAGCGTAGGGTGAGGACATTCCGCCCTCAAACGCGCCCTGTCAGCCTTATCTAGAGGGCAGCGCAGCCAGAAATGGAGAAACTCTGCTATGTGGTCAGGTGGGATCCAGGCTGACGACCTGGGGTAGGTGGTAGTTCGTGGGTCAAAAAAGGGGACCCCTCTAGCGTCGAGGAGCGGCGCAGGGGTATCAGAGGAAACCAGGGAGCGTGGTGCTGGAGCGGTGGAGAGGGGCACGAGTGCCAGGGTGTCAGAACGGGGCTCACCTTTGAGCTTAGAGCAACCGGCAGGTCACCGGTGGAACCGGCTCCTTCCTCGGGGTAATCAACGAGATCATAATCGTCGTCCCCTTCTTTTAGGGGAGAGAGACGGGAGCACTTTTTTGCAGGACCCTTACCCACGGGCTCAGATTGACCCATCCAGGGTCTTTTACGGGAAGGTGCTGTCGCCTCAGATTGGGAGTCCTCTGAATGGGCCGCTGACTGAGACCTAGAAAGGACTGGAGGGTCTGGCTGGTTTGGAATTGAGGGCATGGGCAAGGATTCAGTAATGGCATTTAAAAAGCCAGGCCTTGAGCTCCTCCGGATTGGTAGGTAGCAGGGGAGGGTCTATGATAAGGATAAACGGGGCTCACCCGTAGGGTATGAGTATATATACAAAATATACAATAAATTGGAGGGAATCGGCAGAAACCTGCAGTAGCCACTAGTAAAAAACAAACCAGTTGTATGGTTGAAATGTGATTCGGGGCTCACTCGAGGTATCCTGTGCAAACCACCAGGAATTATTTAAGTATGGAGAGATCGGGGCTCACCCGAGAGCTCAGAGAAGCACCCAGTGTCCTATTTGGCAGAGCGGAGCTGTTTGGGGAGGCAGCGAGCTGCTAGCAGACCAACGCTCACGAAGAAGCATGTGATCGAATGGCGTTACGAACAGAAAATGGCCGCCGGAGTGCGCAAGCGCAGACGCGCGCCACACACTCTGAGAGGAAAGGGAAGCCGCGCATGTGCGGAAACGAAGCGTGAGCTTAGCCGTTAAAAGCAAGGAAAAACAGGAAAAAAACACGAAAATTAATACAAAAATTAAAGCGAAACGCCGCAAATCACCCAACGGGCAGGGGAAGAACCCCCAGACCGCCGGAAGATAGCAAGCAACCGAGCAAAAATGCGCGCCTGCAGGCGGGAGAGTGCCCACACAGCAGGGAGAGAAACCAATAGGAAGAAAGACAAGACATGTCATACAATAATAGATTATGTTTTAAGAAATGGCAAAAAAACAGTAAAATACACCAAATATAAGACTGGCAACCAGGAGCAGTTTTGTAAACGTCTCACCTGGAGGCCAGCAGCAAAGAAAAGAGGGCGTGGCTAGGACTTACTGCTCTCTTGTTGTCTATTGGTTACTGCTGTTGCTATGTAAACTCTCTTTGCTGCTGTGATTTAGTAAAGAAAAGAGAATGCAAAATATGAAGCCTCCTGACTTGATATAAAATTATCTATAACATGCCGGTTTACTGGCGCGTTTTTGGCCGGTGCGGGAGATATAGGGGCTGATCTGCCGGCCAGGTGGAATCCTGGACTTCTTGCAGAGCCTTGACTCCTGTCTTGTACCAGAAATCTTCTGACACAGGTTTCTCCAGGTCGTTCTTTCCCTCCCAGGCTAGACTATGGCACAGAAGGAGCACTAGAGGTGGCAGAGGCCGCTCCTCCTACAGACATCCAGCAGGTATGAGCCTCACTTATTATCCCTTTTTCCCGTGTTGGAGCAGGAGGTCTCCGGGTTGTTTTCCACTATTGGGCATACCTTACATCCATAGACTTTTACAGGACCCCCATGGAGGACAGGATTCCCCCATGTAATAAATCTCTGTACCCCGACTCCCCCCGTATTTTTCCATATCTTAAGTACGGTTACATGCAAAGAGCCTTGATGGCCTCCCCAGAAATAAGACGACACGCAGATCTGGAGGTTTAACCGTCAGGAACTGAACGCCCTTTATTGAATCATCTGAGAGAAATATATACAGTTCCAGAGGGCGCTCGGCAGCCAATGGTAAACGATACCCTGGCGATTTACAGCACATCCTCATTAATCCACCCCCTATAGTACCATTCTGATGTTTCTGCTTCTCAGCCTGTGGGACATGATTAGACCAGGAACAGGTCATTTGGATTAACTCTGGTCCACATTCCATCAAGACTGAAAAGTGGCAGATGGTGTTGGTAAACGGGATGTGATGGTAAATGGGATTTGGATTATACAGTATCAGATAATGGGGCAGTGTTTGACAGAAAAGACAAACAAAGACCACTCCAACCTTTAACAGATGTAAACACATTCCAGATAGGGTGTTGGGAAAGGCTACAGTGATCCACTCAGTAATCATATAAACATAGACAACAATGATAATTCCAATTACTCAGAAGATACAAACACCCTGCACCTATAATCCTTGGTACAGATTGACTTCAACATAGGAGATGGCAGGGAAACCATATAGAACATAAGGCCTGCACCTCCCAAATGCATCTCTAGCTCCAGGTACCCCATGTTCAAAGTGACGCACGTCACACCCCTGCTATTCTTTTTCAGGAGGACTAAATAGTCCTCATACATGCTGAGGTGGAGGACCTTCTGCGGAAATGGGGTGATAGAACCCGCTTCCCTCACCTCCCTGGGATTTGTCCGCAATGTCTTTTTAATGGTGGAAAAGGGTGGTGGTTCACATTCTGTGATCAACCTACAGACGTTGAATGAATGGGTCGTATATATCACCACTTCAAAATGGAGGGTATACACTGCCTCACAGAGGTTTTCCACTTCATGGATAGATGGTCAAATGGGACTTCAAAGCCCCTTAGCTAAGGAGCTTCCTAAAGTTTCCATGGCAGACTCCGATGTGGTGGATTGCATATCTCCCTTTGCCCTGTCATGCGCCCAGTGGTGCTTTACAAAATTCCTCAAGCCAGTGGTTTTATTCCTTCGCACCAGAGGAATCCGCCTCGTTATTTACCTACACAGCATCTGCTGATGGTGCATTTCCGGGTCTCCCCCTCAGCCATCTGGAATGGATCTTCCTCCTTCAGGACCTAGGATTCCTCCTAAATTCAGCAAAATCAGTCTTGACCCCTCTCCAGAGTATAGAGTTTCTGTGTTTCATGGTGGACTCCCACACCCTGAGCCCTCCCTCCTTCCAAGATATTCACCTCAAGAAGGAAATCAGGTCTCTTCGTTATGCGTTGCTTCCCTCAAAGCTCTCTGGCCTTTATGGTGTGACTTCTGGCAGCGTCCCGTCAAATGGTTCCCCTGCACCACTTCTTCATTATCGAGCCCTCCAGCTTTTGAAGGCCATTTAATTTCTCCTGGGGATGGCCTACACAGTCTATGTGACGCTGCTTGTGGAGATGGAGGGCCTTTTGAGACGTTTGTCAGACACATGAGGTTTACGGCTATTACCGTCTGTTTTCTCACCTGTGTGTTTTGTGGGGACCTCTAGACCTTGACCTGTTTGCCCTCAGACAGAACAGGCAACTTACAAAATTCTTCAGTTGGCACCTGAAAGCTCTGGTGACTTCGCCTTCCTCCAGGATTGTTTGAGGGACCTCTATTACGCTTTCCCACAACGCACCATGATAACCGGGACACTGCTTAAAGTCCAGACACAAGGAGCAACAGTCGTTCACATCATCCCGTTTTGGCCGACTCAAACCTGGTACCTGTCTTTTATGGACATAGCGATTGCAGTTCACTGCTTATTGCCTCAATTAAGGAACCTGTTTCTGGATCTGGTGGGCCACCCTCATCCACTGTTGCTCAGGTGGCAACTTAGACTCCTGACGTGGTCCCTGGCAGAGCGCTGGACTTTCGAACAGGACTTTTGGAACTCCTGTCACAAGCCCGGGCGCAAGATGCTCTTACAGTTCGGAATGGGTCTGGGGTCTGTTTGGTGGGTGGAAATCCCTTTTCCGCTCCTGTAAATTTTCGGTTTGAATTCCTCATGTCGATCTTTGATTCTGGCACGGCCTACTGGACCCTGAATATTTATTGTTCCTCTGTCTCTGGAGACCCATTAGTGTGTCATTTGTTGGGAGCATGAGATAATCTAGACCCTCTATACCCCGGCTCGAGGTTACTTGGGATGTCAGCCTGGTTTAGGTTTTTTTGGAAAGATGGTCCGATAACTCCTGAAGGAATAAGCACTCGGTATCTGCTAAACTAATAATGTTTTTTTTTGTCTCCTATCTTTCTTTTTTTTTTTTTTTATAAAGGATTTTACCAGGAAGGATACATTGAGATTTCTCCCGTTTTCAAGTATGTCCTGGGTGGCGAGTCTGTACCGTTAGGTGTCTTGCCCAAGGACACTTATGAGAGGTGCTCATCGGGATCGAACCTATGTCTCCACAGGCTTCAAAATTGTGATGTACGCACTTTGGACTTGGGGTACACGCTTTCCTACATGATGGTCCATGCTTTGATGTTTCTAGACGCACCAAAATGTCTATTACTGTCGGGGGGAGGGGTTTCCTGCATTTCCTGACCATAGAAACATAGAAAATTTTGGCAGATAAGAACCTTTCGGCCCATCTAGTCGCCCAATTACATGGATACTTTACCTGGATTTATCTTTTGTTTAGGATAGCCTTATGCCTATCCCATGCTTGCTTAAATTCAATTACTGTTTTGGCCTCTACCACTTCTACTGGAAGACTGTTCCATGTATCCACCACCCTCTCAGTAAAATAATGCTTCCTGATGTTACTTTTAAACCTTTGCCCCTCTAATCTAAGACTATGTCCTCTTGTTTTGCTACTTTGCTTCATTTTAAATATACTCCCTTCCTCTACCTTGTGGATTCCCTTTACGTATTTAAATGTTTCTATCATATCTCCTCTGTCTCGTCTTTTTTCCAAGCTGTACATGTTAAGATCATTAAGCCTTTCCTGGTAACTTTTCTCCTTCAAGCCGTACACAATTTTAGTAGCCCTTCTCTGAACTCTCTCTAAGATGTCTATGTCCTTCTGGAGATACGGTCTCCAGTACTGCACATAGTACTCCAAGTGAGGTCTCACCAGTGCTCTGTACAGTGGCATGAGCACTTCCCTTTTCCTACTGCTAATACCTCTCCCTACACAACCAAGCATTCTGCCAGCATTTCCAAGCATTCTGCCAGCATTTCCTGCTGCTCTATTACCCTTAGATCCTCTGCAATAATGACCCCTAAATCCCAACCCTCAGATGTATCAAATATTCTATATTCAGCCCTTGGGTTTTTACGTCCCAGGTGCATTATCTTGCACTTATCCACATTAAAATTCAATTGCCACAACTCCGACCATTTTTTTAGTTTAACTAAATCATTTGTCATTTGGCTGATCCCTCCAGGAACGTCAACCCTGTTGCAAATCTTTGTGTCATCAGCAAAAAGACATACTTTTCCATTAATACCTTCTGCAATATCACTAATAAAAATATTAAAGAGAATGGGTCCAAGTACTGACCCCTGAGGTACCCCACTGGTAACAAGACCTTGCGCCGAATAAACTCCATTTACCACAACCCTCTGTTGCCTGTCACTCAGCCACTGCCTAATCCAGTCAACAATATTGGAATCCAAGCTCAAAGATTGCAATTTATTGATAAGCCTTCTATGCGGAACAGTATCAAAAGCCTTACTGAAATCTAAATAAGCAATGTCTACTGCACCACCTGTGTCTATTATTTTTGTTACCCAATCAAAAAAATCAATAAGATTAGTTTGGCATGATCTCCCTGAGGTAAACCCATGTTGTTTCTGATCCTGTAATCTATGTGTTTTTAGATGTTCAACAATCCTTTCCTTTAACATGGTTTCCATTAATTTCCCCACTACTGACGTAAGACTAACTGGCCTATAGTTCCCCGATTCCTCCCTACTACCCTTCTTGTGAATGGGCACAACATTTGCTAATTTCCAGTCTTCTGGGACGACTCCTGTTAACGGTTTTGCTATTACACCACTGAGCCTTGTCTGTGTCTGGTTCAGGGCTTAGGAGTCATGTCTTTTCAGGGTGCAGATGTTTCCCCATTGTTTGACTCGTTTCGCACCTCTCGCTCCCCAATCTCTACAGTTATTTGGCCGGGAGGTTACACTGGTTTATGGGTTTGGCCGGCCTTGACATTTCTTCGTTTGGTGTGCATTCTGGTCATACAGCGATATGGCTTCGGGAGCTGTGTCTGCCGGCTGTTTCCTGGAGGACATTATGAAATCTACGGACTGGTTTGAGGGGAATCTACCTTCTGCACTTTTTCTTTTCTTCTTCTAACCCAGAGGTCTCAAACTCACGGTCCCCCAGATGTTTTTGCCTAAAAGTCCCAGAATGCTTTGTATTCAATAGATGGCCAGGGAATCATGGGAGTTGTAGTTCAGAAACATCAGGGGGGCCCGAGTTTGAGACCCCTGTTCTAACCCTTTTGTCCATTGGTCTGATGTGGTGATTCAGAGACCTTAAACTTGCAAATAGGAGCCTCTGAGTTATGGGTTAAAATTATAAAATGTTCTTATTTCATGACAGAAAATGTAAATTTTAATAATGACTTGGTGGCGAGTATTTCCCTCCCTCTGTGTATTTGATTTATATTTGTGTATCGTCCTTTGTACACTTGCACTATAGTACAACATTTTCATGGTATCTTGCTTTTGTGCCGTGTGATGTATGGCTTCACATGTATGTGTTTATTGTTCCTTTGTACACGGCTCTTACGTCACCCAGCTCTGACTCCATCGCTGACCAGGCTTTCCCGTTCTGCTCTCTTCACTTTCCTAAATCCTTCTGGATCTTGGCTTCCTGACAGTCTCCGCTCAGGATATTCCGTTCACGATTCCTGGATACTATTTCTTCAGTCCTTTTTTGTTTTGGGAGGTTTTTCACATTTGTAGCAGCGCAGGGAGAGGATGTGATGATCGCTGGGGAATCTTATGCTGTTCTAGGATTGGGGCAGGATGTTGGGAGGGTCTCCCCATGTTAGGGATGCGATTTAGTGCTTTCTTCTTCACTTTTTTCATTGCTGCTATAGGAGTATAATAAAGAAGCACAAATACTCGCCTCCGAGATGCTAAATGTAAACTTTCCGTCATGAAAATTTTTATAAAATTTTCCAAACACTATTATAAACAGGAAACCAGTAACAATAATGTTTGTTCAGGATCTATGTCAGGAACTCAGAGACAAACTCCGCCAGCAGGACGAGACGCTCTCACAGCTCCGAACACGGTTATCCGAAAGCGCAGCGGAGGAGCGACCGGCTCATCACGGCAAGACTTTCCTGCGCCTTATGAAGAGACCACAGTCAGTAACAGGGGAGAATGGGGGGGTCTGTCTAATTACCTGTCAGGCAGCGAGCGGAGCTGGAGTTGGCAATTAGATCTACAGTATCTCACAGTGAATACACCTGTCACATTTGTGTAAATATTTAATCTTTTCATGTGATGACACTTAAGAAATTACACTTTTACTATGTAAAGTAGTGAGTGTGCAGCTTGTGTAACAGTGTAACTTTACTGATCCTCAAAATAACACAACACACACAACCATTAATGTCTAAACCGCTGCCAACAAAAGCGACTACACTCACTACTTTACATCGTAGCAAAGTGTCATTTCTTCAGTGTTGTCACATGAAAAGATATAATAAAATATTTACAAAAATGTGATGGTTGTATTCACTGCTGTCAGATACTGTGTGTATATATTTATATGTAATCACTGCTGTCAGATACTTTTTCTTGCCACTGTATATACAAAAGTATGTGAACCCTTTGGATTACGTGGAGTTTTGCATGAATCGGTCATAAAATGTGCTCTGATCTTCATCTAAGTCACAACAATCTGAAAAACACAGTCTGCTTAAAATAATACAACACAAACATTATATGTTGTCATGTGTTTATTGAACAGAACATGTAAACATTCACAGTGCAGGGTGAAAAAAGTATGTGAACCTTTGGACTTAATAACTGGTTGACCCTCCTTTGGCAGCAATAACCTCAACCAAACGTTTCCTGTAGTTGCAGATCAGACCTGCACAATGATCTGGAGTAATTTTGGACCACTCCTCTTCACAAAACTGTTTCAGTGTAGCAATATTCTTGGGATGTCTGGTGTGAATCGCTCTCTTAAGGTCATGCCACAGCATTTCAATCGGGTTGAGGTCAGGACTCTGACTGGGCCACTCCAGAAGGCGTATTTTGTTTTGTTGAAGCCATTCTTTTGTTGAATTACTTGTATACTTTGGGTCATTGTCCTGTTGCATCACCCATCCTCTGTGGAGCTTCAGTTGGCGGACAGATGGTCTTACGTTTTCCTGCAAAATGTCTTGATAAACTCTGGAATTCATTTTTCCATCAATGACAACAATCCGTCCAGGCCCTGAGGCAGCAAAGCCGCCCCAAACCATGATGCTCCCTCCGCCATGTTTTACAGTGGGGATGAGGTTTTGATGTTGATGTGCTGTGCCTTTTTTCTCCACACATAGTGTTGTGTGTTTTTTCCCAAACAACTCAATTTTGGTTTCATCTGTCCACAGAATATTTTGCCAGTAGTGTTGTAGAACATCCAGGTGCTCTTTTGCAAACTTCAAACGTGCTGCAATATTCTTTTTGGACAGCAATGGCTTCCTCCGTGGTGTCCTCCCATGTACTCCATTCTTGTTTAATGTTTTCCTTATTGTAGATGTGTCAACAAAGATGTTAGCATGTGCCAGAGATTTCTGTAAGTCTTTAGCTGACACTCTAGGATTCTTCTTTACCTCATAAAGGGCAGGACAGCTTTCAGCAACACATCCAATAATATCACACTGATTGGACTCAAGGTTGGCTCACTCCTGGCTCCAATTAGCTGTTGAAGTCATTAGGCTAGGGGTTCACATACTTTTTCCACCCTGCACTGTGAAAGTTTACATGTTCTGTTCAATAAACACATGACAACATATAATGTTTGTGTTGTATTATTTTAAGCAGAATGTGTTTTTCAAATTGTTGTGACTTAGATGAAGATCAGAGCACATTTTATGACCAATACATGCAAAACTCCATGTAATCCCAAAGGGTTCACATACTTTATCTTGCCACTGTATATAGGGGTGTATTTACTGCTGTCAGATTCTTTGTATATATAGGGGTGTATTCACTTCTGTCAGATACTGTATAACACTTTCTAGGCTGAAGACCCTATCTGTGCAGAGTGGGTTGTGTAAAATAATTATCTTTTAATTTCCTGTACATGAAAGCTTCCCTTAGTTAACATGCCCCCTTTAGCCCCTTATTTTTTTATTTTTTTTTGGAGAAATGTTTTTACCAGGAAGGATACATTGAGATTTCTCTCGCTTTTAAGTATGTCCCGGGTGGCGAGTATGTACCGTTAAGTGTATTGCCCAAGGACACTTACTGGAGAGGAGCTCTTGCCGGAATCGAACCCACGTCTCCACAGGCTCTCTCCATGCAGAGCAGTGATTTTACCTCTACTCCACCCAGTCGGCACAAAGTTTGAAATGCTTGGTCCCACTATCCTTTTGAAGCTACAGACTGTCCCCTCTTCGCCCTCCCCTTTCTGCGACATGTGATTCTGGGCATAGGAATGTTTTTGTCTCTAAAAGTTAAAATGTAAACCATATATGGTTAAGTGCAACTATGTAAATGATCCCTGCCGTTGAAAATGTGTCGGCGCCTTTTTAACTCTAAGACCTGTTTCATGATTGGCTGTTGTACCACACCCTTGTGTTCTATATTAGAGCCTGATAAAAAGAAGAATGCTGAGAGCAGTTTTACTCTGCACATTCTGTGGGTGTTTTATTGTTTTCCCGTTAGCTAACGTTGCGCTGCATTGCGTTTGCCACGTGTACATGTGGAATACAGAAGTCTTCTGGGTTGCATGTTTTGGTAAATATGAATAGGAATATTGATTTATAACAGGTTGGGGGGCGTGCATCTCCTGTATAATGAAGACTGCGATACTACATTTTCTTAAGTTAATAATTTCTCTTCATTTAACGCCACACTTTCCTGTTCCAGGATCCCGGAAGTCACCGATGGCTACGAGCAGCAGATAAACAATCTACAGGGGGAAATAAGGTGAGCGTACTGCGCAGGGAGTGCGTGTTATAGGAGGATCAGGGAGTGCGTGTTATAGGAGGTGTGGTGGATGCGCTGAGTATGATGGTGCAAGGAGTGCGTGTTTTAGGAGGTGTGGTGGATGCGCTATGTATGATGGTGCCTGGAGTGCGTGTTTTAGGAGGTGTGGTGATGCGCTATGTATGATGGTGCAGGGAGTGCATGTTATAGGAGGTGTGGTGGATGCGCTATGTATGTTGCAGGAGTGTTTGGGACCCATTGGCGCTAATGATAAAGGATACGGTGTAGGGGTCAAGAATTATGCTGCCCCAAGGACGTGTCTGACACCCAAAAACCACAAGAAATAGTTTTGAAGAAAAATTCCCCTAGGCGCGTATAATGTGTGGTATTTAACTTAAATGGTGACATTTATAGGTTAAATTGTGTTCATGACAATTAACCATTAATGTACCATGCTGTAATCTAAATTCAACACATTAAGTAGATCCTTAAGTCACATTTAAATTGCTTACAGACAATAAATACGCAATTTAATTCCGTGTTCAGTAATTATGTCTCAAAGTTCAGCATATAGAATAATGCATATACATCACTTTTAAATTGTAGGAGACCCAGCAGAAATGTTCGAATTTAGTATAGAGTGATCTTCTTTCTCCGCAGTTGGTAAAGTCAGGGTGCATACGGTCACCAAACAAGTTTCACTGGGTATCTTCAAATCCTACAGTGGAAATACAAGTAACAGAAACACAATTGCGCAGTGCGCGGCGGTATTGGCCCCTATCTCCCCCCCCCCCTATGGGCTACTTACAGGAGGAGGAGCCCCTATCCCGGCTCTAAGGAACGTGTGCGTGCAGGGTATTCTCCAGCAACCCTTAACCAATTCTCTTTATTCTGGACCAGTTTTTTGGTGGTTAAAGGAAACCAAAAAATTCCACCGTGGTGCAGAGGATACAAATAAAATGTATTTCTGTTAATATTGATTAACAATGAGCAGTGAGCATACTGAAACGCGTTTCGCCGCTTTCACGGCTTCATCAGTCAGTCACTTGTGTATTATAGGTTTCCTTTTAATATAGTGCAGTTTGGAAACGTTTCCGAGTAGCGTGCGTTCCATCGTGGTTACTTCCGCCTTCCACATACTGTCTGCTTATACTGCGGCATTTTCAGACCTTGTAAAAACTTACATGTGTTTAACCTTCAGGTGCGAGAAAAATTCAGCCAGAGTATTGGCCTTCTCATTGCAGAATATAAACGTTGTTAACCATCGCATCGAACATTTACACCCACTAATTTAAACAGCTTCTTCTTATTAAAATCCACGGGCAAGGGTTACCAACAACATAAAGGAAGATGTTACAGGATCTATTATGTGGCTTGATAATGTAGATCTTCAACCATCGTGGGGTAATATATTAACCCTACATTGTATCGAACAGCCATTCTAACAGAATTTAAAAGGGAAGACTCACATGGTTACGTTTATATACATATTTTATTATGGTTTCCAGCATGGATGTTGGATGTTTGTGTATATGGAGAGTAGATTGTATTTTATTATACTCTATTGGAGATATCGCTTATTTTTCTATACATCAAACGGATCTCAAATTACAGGCAAACTATTACTAAAATGGCTTTACTATATATTAAAATAGGACTAGTATTCCTATCATATGTTAAAAGGGAAGGATATACATTAGATGACAAGTAAGCTCACAGCTGATAAACAGGATGCATTTAGAAGGTAAACCCCTCTCTCAATCTACATGTAAAAATAACATGTACATTTCCCAAATCTTTTAAACTGCCTTAAATCATAAGCTGTGATTACAAGTATTGTGATACATCGATGTAGATGTTGATGAATTTTTGTTCATCTATATAAGACGATGTTATATTGCCAATAAAGTGCAAAGTACTATTTGTGAATAAAGTTCTGACCTGTTTTTGTGTAGACTGTTATAGGTCATTATATATGTGGAATCTCTAACCCAAATCTAATTTGAAGTGATATGTGAATGAAACCAGAAGTCTTTTTGGGGAGCAAGGAACGGGAATGAAAAGTGATAATGCGAATTTGAGTGGAGAGCCCCCAAACCAGACTCCTCATTCTCGCAGAAGTGGTAGCACAAGGTGGGATTCAAATTGCTATATATATAAAAAAAAGATATATACTAATTAATAAGTGAATATCATTAGTATTACTAGAAAACTATGGAGAGAAGATGAAGAATTGTGTTTCATCGTTGAAATTGAATATGGGGATAAAAAAGAAGGGGATTTGAGATCCGTTTGATGTATAGAAAATAAGCGATATCTCCAATAGAGTATAATAAAATACAATCTACTCTCCATATACACAAACATCCAACATCCATGCTGGAAACCATAATAAAATATTAACACGTGATAAATTGCAATGGAGGAATTTACTCGCCATCTGTATATAAACGTAACCATGTGAGTCTTCCCTTTTAAATTCTGTTAGAATGGCTGTTCGATACAATGTAGGGTTAATATATTACCCCACGATGGTTGAAGATCTACATTATCAAGCCACATAATAGATCCTGTAACATCTTCCTTTATGTTGTTGGTAACCCTTGCCCGTGGATTTTAATAAGAAGAAGCTGTTTAAATTAGTGGGTGTAAATGTTCGATGCGATGGTTAACAACGTTTATATTCTCCAATGAGAAGGCCAATACTCTGGCTGAATTTTTCTCGCACCTGAAGGTTAAACACATGTAAGTTTTTACAAGGTCTGAAAATGCCGCAGTATAAGCAGACAGTATGTGGAAGGCGGAAGTAACCACGATGGAACGCACGCTACTCGGAAACGTTTCCAACTGCACTATATTAAAAGGAAACCTATAATACACAAGTGACTGACTGATGAAGCCGTCAAAGCGGCGAAACGCGTTTCAGTATGCTCACTGCTCATTGTTAATCAATATTAACAGAAATACATTTATTTGTATCCTCTGCACCACGGTGGAATTTTTTTGGTTTCCTTTAACCACCAAAAAACTGGTCCAGAATAAAGAGAATTGGTTAAGGGTTGCTGGAGAATACCCTGCACGCACACGTTCCTTAGAGCCGGGATAGGGGCTCCTCCTCCTGTAAGTAGCCCATAGGGGGGGAGATAGGGGCCAATACCGCCGCGCACTGCGCAATTGTGTTTCTGTTACTTGTATTTCCACTGTAGGATTTGAAGATACCCAGTGAAACTTGTTTGGTGACCGTATGCACCCTGACTTTACCAACTGCAGAGAAAGAAGATCACTCTATACTAAATTCGAACATTTCTGCTGGGTCTCCTACAATTTAAAAGTGATGTATATGCATTATTCTATATGCTGAACTTTGAGACATAATTACTGAACACGGAATTAAATTGCGCATTTAATGTCTGTAAGCAATTTAAATGTGACTTAAGGATCTACTTAGAATGTGTTGAATTTAGATTACAGCATGGTACATTAATGGTTAATTGTCATGAACACAATTTAACCTATCAGTGTCACCATTTAAGTTAAATACCACACATTATACGCGGCTAGGGGAATTTTTCTTCACTACTATTCGATGCGCTATGTATGATGGTGCAGGGAGCGCATGTTACAGGAGGTGCGGTGGAGGCGCTATGTAAGATGGTGCAGGGAGCGCATGTTACAGGAGGTGCGGTGGAGGCACTATGTAAGATGGTGCAGGGAGCGCATGTTACAGGAGGTGCGGTGGAGGCGCTATGTAAGATGGTGCAGGGAGCGCATGTTACAGGAGGTGCGGTGGAGGCGCTATGTAAGATGGTGCAGGGAGCGCGTGTTACAGGAGGTGCGGTGGATGCGCCATGTATGATGGTGCAGGGAGCGCATGTTACAGGAGTGCGGTGGATGCGCTATGTAAGATGGTGCAGGGAGCGCATGTTACAGGAGGTGCTGTGGATGCGTTATGTAAGATGGTGCAGGGAGCGCATGTTACAGGAGGTGAGGTGGATGCGCTATGTAAGATGGTGCAGGGAGCGCATGTTACAGGAGGTGCGGTGGATGCGCCATGTATGATGGTGCAGGGAGCGCATGTTACAGGAGGTGCGGTGGATGCGTTATGTATGATGGTGCAGGGAGCGCGTGTTACAGGAGGTGCGGTGGATGCGTTATGTATGATGGTGCAGGGAGCGCGTGTTACAGGAGGTGCGGTGGATGCGCTATGTATGATGGTGCAGGGAGCGCATGTTACAGGAGGTGCGGTGGATGCGTTATGTATGATGGTGCAGGGAGCGCGTGTTACAGGAGGTGCGGTGGATGCATTATGTATGATGGTGCAGGGAGCGTGTTACAGGAGGTGCGGTGGATGCGTTATGTATGATGGTGCAGGGAGCGCGTGTTACAGGAGGTGCGGTGGATGCGCTATGTATGATGGTGCAGGGAGCGCGTGTTACAGGAGGTGCGGTGGATGCGCTATGTATGATGGTGCAGGGAGCGCGTGTTACAGGAGGTACGGTGGATGCGTTATGTATGATGGTGCAGGGAGCGCATGTTACAGGAGGTGTGGTGGATGCGCTATGTAAGATGGTGCAGGGAGCGCGTGTTACAGGAGGTGCGGTGGATGCGTTATGTATGATGGTGCAGGGAGCGCATGTTACAGGAGGTGCGGTGGATGCGTTATGTATGATGGTGCAGGGAGCGTGTTACAGGAGGTGCGGTGGATGCGTTATGTATGATGGTGCAGGGAGCGCATGTTACAGGAGGTGCGGTGGATGCGCTATGTATGATGGTGCAGGGAGCGCATGTTACAGGAGGTGCGGTGGATGCGCTATGTATGATGGTGCAGGGAGCGCGTGTTACAGGAGGTGCGGTGGATGCGCTATGTATGATGGTGCAGTGTATCTGGGTGTATGAATACATTGTGTTTACATTAGGTACACGGCGACAGAGCTGCCGATTAACGGAAGGACTTGCTCAGAGGAGTCGCTGGATCTGGACGCCTCCCCGAATTATAAAGCTCTTCTTAAGGTACCCCTCCCCCTCTTGCTGTATATTCGGGGTTTCTGCTGTTAGATATATCGGGTCATTTAGAGCAAACGTATTCACAGCGAGCGACGACGAGCGATAAATGTATTGAACGCCTGGAAGAGGAAAAATATGATAACCCTGAAGGCAGTGACAGTCTGCTGCGACTCCCTCATATCCCGCACCTCATTTCCTTTACCTCATACTCTGCACCTCATTTCCCACACCTAGCTTCCCGCACCTCACACCTCATTTCCCACACCTCACACCTCATTTCCCACACCTCGCACCTCATTTCCCGCACCTCACACCCCACACCTCTTTTCCCGTACCTCCCATCTCATTACGCTACAGTCTATAATGAACACCTCTGCCAGACTCATGCACCTCCCGCACTTCTCACACCTCACCTCCCGCACCTGTCACACCTCGCCTCCTGCACCTTTTACACCTCACCGCACCTCCCCTCCAGCACCTCTCACACTTCACCTCCCGCACCTCTCACACCTTACCTCCTGCACCTCTCACACCTCACCTCCCACACCTCACCTTCTGCACCTCACCTCCCGCACCTATCACACCTCACCTCCCGCATCTCACACCTAACTTCCTGCATCTCACCCACCCGCACCGCTCACACCTCACCTCCCACGCCTATCACACCTCACCTCCCACGCCTATCACACCTCACCTCCCACGCCTATCTCACCTCACCTCCCACGCCTATCTCACCTCACCTCCCACGCCTATCTCACCTCACTCCCACGCCTATCTCACCTCACCTCCCACGCCTATCACACCTCACCTCCCACGCCTATCTCACCTCACCTCCCACGCCTATCTCACCTCACCTCCCACGCCTATCTCACCTCACCTCCCACGCCTATCTCACCTCACCTCCCACGCCTATCTCACCTCACCTCCCACGCCTATCTCACCTCACCTCCCACACCTATCTCACCTCCCACACCTATCTCACCTCACCTCCCACACCTATCACACCTCACCTCCCGCACCTCATACACCTCTCACACCTCACTTCCTGCACCTATCACACTGCACCGCTCACACCTCACTTCCCGCACCTCACCTCCCGCACCTCTCACACCTCACTTCCCGCACCGCACCTATCACACCTCACCTCCCGCACCGCTCGCACCTCACCTCTTTGTCAATCTCTACACTGGCTCCTGTTTTCTTTTAGAATCCAATTCATTCTATTGGTCACATACAAAGCTCTCCATAACCGCGCCGCTGCCTACATCTCCTCCCTTATTAGCAGGTACATCCCATCTCGACCACTTCACTCGACCAATGATCTGATGTTATCAGCTCTACATACCTGCACCCCCAACTCTCGCCTTCAGGACTTCTCCCGAGCTGCCCCCTTTCTATGGACCTCCCTCCTTCTTCCTCCAGTCTTTAGAGATGTGTAGAAATCCACATTTCGTTAGGTCTATCAGTTCACTCCATAATCCCCGCTTTGTACCGTTCCTGAACCCCCACAACAGGCACACAGGAATGGTTGAGGAGGTGTACTCATGGCTCCTGGGGGCCACACACACATTATTCCATGATTTTTCAGTCTTACCAGGAACAAATGAAGGAAAGAAGAGAGAAACACGAGCAGCTGATGCGAGAGAATTCCCAAATCCGAGCGGAGCTGGCGACTCGGTGAGAACGTGTCCTGGTGCTGGGAGGGGGCAGCTGCAGGATTACCAGGGGGCTAGAACGCTCAGAGCCATAACCCCCGGGGGTGGGGGGCAGGGCACGATTTAACCTGCATGGGGCTCTCGGGGTGAGCGGCTGCTTTTTGTCTGGCTTCTAGACCTGTGCACAACCCAAACATTTGCTTTGTTTCGGTGCATTCGTCATGTTACTGTGATTCGTATTTTGGATTCATTCGTTGGTTCGGATGATCTGTATCTCGGGTTGATTCATTATTTCCTTTTTATTATTTCTGAATGTGAAACGGGTAAAATAATACCCTATCTTTGGTGAAATCTATTCCGCCCCATGGATAGCCGCTTCAGCGCTGCTCCGGCGCCCCATGGATAGCCGCTTCAACGCTGCTCCGGAGCCCCATGGATAGCCGCTTCAATGCTGCTCCGGTGCCCCATGGATAGCCGCTTCAACGCTGCTCCGGAGCCCCATGGATAGCCGCTTCAGCGCTGCTCCGGTGCCCCATGGATAGCCGCTTCAACGCTGCTCCGGAGCCCCATGGATAGCCGCTTCAGCGCTGCTCCGGAGCCCCATGGATAGCCGCTTCAATGCTGCTCCGGTGCCCCATGGATAGCCGCTTCAGCGCTGCTCCCGAGCCCCATGGATAGCCGCCTCAGGGCTGCTCTGGCGCCCCATGGATAGCCGCTTCAGCGCTGCTCCGGCGCCCCATGGATAGCCGCTTCAGCGCTGCTCCGGAGCCCCATGGATAGCCGCTTCAGCGCTGCTCCGGAGCCCCATGGATAGCCGCTTTAGCGCTGCTCCGGAGCCCCATGGATAGCCGCTTTAGCGCTGCTCCGGAGCCCCATGGATAGCCGCTTCAATGCTGCTCCGGTGCCCCATGGATAGCCGCTTCAACGCTGCTCCGGAGCCCCATGGATAGCCGCTTCAGCGCTGCTCCGGAGCCCCATGGATAGCCGCTTCAGCGCTGCTCCCGAGCCCCATGGATAGCCGCCTCAGCGCTGCTCTGGCGCCCCATGGATAGCCGCTTCAGCGCTGCTCCGGCGCCCCATGGATAGCCGCTTCAGCGCTGCTCCGGAGCCCCATGGATAGCCGCTTCAGCGCTGCTCCGGCGCCCCATGGATAGCCGCTTCAGCGCTGCTCCGGCGCCCCATGGGGTTGCTGTCCATGATTCTCAATAGGTTTCAGCACCAAGGACAGCCCCCGCTGAATGCAGCCAGACTGACGGAAATAAAACCAACGCTGCGTTCGACAAAGAAAAAAGCCTAGTTTAAAAAAAAATTAGGAATCCAAAAATTTCACTTAAAAAAATCCCGAAAAATGACAAAAAAAAGACTTTTTGCTGCAGATTAAAACAATAAACAGTTTATTAGATATTGGATTAAAACGGGAGTATTTTTAACAATGAAACCTATGGGATTCGCCTGAATAAACCTGTCGAATGAAACCACTGAACATCAGGGAAATTCACTGACATTTCTCTGCTGTTCAATGTGAATAGATTAACCATTGCCTCTCTGTGGGGATTTCTCTGCTGTTCAGTGTCTGTAAATAGATTAACCCTTGCTTCTCTGTGGGGAATCGAGTGTAAATGAAATAGTAAATCCATTCCTTTCACGCGGTTTTGTTTTGGGGCCGAATCGATTTGTTCCGGAAGCTCTTTTGAAACACTAATAGGGAAACTTGTCAGTATTTTGATTTGGAAGAAATGAAAGGCGCATCTCTAGAGGCTCCTGCAGCTTGGGAACATGCATGGTGCAGGCCATACGCGTCTACTGAAGGACGCTTAGCATAGCGTCACGAGAGCCCCTGGACTCGTCCATGATACTGGATAGACCTTGGATCATATGATGGAGCAGATACTCACATATACAAACCTGGGAGGCACAAGAGCTTACACTCTGTAGGTGGGAGTGCAGGGGCGGCAGCACAACAGGTCGTCTGGGATGCAGGAATTAGTATTTTTTGGGGATTGAGCGAGAGACCCCCAGGTATAAATTCTGGGGGGCTCGTCTGAGCTGTGACCATGTGATGAGTTAATGCTCGTTTTCTGTCTCAGACCGAGCGTCCAGGAGCTGAAACTCTGCAAACAGCAGACGCGGAGACTGGAAAGAATCCTCCTCCAGCACAAGATCAGGTGCGAGGCAACATCCCAGACTCCCTGTATTGTGTCCTCTGCGTAACGCAGATATATCAGTAGATCCCAGACTCCCTGTATTGTGTATTATGCGTAATTCAGATATATCAGTAGGTCCCAGAATTGTGTATTATGTGTAATTCAGATATATCAGTAGATCCCAGACTCCCTGTATTGTGTATTATGTGTAATTCAGATATATCAGTAGATCCCAGACTCCCTGTATTGTGTATTATGTGTAATTCAGATATATCAGTAGATCCCAGACTCCCTGTATTGTGCCCTCTGTGTATTATGCGCAATTCAGATATAGCAGTAGATCCCAGACTCCCTGTATTGTGTCCTCTGTGTATTATGTGTAATTCAGATATATCAGTAGATCCCAGACTCCCTGTATTGTGTCCTCTGTGTATTATGTGTAATTCAGATATAGCAGTAGATCCCAGACTCCCTGTATTGTGCCCTCTGTGTATTATGCGTAATTCAGATATAGCAGTAGATCCCAGACTCCCTGTATTGTGTCCTCTGTGTATTATGCGTAATTCAGATATAGCAGTAGATCCCAGACTCCCTGTATTGTGCCCTCTGTGTATTATGCGTAATTCAGATATAGCAGTAGATCCCAGACTCCCTGTATTATGTCATCTGTGTATTATGCGTAATTCAGATAATCAGTAGATCCCTAGATTCCCCTATAGAGTTGACGGGGAATCAAGATTATAAATAAAGACACGGAGGCGAATATTTTGCTATTCTCTTCTTTACTGTAACATCAGCAGCAAAGAAATGCACAAATAAAGTTTTTTAAGTTTGAAAAAAGGAAAAAAGTTTCACATATACAGTAGAACCAATCAGAATAGGGCAGTCCAACTTGGGCCAATCATTATCCACCATCGGGTATATATTCGGTCAGCTGCGCCACATTCGACCTCTTTTCTTTAGGTGCGATCGTTTTGAACTTTATAACAGGAAACCGAAATCCAATGGAATTCGTAGAGGAGAAAACCTCTGATGCTATGAACCTGAAACAACAAAGGACAAGAATCTCCGGATCAGAACCGTGAATCAAAAGATTTTAATGGAAACATCAGGCAAGAACACCATAACTTCCAACATGGTAATCGGTATAAACGATTACATGTCACGGGTAGGGACACTATGATAGAATCATATTTCGGGTGGGATAATATTCGCCTCCGTGTCTTTATTTATAATCTTGATTCCCTGTCAACTCTATAGGGGAATCTAGGGATTATACACCAAGACACGGAGGCTTCATATTATGCTCGTTGAAAGCTAGTTAATAATAGAATGAGCAAAATGAACAATAGGTTTAAAATAAAATTCTTTAAAGGTGGAATCGTTAGACCAATTAGCAGTTTTTAGAATATCTTCCAATCTACAACCTTGAGACACGGCCGCAGATGCTGCCGCACTCCGAGAGGAATGGGCCCCAAAAACGGAGGTGTCTATACCTGCCTCAGCCATAATCCATTTAACCCACCTAGCTAGGGAAGTAGATGAGGCTATGTGATACGGTTTGGTCATGGTTAAGAACAACCGGTCAAAGGAAGGAAGACGATACGGGGCAGTGACCCGTTCATATTCCTGTAAACATAACACCGGGCATAAATTTGGTTTTTGAGGAAAAGCCGGATAAAAAACCTGGGAAATGGCCGTTTTAGTGCGTCTGGATACAGAAAATAAGACCCCCAAAGGTGTAAATGAGCGCCCTGACAGGTCCAGAGCATGGACGTCAGAGACTCTTTTACACGAAATTAAACAGAAAAGCATGGTTAATTTACCCGACAGCTGTTTAATTGATAGTTCAGTATTAGGAGGCCACTGATCTAAAAAATCTAAGACTATATTAACATCCCAAGTAAATGAATACCGTGATCTAGGAGGACGTTTCAAACGAATTCCCTTAAGTAAATCGACAGACTAATCTGTGCTGACCTACGGGAAGTCCCTCAATGCTAGGGTGATACGCCGAAAGAGCTGATCTAAAGTTGTTAATGGTACGATAAGCCCTGCCTTCCTCATATAGAGAGGTGAGAAACTGGAGGATGTCCTCTATAGGGGCTGAAAAGGAATCAATTTGTTTGCCCAGACACCAAGAAACCCAGCAGTTCCAGTAATAAAGGTATCGCTTTCTAGTACCTGGTGCCCAAGCGCTGGAGAGTAGCTCGGAAGTAGTTTCCGAAAGTCTACCGTGAGCGAGAGGATGCCTGACAGTCTCCAAGCCACCAGGCGGAACGAGGGGACTGACAGGACGTTCTGCAGGGTATTCTCCGGATCCTCCAGAAGCACAGGGTTCGGCCGGAGGATCCGGGGAACATCTATCGCTAGTTCTAGTAACTGAGGGAACCATGGTTGAGTCGTCCACCATGGCTGAGTCATCCACCATGGGGTGATCAGAACCAGAGTCGATTGACTGGATCGAACCAGTCGAAGGACCTTGGAAATCAGGATAAATGGAGGGAACGCATACAAGATCCCCGCCGGCCAGGACTGGCACAATGCATCTGTTCCTGACGCGTCTGGATCTGGCCTCCAGCTGAAATACTGAGGGACTTGAGCATTCAAACGAGAAGCGAATAAATCTACACTGAAAGGGCCCCATAGGGATGATAAAGATAGGAATATTGCCCTGTGTAATCTCCAGTGGCTGGGGTCTATCAAATATCTGGAGTTCCAATCCGCTACAATGTTGCATAAACCCGGAATGAACTGGGCCTTCACTGTAACATTGCGGGATAGGCAAAATCCCCAAAAGAGTTTGGAGACCTCCGACAATTGTTTCGACCTGGGACCCCCCAGATGGTTGATGTGCCTCACCGCGGAAAAATTGTCCATACGGAGTAGCACTGAGTTGAAGGATCTGCTCTTTAGAAAACTTCGAATAGCGAAGAAACCAGCCAGGAGCTCGAGAACGTTTATGTGCAATGAAGCTTCCTCCGAAGCCCATCTGCCTCCTGTGGATATAGGACCTAAACGCGCGCCCCAACCAAAGTTGCTGGCGTCGGATTCTATAACCACCTCTGGTTGAGGCGGAAAAAAGGAACGGCCGTTCCATGTTTTGATGTGGTCTTTCCACCACTGCAACTCCGCCCGGGAGTCGTCGTCTAGGGACACCAGATCTGAATACTGAAGACCCTGACGAAGGTAGGATGCTTTTAGTCGTTGGAGGCCCGATAAAATAGAGGTGCCGGGAAAATGGCCTGAATCGATGCTGACAACATTCCCAATAGGCGAGCGAGAGCTCTCAATGTGAATGTCGGCCGTGTGGACAATCTCCTTACTTCCTTCCTGATCTGACAGACCTTCTGAGTCGGGAGACTGAGGGACATCTGGGCTGAATCTACTTGAAAACCTAGAAATTCCATAATCCTGGCAGGTTCCAGGCTGGACTTTCCCTGATTGATCATGAATCCCAGGTTCGTTAAGAGATTGACTGTCCATTCTCGATGCTGAATAATCAAGGAAAAATCCTGAGCCATTAGAAGTATATCGTCTAGATATACGACCAATCGAACTCCTTTGGATCTCAGTAACGCAACCACCGGTTTCATGATCTTGGTGAAGCATCGGGGAGCCGACGAGAGGCCGAATGGCAGAGACTTGAACCTCCACAGCTCGTCCTTCCACAGAAACTGAAGGTAATCTCTGTCGTGGAGGGCAATTGGAATGGTCAGGTAGGCGTCTTTGAGGTCTATCTTGACCATCCAATCCCCTGGGCATAAGTTGTCCTTTAATGATGGGATTCCTTCCATCTTGAAAGGTTGATACTGAACGTGGTAATTCAGGTTTTTTAAATTTATCACTGGGCGGAATTCGCCGTTTTTCTTTTGAACTAAAAATACATTGCTCACGTAACCAATATTGGAGGCACCACTTTTTCTATGGCGTTCTTGTGGGATAGATCTATAACCTCTTGAGATATCACCTGGTGGTGCTCTGGGGTCATAAACAGAGGTTGAGGCAAGTGATTTTGAATTGATAAGAGAAACGAACTCTATCTCGTAACCCATAATCGCATTTAATACCCATGGGTCTGATGTGATCTGATGCCAATGTCGGAAAAAAAGATGGACCCTGCCCCCTATAGGAGCATGAAAAGAAGGTTGGTGTATCAACGTACTCACCAGAATAAGCTGCTCTGCGATATCCACGGAAAGGCCTCGATCGTCCGGGCCTGGACCTCTGCGGAAAAAAGGTCGGTTGCTCGACCATCCGCGATTGATCTGTTTGAGAGGAGTGGGCGAAGCCTCTGGTATGGAATTGAGAGTTCCGGCCGGGAAAACGGCCTCTACTTTTCCCGGCCCTGTTGAAAACCCTATTCGGGAATGTGTTTCTCATGGTCGCTTGGACCTTTTTTATGGAGCTAAAAGAATTTGCGCGAGAACCCATCTGCTTGATGAAGTCATCCGCGAATAGATTGCCTTTGGCCAGTGGGCCAGGTTCTTTATTGGCCATAGAGACCAATTTTGGCTCCACTTTTAGGAGAATAGAACGTCTGCGTTCCGTGGAAATGGCCGTGTTGGCATTTCCCAAGATGCAGACCACTCTTTGAACCCAGCCTCGATATTCAAAAATATCGGGTTTGGTAGTCCTCAAAATGGATTGCTCAATAGCGTTGAACATTCTGGTTAAGGGACCCAAGAGGTCCAAAAGTTTCTCTTGGCAGACCTTAAGGGTTGCGTCGAGACCTTTTTTGGGAGTCCAACCAGTCTTGCTGAGGAACTCCACAATGTCGTCGTTTACCTCCGGGGCAGAGGCAATTTCATTAGCCAGTGTCGGCCGTGGGCATTCAGCCCTTATTTTATTTCGGGTTTGCTTATCCATTGGTGTACGTATGCGAGCCTCCAATATAACTGGCCACATGTTCCAATGGAGCCCACTCAGAGGAGCGGGAATGCTTTAGCATCTCTGGGACGAACATGGCTTGCCCCAGCGCATCTAGTGGGGTGGCATCGTCCCTTGGTCTACGGGAACGGAAAGAATGTGAGGAGACTGAATCCGAAATCCCCTCAGATTCGTTCGGAACCCAGTCTGTATCGCTCGTATCTGAGTCGTCAGTGTCTTGGTCAGTCTCTGAGAGGGTAACCTCCGAGCTGGTATAACTGGACTCGTCATGCCTGGCCCTTTTCCAACCGCGTTTTTTGGCCTTGCGGAGAGGCCTCTTTTTCAGTGATTTGCCACTTTTATGTGGTGATTTCAGTAACTCCGTCTCTTTTATGGGAGTTCCTTCTATACCTGTTTTTTTGGGGAGACCGTGAACTCCCTTGTTTAATGGGTACCCCACCCTCTTGGGCCGACCAGTACCTGTCGGATGTGGAAGGCATGACTGCAGTCGGATTTTCAATCAAAGTCCTATCAGTGTGCTGAGCCGCCAGCACTTTAAGCAAGGCATTTTCAAAGTTTGTGGACATCAAAGTGATAGCAGAGATAACCTCCCCGAAACGGAGGGTCTCTGAGCGCTATCCATGGCTATCGCCGGGGAGTCTGAGCCTGACATGTTGTAAACCGTGCAAAAATCACCTCAGCGCAACGCTCGAGGAGACCTCACGCGCAGGAAACAAGTAACCGCCCAGGAATGCAAATGGCGGGAAGCCGCGCCCGCTATGCAAATGGCGGTGGGCTGTACTGACCAGGCTTGCTTGACCCCGCACGCTCCCCCCGCTCGAAGCGGCAATGAAGGAAAATATTAAAAATTAGAAAATATTTCCTTCGTGATAGAGACCACGCAGAGCGTTTGTCTCTCTTAAGGGGCTGAAAAGATAAAGTTGAACAGAAACAGAAAATGGCGAAAATTGCGCCAGCGATAAAGTTGTCTAAACAGAACAGAATGCTATGCAACTAGCAAATCTGATAATAGGTACATATATATAAGTGAGAGAAATAAAGTATACTTAGCTGATGAATAGCAGCAAAGAAAAGAGGTCGAATGTGGCGCAGCTGACCGAATATATACCCGATGGTGGATAATGATTGGCCCAAGTTGGACTGCCCTATTCTGATTGGTTCTACTGTATATGTGAAACTTTTTTCCTTTTTTCAAACTTAAAAAACTTTATTTGTGTATTTCTTTGCTGCTGATGTTACAGTAAAGAAGAGAATAGCAAAATATGAAGCCTCCGTGTCTTGGTGTATAATCCCAGACTCCCTGTATTGTGTATTATGTGTAATTCAGATATATCAGTAGATCCCAGACTCCCTGTATTGTGTATTATGTGTAATTCAGATATATCAGTAGATCCCAGACTCCCTGTATTGTGTATTATGTGTAATTCAGATATATCAGTAGATCCCAGACTCCCTGTATTGTGTCCTCTGTGTATTATGTGTAATTCAGATATATCAGTAGATCCCAGACTCCCTGTATTGTGTATTATGTGTAATTCAGATATATCAGTAGATCCCAGACTCCCTGTATTGTGTATTATGTGTAATTCAGATATATCAGTAGATCCCAGACTCCCTGTATTGTGTCCTCTGTGTATTATGTGTAATTCAGATATATCAGTAGATCCCAGACTCCCTGTATTGTGTCCTCTGTGTATTATGTGTAATTCAGATATATCAGTAGATCCCAGACTCCCTGTATTGTGTCCTCTGTGTATTATGTGTAATTCAGATATATCAGTAGATCCCAGACTCCCTGTATTGTGTCCTCTGTGTATTATGTGTAATTCAGATATATCAGTAGATCCCAGACTCCCTGTATTGTGTCCTCTGTGTATTATGTGTAATTCAGATATATCAGTAGATCCCAGATTATAAATAAAGACACTGAGGCTTCATATTATGCTAAACTCTTCTTTACTGTAACATCAGCAGCAAAGAAATACACAAATAAAGTTTTTTAAGTTTGGTTCCACTGTATATGTGAAACTTTTTTCAATCAGAATAGGGCAGTCCAACTTGGGCCAATCACTATCCACCATCGGGTATATATTCAGTCAGCTGCGCCACATTCGACCTCTATCATCAGCTAAGTATACTTTATTTCTCTCCCTTATGTATTGTATCTATTATCTTATTTGCTAGTTGCATGTTATTCTGTTCTGTTAATAAAACGTTATCGCTGGCGCAATTTTCGCCATTTCTGTTAGTTCTGTACATCTTTAAATCTTTTCAGCTCCCTTAAGAGAGACAGAACGCTCTGCGTGGTCTCTATCGAGAAGGAAATACTTTCCTTCGTCACCGCTTAGGGCGGGGGGAGCGTGCGGGGTCAAGCAAGCTTGGTCAGTGCAGCCCACCGCCATCTGCATAGCGGGCACGGCTTCCCGCCATTTGCATTTCTGGGCGGTTGCTTGTTTCCCTGCGCGTGAGGTCTCCTCAGAGCGTTGCGCTGAGGTGATTTTTGCGGTTCACACCATGTCAGGCTCGGACTCACCGGCGATAGCCATGGATAGCGCTCAGAGACCCTCCGTTTCGGCGGACGTTATCTCTGCTATTACCTTAAAGTGCTGGCGGCTCAGCACACTGATAGGACTTTGATTGAGAATCCGACTGCAGTCATGCCTTCCACATCCGACAGGTACTGGTCGGCCCAAGAGGGTGGGGTACCCATTAAACAAGGGAGTTCACGGTCTCCCCAAAAAAACAGGTATAGAAGGAACTCCCATAAAAGAGACGGAGTTACTGAAATCACCACATAAAAGTGGCAAATCACTGAGAAAGAGGCCTCTCCGCAAGGCCAGAAAACGCGGTTGGAAAAGGGCCAGGCATGACGAGTCCAGTTATACCAGCTCGGAGGTTTCCCTCTCAGAGACTGACCAAGACACTGACGACTCAGATACGAGCGATACAGACTGGGTTCCGAACGAATCTGAGGGGATTTCGGATTCAGTCTCCTCACATTCTTTCCGTTCCCGTAGACCAAGGGACGATGCCACCCCGCTAGATGCGCTGGGGCAAGCCATGTTCGTCCCAGAGATGCTAAAGCATTCCCGCTCCTCTGAGTGGGCTCCATTGGAACATGTGGCCAGTTATATTGGAGGCTCGCATACGTACACCAATGCATAAGAAAACCCGCAATAAAATAAGGGCTGAATGCCCACGGCCGACACTGGCTAATGAAATTGCCTCTGCCCCAGAGATAAACGACGACATCGTGGAGTTCCTCAGCAAGACTGGTTGAACTCCCAAAAAAGGTCTTGACGCAACCCTTAAGGTCTGCCAAGAGAAACTTTTGGACCTCTTGGGTCCCTTAACCAGAATGTTCAACGCTATTGAGCAATCCATTTTGGGGAATACCAAACTCGATATTTTTGAATATTGAGGCTGGGTTCAAAGAATGGTCTGCATCTTGGGAAATGCCAACACGGCCATTTCCACGGAACGCAGACGTCCTATTCTCCTAAAAGTGGAGCCAAAATTGGTCTCTATGGCCAATAAAGAACCTGGCCCACTGGCCAAAGGCAATCTATTCGCGGATGACTTCATCAAGCAGATGGGTTCTCGCGCAAATTCTTTTAGCTCCATAAAAAAGGTCCAAGCGACCATGAGAAACACATTCCCGAATAGGGTTTTCAACAGGGCCGGGAAAAGTAGAGGCCGTTTTCCCAGCCGGAACTCTCAATTCCATACCAGAGACTTCGCCCACTCCTCTCAAACGGGTCAATCACAGATGGTCAAGCAACCAACCTTTTTCCCGCAAAGGTCCAGGCCCGGACGATCGAGGCCTTTCCGTGGATATCGCAGAGCAGCTTATTCTGGTGAGTTCGTTGATACACCAACCTTCTTTTCATGCTCCTATAGGGGGCAGGGTCCATCTTTTTTTCCGATATTGGCATCAGATCACATCGGACCCATGGGTATTAAACGCGATTATGGGTTACGAGATAGAGTTTGTTTCTCTACCAATTCAACATCACTTGCCTCAACCTCTGTTTGACCCCAGAACACCACCAGGTGATATCTCAAGAGGTTATGGATCTATCCCACAAGAACGCCATAGAAAAAGTGGTTCCTCCACTGTTGGGTTACGTGAGCAATGTATTTTTAGTTCAAAAGAAAAACGGCGAATTCCGCCCAGTGATAAATTTAAAAAACCTGAATTACCACGTTCAGTATCAACCTTTCAAGATGGAAGGAATCCCATCATTAAAGGACAACTTATGCCCAGGGGATTGGATGGTCAAGATAGACCTCAAAGACGCCTACCTGACCATTCCAATTGCCCTCCACGACAGAGATTACCTTCAGTTTCTGTGGAAGGACAAGCTGTGGAGGTTCAAGTCTCTGCCATTCGGCCTCTCGTCGGCTCCCCGATGCTTCAACAAGATCATGAAACCAGTGGTTGCGTTACTGAGATCCAAAGGAGTTCGATTGGTCGTATATCTAGACGATATACTTCTAATGGCTCAGGATTTTTCCTTGATTATTCAGCATCGAGAATGGACAGTCAATCTCTTAACGAACCTGGGATTCATGATCAATCAGGGAAAGTCCAGCCTGGAACCTGCCTCTATTTTATCGGGCCCTTCAACGACTAAAAGCATCCTACCTTCGTCAGGGTCTTCAGTATTCAGATCTAGTGTCCCTAGACGACGACTCCCAGGGGGAGTTACAGTGGTGGAAAGACCACATCGAAACATGGAACGGCCGTTCCTTTTTTCCGCCTCAACCAGAGGTGGTTATAGAATCCGACGCCAGCAGCTTTGGTTGGGGCGCGCGTTTAGGTCCTATATCCACAGGAGGCAGATGGGCTTCGGAGGAAGCTTCATTGCACATAAACGTTCTCGAGCTCCTGGCTGGTTTCTTCGCTATTCGAAGTTTTCTAAAGAACAGATCCTTCAACTCAGTGCTACTCCGTATGGACAATTTTTCCGCGGTGAGGCACATCAACCATCTGGGGGGTCCCAGGTCGAAACAATTGTCGGAGGTCTCCAAACTCTTTTGGGGATTTTGCCTATCCCGCAATGTTACAGTGAAGGCCCAGTTCATTCCGGGTTTATGCAACATTGTAGCGGATTGGAACTCCAGATTTTTGATAGGGCGATATTCCTATCTTTATCATCCCTATGGGGTCCATTCAGTGTAGATTTATTCGCTTCTCGTTTGAATGCTCAAGTCCCTCAGTATTTCAGCTGGAGGCCAGATCCAGACGCGTCAGGAACAGATGCATTGTGCCAGTCCTGGCCGGCGGGGATCCTGTATGCGTTCCCTCCATTTATCCTGATTTCCAAGGTCCTTCGACTGGTTCGATCCAATCGATCGACTCTGGTTCTGATCACCCCATGGTGGACGACTCAACCATGGTTCCCTCAGCTACTAGAATTAGCGATAGATGTTCCCCGGATCCTCCGGCCGAACGCTGTGCTTCTGGAGGATCCGGAGAATACCCTGCAGAACGTCCTGTCAGTCCCCTCGTTCCGCCTGGTGGCTTGGAGACTGTCAGGCATCCTCTCACTCACGGTAGACTTTCGGAAACTACTTCCGAGCTACTCTCCAGCGCTTGGGCACCAGGTACTAGAAAGCGATACCTTTATTACTGGAACTGCTGGGTTTCTTGGTGTCTGGGCAAACAAATTGATTCCTTTTCAGCCCCTATAGAGGACATCCTCCAGTTTCTCACCTCTCTATATGAGGAAGGCAGGGCTTATCGTACCATTAACAACTTTAGATCAGCTCTTTCGGCGTATCACCCTAGCATTGAGGGACTTCCCGTAGGTCAGCACAGATTAGTCTGTCGATTACTTAAGGGAATTCGTTTGAAACGTCCTCCTAGATCACGGTATTCATTTACTTGGGATGTTAATATAGTCTTAGATTTTTTAGATCAGTGGCCTCCTAATACTGAACTATCAATTAAACAGCTGTCGGGTAAATTAACCATGCTTTTCTGTTTAATTTCGTGTAAAAGAGTCTCTGACGTCCGTGCTCTGGACCTGTCAGGGCGCTCATTTACACCTTTGGGGGTCTTATTTTCTGTATCCAGACGCACTAAAACGGCCATTTCCCAGGTATTTTATCCGGCTTTTCCTCAAAAACCAAATTTATGCCCGGTGTTATGTTTACAGGAATATGAACGGGTCACTGCCCCGTATCGTCTTCCTTCCTTTGATCGGTTGTTCTTAACCATGACCAAACCGTATCACATAGCCTCCTCTACTTCCCTAGCTAGGTGGGTTAAATGGATTATGGCTGAGGCGGGTATAGACACCTCCGTTTTCGGGGCCCATTCCTCTAGGAGTGCGGCAGCATCTGCGGCCGTGTCTCAAGGTTGTAGATTGGAAGATATTCTAAAAACTGCTAATTGGTCTAACGATTCCACCTTTAAAGAATTTTATTTTAAACCTATTGTTCATTTTGCTCATTGCATTATTAACTAGCTTTCAACGAGCATAATATGAAGCCTCCGTGTCTTGGTGTATAATCCCTAGATTCCCCTATAGAGTTGACAGGGAATCAAGATTATAAATAAAGACACGGAGGCGAATATTATCCCACCCGAAATATGATTCTATCATAGTGTCCCTACCCGTGACATGTAATCGTTTATACCTATTACCATGTTGGAAGTTATGGTGTTCTTGCCTGATGTTTCCATTAAAATCTTTTGATTCATGGTTCTAATCCGGAGATTGTTGTCCTTTGTTGTTTCAGGTTCATAGCATCAGAGGTTTTCTCCTCTACGAATTCCATTGGATTTCGGTTTCCTGTTATAAAGTTCAAAACGATCGCAGCTGACCGAATATATACCCGATGGTGGATGGTGATTGGCCCAAGTTGGACTGCCCTATTCTGATTGGTTCCATTATTGTTAACTGTATATGTGAAACTTTTTTCCTTTTATCAAATTTAAAAAACTTTATTTGTGTATTTTTCTTTACTGTAACATCAGCAGCAGAGTTTAGCATAATATTCGCCTCTGTGTCTTTATTTATAATCTTGATTCCCCGTCAACTCTATAGGGGAATCTAGGGACTCCCTGTATTGTGTCCTCTGTGTATTATGTGTAATTCAGATATATCAGTAGATCCCAGACTCCCTGTATTGTGTCCTCTGTGTATTATGTGTAATTCAGATATATATCAGTAGATCCCAGACTCCCTGTATTGTGTCCTCTGTGTAACGCAGACCTAGCAGTGAATGGCAGGGGGTGACGCGCTCACTCGCCCGCATTCACCTGCGTTGAACAATTCAGTGATAAGATTTTCTGCTGCAGCTTCAGAGGAACAAACCGGGAGCAGAGTGAGGAGCAAACGGCGAGCACCGCGGCGCAGAGCCTGGAGCGGCTTCCAGCCAGCGAGTGCCGGCGCTACCTGCAGGTACTGCATTCCGGGGAGGCTGAGAGTGCTGGTTGCACCAGGAGGTGGCGATGCTGAGCTCTATCTTAAAATGTTATGGCTTCTGCCATTAACCCCTCAGTGTCTCCCTCAGGAAGCCTGTGCTCAGCTCCACGTGCAGCATGTGACGGATCTCGCTCCGGCCATCTCCTCACACGCCAAACTGCGCCAGGTAAGAACACGAGAGTCACAGGAGGTCCTCTTCGCCCTCAGCGTCTCTCACCGTCTCTTCTTGTTCCAGATCCTCTCGGAGATCCGCTCCGTGCTGGGGGGGCCCCGGGCCCCACAGCTCCTCTATAAACACAGCATCCGGCCACAGGAGCCCCGCAACGCCGACTCGGAGGACGAGGCTGCTTTCCTGCATCTCCTGCCAACCATAGAGCTGTGGGCTGGCCAGCTGGTGTCCCTGAAGGTCCGTTACTGCTGCCTGGCACCTGTGGTGCTGGTGTGAGGTGGGTTAATGGGTGCGGGTCCTCACACCACGTTTTATCGTTGTTTCCAGACTCTGCACCGCGCTCTGCGCAAGCTGAATGAGAAGCTGCTGCCGAATCTGGAGGAGACGTGTGAATCCGGGGATGTTCCCCGTGTGGAGGAGCTGCTGCTGCTGGTGGACACCATGCTGGAGGACGTGGACACCAGGGCCCAGGTAACTTCATGCCTCCTCGAATCTTAGCTCGTCGTCCTGTGTTTTCCCTGACCCCGGGTTTGTTTGTCCTTAGGATCCGGCGTGCGTTTCCGCGCACACGCTGCGGGCGCTGGTCGCGCACTTTCAGAAGTTGTTCGACGTGCCGTCTGTCAGTGGCGTCTATCCCCGCATGAACGAGGTGTACAGCAAGCTGGGGGAGACCTGCAACATGATGAGGAACCTGCAGTGCGTCCTCGGCCTCGGTAACGACCCTCCCACCGCACCTCAGGGGTTAAACCCAACAGCCACATCCTGTGCCCCCACATCATGATGGTATCGGATCCCTGGGAAAAGCCTCCTGGAGTGCCGTGATCAGATCTATAGAGTGGATCCAGGAGGACCTTGAGAGGCAGTGACAGCTCTGTGCAGATCCCTTTCCTCTCCTGGGATCCGCTCTATAGATCTGCTCACAATGCTGGAAGTGGGATCTTGTGGGGATCCATAAAGTGCTGTCCCTCTGTTTCCGTGTGGGATCCGCAGCGTTAGATATTTTCACTGGATCTCCCCTGCCGTGGGATCACTTATTAGATCTCCTTGCTGTCCGGCTCTTTCTCCGTCAGATGGTAAAGTTACGTGCGGCGCGCTGGTCAACGCCGTGTGGCAGTTGTGCCGCGAGCTGGAGGAGGGGGAGAGTCAGAAGCTGCGGGGAGTCCTGGGGACGCTGGACATAGACAGGTAATGTGCAGACCCGCACGTCATGTGACGTTACCGTGTGCGTCAGAAACACGCGTGGAGAGATTCCCGGCACTAACGGCAAAGCGCACTCTCTTTCAGTGTAATTAACAAGATCCAGGAGCACGAGGAGTTCTTCCCGGCATTTGAAGGGTTAATAACGGAGCTCCTAGATGTTCTGGGTAAATATCGGGCTCTCGGCGCGCGTTCCTGCCGGGCTGCGCAGCTTCCTGTGCGTTTGAGTTTTATTAATCTGGTTTTATCTTTGCAGAAGTCGGGCGGCTGGAGCAGGTCCTGCCGGCAGTGCGGAGGTTAATGGATCGGACGCCCCAATAAACACCCAGAAACGCCAGTGATTTAACATGAAATAAAGTTTCCAAATAAATTAACCCTCTCCTTCCTGCCGATTGGATTTTCATGGTCGGAAATGTGCCTCCAGCGCGTGACTAGCCCCCCCCCCCCCCCCGTACTTTGTGGGGAGGGGGTTTGTGTTTGCGTCCTCTCTGCGCTTTGTGGGGAGGAGGTTTGCGTCCTCTCTGCGCTTTGTGGGGAGGGGGTTTGTGTTTGCGTCCTCTCTGCGCTTTGTGGGGAGGGGGTTTGAGTCCTCTCTGCGCTTTGTGGGGAGGGGGTTTGCGTCCTCTCTGCGCTTTGTGGGGAGGGGGTTTGCGTCCTCTCTGCGCTTTGTGGGGAGGGGGTTTGTGTTTGCGTCCTCTCTGCGCTTTGTGGGGAGGGGGTTTGAGTCCTCTCTGCGCTTTGTGGGGAGGGGGTTTGCGTCCTCTCTGCGCTTTGTGGGGAGGGGGTTTGCGTCCTCTCTGCGCTTTGTGGGGAGGGGGTTTGCGTCCTCTCTGCGCTTTGTGGGGAGGGGGTTTGAGTCCTCTCTGCGCTTTGTGGGGAGGGGGTTGCGTCCTCTCTGCGCTTTGTGGGGAGGGGGTTTGAGTCCTCTCTGCGCTTTGTGGGGAGGGGGTTTGAGTCCTCTCTGCGCTTTGTGGGGAGGGGGTTTGAGTCCTCTCTGCGCTTTGTGGGGAGGGGGTTTGAGTCCTCTCTGCGCTTTGTGGGGAGGGGGTTTGCGTCCTCTCTGCGCTTTGTGGGGAGGGGGTTTGCGTCCTCTCTGCGCTTTGTGGGGTCGGGGTTTGAGTCCTCTCTGCGCTTTGTGGGGAGGGGGTTTGAGTCCTCTCTGCGCTTTGTGGGGAGGGGGTTTGAGTCCTCTCTGCGCTTTGTGGGGAGGGGGTTTGAGTCCTCTCTGCGCTTTGTGGGGAGGGGGTTTGCGTCCTCTCTGCGCTTTGTGGGGAGGGGGTTTGCGTCCTCTCTGCGCTTTGTGGGGTCGGGGTTTGAGTCCTCTCTGCGCTTTGTGGGGAGGGGGTTTGAGTCCTCTCTGCGCTTTGTGGGGAGGGGGTTTGAGTCCTCTCTGCGCTTTGTGGGGAGGGGGTTTGAGTCCTCTCTGCGCTTTGTGGGGAGGGGGTTTGAGTCCTCTCTGCGCTTTGTGGGGAGGGGGTTTGCGTCCTCTCTGCGCTTTGTGGGGAGGGGGTTTGCGTCCCTCTGCGCTTTGTGGGGTCGGGGTTTGCGTCCTCTCTGCGCTTTGTGGGGAGGGGGTTTGAGTCCTCTCTGCGCTTTGTGGGGGGGGTTTGCGTCCTCTCTGCGCTTTGTGGGGAGGGGGTTTGCGTCCTCTCTGCGCTTTGTGGGGAGGGGGTTTGCGTCCTCTCTGCGCTTTGTGGGGAGGGGGTTTGCGTCCTCTCTGCGCTTTGTGGGGAGGGGTTTGCGTCCTCTCTGCGCTTTGTGGGGAGGGGGTTTGAGTCCTCTCTGCGCTTTGTGGGGAGGGGGTTTGCGTCCTCTCTGCGCTTTGTGGGGAGGGGGTTTGAGTCCTCTCTGCGCTTTGTGGGGAGGGGGTTTGCGTCCTCTCTGCGCTTTGTGGGGAGGGGGTTTGCGTCCTCTCTGCGCTTTGTGGGGAGGGGGTTTGAGTCCTCTCTGCGCTTTGTGGGGAGGGGGTTTGAGTCCTCTCTGCGCTTTGTGGGGAGGGGGTTTGCGTCCTCTCTGCGCTTTGTGGGGAGGGGGTTTGCGTCCTCTCTGCGCTTTGTGGGGGGGGTTTGCGTCCTCTCTGCGCTTTGTGGGGAGGGGGTTTGAGTCCTCTCTGCGCTTTGTGGGGTCGGGGTTTGAGTCCTCTCTGCGCTTTGTGGGGAGGGGTTTGCGTCCTCTCTGCGCTTTGTGGGGTCGGGGTTTGAGTCCTCTCTGCGCTTTGTGGTGAGGGGGTTTGCGTCCTCTCTGCGCTTTGTGGGGAGGGGGTTTGCGTCCTCTCTGCGCTTTGTGGGGTCGGGGTTTGAGTCCTCTCTGCGCTTTGTGGGGAGGGGGTTTGAGTCCTCTCTGCGCTTTGTGGGGAGGGGGTTTGAGTCCTCTCTGCGCTTTGTGGGGAGGGGGTTTGAGTCCTCTCTGCGCTTTGTGGGGAGGGGGTTTGTGTTTGCGTCCTCTGCGCTTTGTGGGGAGGGGGTTTGAGTCCTCTCTGCGCTTTGTGGGGAGGGGGTTTGCGTCCTCTCTGCGCTTTGTGGGGTCGGGGTTTGAGTCCTCTCTGCGCTTTGTGGGGAGGGGGTTTGAGTCCTCTCTGCGCTTTGTGGGGAGGGGGTTTGAGTCCTCTCTGCGCTTTGTGGGGAGGGGGTTTGAGTCCTCTCTGCGCTTTGTGGGGAGGGGGTTTGAGTCCTCTCTGCGCTTTGTGGGGAGGGGGTTTGAGTCCTCTCTGCGCTTTGTGGGGAGGGGGTTTGTGTTTGCGTCCTCTGCGCTTTGTGGGGAGGGGGTTTGAGTCCTCTCTGCGCTTTGTGGGGAGGGGGTTTGAGTCCTCTCTGCGCTTTGTGGGGAGGGGGATTGCGTCCTCTCTGCGCTTTGTGGGGAGGGGGTTTGCGTCCTCTCTGCGCTTTGTGGGGAGGGGGTTTGAGTCCTCTCTGCGCTTTGTGGGGAGGGGGTTTGAGTCCTCTCTGCGCTTTGTGGGGAGGGGGTTTGAGTCCTCTCTGCGCTTTGTGGGGAGGGGGTTTGCGTCCTCTCTGCGCTTTGTGGGGAGGGGGTTTGCGTCCTCTCTGCGCTTTGTGGGGTCGGGGTTTGAGTCCTCTCTGCGCTTTTTGGGGAGGGGGTTTGAGTCCTCTCTGCGCTTTGTGGGGAGGGGGTTTGCGTCCTCTCTGCGCTTTGTGGGGAGGGGGTTTGAGTCCTCTCTGCGCTTTGTGGGGAGGGGGTTTGCGTCCTCTCTGCGCTTTGTGGGGAGGGGGTTTGCGTCCTCTCTGCGCTTTGTGGGGAGGGGGTTTGCGTCCTCTCTGCGCTTTGTGGGGAGGGGTTTGCGTCCTCTCTGCGCTTTGTGGGGTCGGGGTTTGAGTCCTCTCTGCGCTTTGTGGGGAGGGGGTTTGAGTCCTCTCTGCGCTTTGTGGGGAGGGGGTTTGCGTCCTCTCTGCGCTTTGTGGGGAGGGGGTTTGCGTCCTCTCTGCGCTTTGGGGTCGGGGTTTGAGTCCTCTCTGCGCTTTGTGGGGAGGGGGTTTGAGTCCTCTCTGCGCTTTGTGGGGAGGGGGTTTGAGTCCTCTCTGCGCTTTGTGGGGAGGGGGTTTGCGTCCTCTCTGCGCTTTGTGGGGAGGGGGTTTGCGTCCTCTCTGCGCTTTGTGGGGTCGGGGTTTGAGTCCTCTCTGCGCTTTGTGGGGAGGGGTTTGCGTCCTCTCTGCGCTTTGTGGGGAGGGGGTTTGAGTCCTCTCTGCGCTTTGTGGGGAGGGGGTTTGCGTCCTCTCTGCGCTTTGTGGGGAGGGGGTTTGAGTCCTCTCTGCGCTTTGTGGGGAGGGGGTTTGCGTCCTCTCTGCGCTTTGTGGGGAGGGGGTTTGCGTCCTCTCTGCGCTTTGTGGGGGTCGGGGTTTGCGTCCTCTCTGCGCTTTGTGGGGAGGGGGTTTGCGTCCTCTCTGCGCTTTGTGGGGAGGGGGTTTGAGTCCTCTCTGCGCTTTGTGGGGAGGGGTTTGCGTCCTCTCTGCGCTTTGTGGGGAGGGGGTTTGCGTCCTCTCTGCGCTTTGTGGGGGGGGTTTGAGTCCTCTCTGCGCTTTGTGGGGAGGGGGTTTGAGTCCTCTCTGCGCTTTGTGGGGAGGGGGTTTGCGTCCTCTCTGCGCTTTGTGGGGAGGGGTTTGCGTCCTCTCTGCGCTTTGTGGGGTCGGGGTTTGAGTCCTCTCTGCGCTTTGTGGGGAGGGGGTTTGCGTCCTCTGCGCTTTGTGGGGAGGGGGTTTGCGTCCTCTCTGCGCTTTGTGGGGTCGGGGTTTGAGTCCTCTCTGCGCTTTGTGGGGAGGGGGTTTGAGTCCTCTCTGCGCTTTGTGGGGAGGGGGTTGAGTCCTCTCTGCGCTTTGTGGGGAGGGGGTTTGCGTCCTCTCTGCGCTTTGGGGAGGGGGTTTGCGTCCTCTCTGCGCTTTGTGGGGTCGGGGTTTGAGTCCTCTCTGCGCTTTGTGGGGAGGGGGTTTGCGTCCTCTCTGCGCTTTGTGGGGAGGGGGTTTGAGTCCTCTCTGCGCTTTGTGGGGAGGGGGTTTGCGTCCTCTCTGCGCTTTGTGGGGAGGGGTTTGCGTCCTCTCTGCGCTTTGTGGGGAGGGGGTTTGAGTCCTCTCTGCGCTTTGTGGGGAGGGGGTTTGAGTCCTCTCTGCGCTTTGTGGGGAGGGGGTTTGCGTCCTCTCTGCGCTTTGTGGGGAGGGGGTTTGCGTCCTCTCTGCGCTTTGTGGGGAGGGGGTTTGAGTCCTCTCTGCGCTTTGTGGGGAGGGGGTTTGAGTCCTCTTTGCTCTCTGATTCTCCTAGGGACTCCGATTCCGCCGGTAGCCCCCTCCATTTAGCCGCCATGTTTGCACAGGCTATGGGCTCCCCACCGAAGCAGCGGCACCGAAGACCTCGGCCCGGTTTGCTGCCTTGGAGGCTTCCCTTAGGGCCTCCATTTACGATACCATGTCCTCCGCATTTTACTCAGTCACTTCTGAGTTCCAGAAGTCCATGGCTGACGCTGTGGTCTTTCCCTGCCCCCCCACCTTTCCTTCAGCATCCCCTGTGCCTTTAGTTGACCCAGCTCCAGATCTCTCTAGATCCCAGCGGGGTCTAAAGCCTGTGCTAAGTCCAATCACCAGGATATTGCTCATCGAGGGGTTGGCATCCCCGCCTCAATGGCAAGTCCGTCTCGCGCAAAAGAGTCCCTAATCGCGGGCGCACCCAGCGCTTCAAGATAAAAAGCTCAAACCTACAGGTCGCAGCCTGCTCCCACCATTTGTGACTCGGGTGAGGAACCTGAGCAAGGGGAGGATGACAAAGCTTCCTTCATGCCCCTGATGACACCAACCTTTTGGTCATGGAGGAGCTTTGAACCCTTGTCCACTTCCATATCTGTTGTCCGATCCCCAGGGACAACCAGTGTTTGATCCCCTCAGGTGTCTCACCCTAGATCCACAGCTTTGACCCCTCAGCCGCATGTAGAGCAATGGGTTGACGCTCACATGCGTCTGAAATTAACCCGCGTCTCACAATCCATCAGAGTTGAAGGCCATTGCCCGACCACTTTTGGCAAGACTTGTCGCGTCTGAAGTGGATGTTGATTTTCAAAAATTTATTGCCAAGAAAGGGTTGGTCCACTAGACGAGGTATTGACCATGCTCTCAGAGCTTGTGAAGACAAAGTGCTTGACGTGAAGGCTCCTCTTGTCCATTCATTTGACGTTGCTAAAGAAGCCCAGTTGAATTTTGATACTATGAATGCCACCATAGTCAGCGAATGGGTCCACCATTCCTTGTGTTTGCTAGGTCGTGCGAATGCGGCCATCACCGAATGTCGTGAGACACTTTTACCTAAAATGGACCCCAATTGTCCAACCAATCCTGGATTCCGGAAATTGGATGCTATTTCAGTCTGTTTTCACCGCTGTTGTGAATGTGTTGTGGGGTCCTCTGTTGATGGACCTGTTTGCTTCTCATCTGAATCAACTGCTGAAACTCTTCATTTGGAGGGCGGATCCGGAAGCAACTGATGCTCTTCCTCACGCTTGGCCAGTGGGTCGTCTGTACGCCTTGCCGCCATTTCGATTGTTGACGGTGGTCCATCTGATTCAAGAACTGTCCGCAGAGGTGGTGCTTGTCACACCATGGTGGCCATCGCAGTTCCCGGTTCTTCTGGAGATTGGACCTTCTTCTGGATAGGAGTCATCACCCCTTGCTTAAGGAGCGCCAGTTGCCTCGTCTGATGTGGCTGGTTTCTGGTTCTCCTGGCAACGCAGTGAAATTTGGAGATGGGCTGCGGACTTGCTCCAGCTCGCCTGGCACACGAAATGCTTAGTTCTGTGTGGGATGGATGGCATCGCTGGCGTTTGGGACGGGATCCGGATTCAGTTTCTTCCCCTTTGAGCTCCATGTTGGATTTCATGGCTTTCATCTTTGGGGGCCTTGCTATTTGTTCAGTTTAATGTATATCGTTTGGCTGGCCATGTTGGTTTTGATGGCATCCTGTGGGTTGCAATCCATTGGTCTGTTGGTTGTTGAAGGGCGTTCAGTTCTCTCGTCCTCCATTGCCTAAGTATTCTTCTACTTTGGAGGTGTGTTTGGTGCATTTGGGCGTATCCCGACAATGGTGGCGTTTGTCAGCTACAATTGTTCTCTTTTGTCTGATTTCCTGCACGCGGGTTAGTAATGTGGTGCTTTGGACTTCCAGGTCTGGTTGTTTTGTTCCTGAGTGGGTTTGGTATGAGATCTTCCAGCATACCAAAACCTCCATTACCTCAGTTTTTTTATCCGGCCCTTCCGGATGATCCCTAGTTTCCAGTTCGTTGTTTGCAGGAGTATGAAGCTCGTTACTTGGTCTCTCCACTCGGGGGTCTCTCTGCTCGCGGGTGGTTTCTCCTGTTTCCTTTCATGCCCCTCATGCGCCGGTCTCTTTGGCTGGTGTTGACACTTTAACCTTTAACTTCCCTGCCGGTATTCCCGAGTGTGACTCGGGGTTAAATTTCGCTACCGTGAACGATAACCCCGAGCCACACTCAGGCTGGATGTTTACTCACCTCCTCCTGGCTCCCTTGCTGTCCCCCGCAGTGTGATCGCGGCGAGCTGCTTCCTGGAAGGCTCCCTGCGAGTCACGATGCAGGAGGGGCGGGACCAGCATAAAATAAATCTTTTTTTACATTTTGGATTATACAGTGGAATGTTTATGAACGGCCACTAGGTGGCAGTACAGGATAGGAAATAGACCATACATCCTCTCACCCTTGTTTTTTGTTGTTTTTTATCGAATATCGTTTATTTGCATTATTTTGGATAATTATTTTTGGGATAATAAATTATTATTTTGTGTTTCAAACTTTATCGGACTCCGTGTATTTACTATTTATTTATTAAGGATTTTACCAGTAAGAACTCTAGATTTCACGGATTTCAGTGCGTGATTCCTAATTATTACAGGCTAACTATGTACAAAAACACCTTTTCTTTAAAAAAAAAAAGACAATTTTGAAAAAAAAAACGCCGCCAGGGAGGTTAAGGCTCATTCAATGAGTGTCGCTGCAGCGTCTGAGGCTTTTGAGGCTGAGTGCGGTTTTGGAGGCGGCCGACGGGTAGAAGGAATAGACTTTCCGCACCTTTAGATTTTAGGCAGGTTTCTAATTGGTCGGCTCAGTTGAGTTGAACGAGTAAATATGAAGCCTCCGAGTCGTGTTTTAAAATTAGCAAATTTTTCTTTGACAAAGTTTGGATTTTAATAAAGACTCGGAGGCGAGTATTTCCCTCTCCGGCCTCTATTGTACTGGTTTATTTTTTTTAATTTTCTGTGGGGGGTCTGAGCGCTTGCACTACTGCCGCTCGCTTTGGCGCTTATCGTGTGCATGTGGGTTGTGCGTTTTTCGGGCTGGTGGTCTTTGTGGTCTCCCCTGTGCTAATGTTGTGCTTTCTGCTTCCTTTGCAGTGTCGTAATGTTCGCTGCTTTCATGCGTTTCTGTTCTTTTCCTGTTTGGTTCCTTGAATTCTTCGCTCGGTCCGGTTGGGTTTTCAAGAGGAGCAGCTGCTCCAGTCACGGCCCTGTATGGACAGTTTTTTTGGGGGGGGCAGGGAATGTGCCCATGTTGGGACTGGTCTGATAACTTCTTTCAGTTTAACTCTTGCTGCTGTGAAGCGTAATAGAGAAAGAGATGGAAAATCTTCGCCTCCGAGTCTTTATTAAAATCCAAAGCTTCCCATAATGAGGAATAGGAAAATTTGGTAATTAACCCCGTCACCCCCAGCTCCAAAAAATACATTTCCACACCAAAGCTTAAAACAAAATAATTTTATACACGTGGTTTGAAGCCACATCATTATACACAGGGCTATAAAACGCTCATAAATAGAGGGGGAGATTAACACTTTCAGTGCCACAATGCAGCCGCGAGTCCCTGTGGGGGAGGGGGGCGCTCTGGTAAATCTACAGGTTTTACAAAACAATATCTCCGCTTTCACCAGACGCTGCCGCCACGCACTGCTGCCGGTACACGGATCAGGAGTGTGCGGGAGATGTGCTGGAATCACACGGAGCTCGCGGGAAACCGTCCGCCGTCAGCTCCAGCCTGCAGAGGGGAAAGTGGGGATCAATACAGCGGCACAGAAATGGTGCCTCGAACATCACCCCCTGCAATGTCACACCCCAAACGTTACCCCCCATGTAATGTCACACCCCAAACATTACCCCCCCTGCAATATCACATCCCCAAACATTACCCCCCTGCAATGTCACACCCCAAACATTACCCCCCTGCAATGTCACATGCCCAAACATTACCCCCCTGCAATATCACATCCCCAAACATTACCCCCCCTGCAATGTCACATCCCCAAACATCACCCCCCTGCAATGTCACACCCCAAACATTACCCCCCTGCAATGTCACACCCCAAACATTACCCCCCTGCAATGTCACACCCCAAACATTAGCCCCCGCACTCAAATTGGGATTTCTTTTTCTTTATACCAAATGAAGGCTGAGAGAGTGAGCGCTCATTACCTCGCACCCAGCCCCCACTACCCCAGCCCCTCACCTCATACACCCAGGAAGGGGGGGGGCTGCAATTACATGTATGGGGGGGGGGAGATTGACTGTCCAGGAACCACATCAGAGCTGGTGACCCAGTAAAGGGTACAATTCAGCAGGTGAGGGGGGAGCAGTGCACTCCTTTATTAACCCCTCAGTCTGGTGAGGGCTCTAAGACGCCGGATCACAGGGAAGAGACAGTGATTTTCAGTGATTGGGGGAGGACATGTCTGCCCACAGGGACCCGGGAGGAGGGGGGGGGGTCATCTGCCCACAGGGACCCGGGAGGAGAGGGGGGGGGGGTCATCTGCCCACAGGGACCCGGAGGAGAGGGGGGGGGTCATCTGCCCACAGGGACCCAGGAGGAGAGGGGGGGGTCATCTGCCCACAAGGACCCGGGAGGAGGGGGGGGGGGGAGGTCGTCTGCCCACAGGGACCCAGGAGGAGAGAGGGGGGGTCGTCTGCCCACAGGGACCCGAGAGGGGGAGGGTCGTCTGCCCACAGGGACCCGGGAGGAGGGGGGGGGGGTCATCTGCCCACAGGGACCCGGGAGAGGGGGGGGTCATCTGCCCACAGGGACCCGGGAGGAGAGGGGGGGGTCATCTGCCCACAAGGACCCGGGAGGAGGGGGGGGTCCATCTGCCCACAGGGACGAGGGGGGGGGGGGAGGTCGTCTGCCCACAGGGACCCAGGAGGAGAGGGGGGGTCGTCTGCCCACAGGGACCCGAGAGGGGAGGGTCGTCTGCCCACAGGGACCCGGGAGGAGGGGGGGGGGTCATCTGCCCACAGGGACCCGGGAGGAGAGGGGGGGTCATCTGCCCACAGGGACCGGAGGAGAGGGGGGGGTCATCTGCCCACAAGGACCCGGAGGAGGGGGGGGGTCCATCTGCCCACAGGGACGAGGGGGGGGGGGGAGGTCGTCTGCCCACAGGGACCCAGGAGGAGAGGGGGGGTCGTCTGCCCACAGGGACCCGAGAGGGGGAGGGTCGTCTGCCCACAGGGACCCGGGAGGAGGGGGGGGGGGTCATCTGCCCACAGGGACCCGGGAGGAGAGGGGGGGGGGTCCATCTGCCCACAGGGACGAGGGGGGGGGGAGGGGAGGTTGTCTGCCCACAGGGACCCAGGAGGAGAGGGGGGGGTCGTCTGCCCACAGGGACCCGAGAGGGGGGGGGGGTCGTCTGCCCACAGGGACCCGGGAGAAGAGGGGGGGGTGTTTCGCCGTCGCAGTAACCTGAGGGCCGCCTGGCATCATGATCACTTTAATGCTCAGCCGTACGGACGCCACGCAGAGGAATCACTCACCATACGGTAAATCCCTGGCTCAAATCACCCTTGGAGAGATCCACTAGGACCTGGGGAGAGAGAGGACAGGTTACAGAGCAGCACACGTATGTCATCCTCAGACCGTGAAGGTGTGACTTAGTGTTACCCGAGCACTGCAGGGTTTGAGTTTCACCTCTGCTCAAGCAGGAGCCTGTGGTAAAGGCTGCCTGTGTACTGTGCACATGGCTTATGCGGAGGGAGAGCGGACGCGGGGCCTGGCACCGATCCCATGGTCAGATTAGGCTCCCTTAGTAAAGCCTGGTGTGACCGGTGTCCTGTCCGGGAGCACCTGTCAAAATATTAAACTATACTGCGCCACAGCATCTGTCTGCGATATGTAAGAGGGGATCATTCCTGGTTAATTTATTCATGAGAGATAATTAGGATCTGGGGAAAATCCTGGTGTAGAGCATCAAGGATCGAAGCTTCATTGAGCTGCGACGTGAAAGCGTTTATTTATAAAGTGTTTCCCAGGACGGATACATTGAGATTCTCTGGATTCAATAACATTGAATTGTTACAAAAACACAAAGTAATAAAATACAAGATATTAAAAACACAAATATACAGATTAACCCAGAAAATAAATATATAGGAAATATAGTCACTATGTTACATGTTTACAGGTGCATTCTGTATATAGTCACTGTGTTACATGTTTACAGGCGCATTCTGTATATAGTCACTGTGTTACATGTTTACAGGTGCATTCTGTATATAGTCACTGTGTTACATGTTTACAGGTGCATTCTGTATATAGTCACTGTTACATGTTTACAGGCGCATTCTGTATATAGTCACTGTGTTACATGTTTACAGGCGCATTCTGTATATAGTCACTATGTTACATGTTTACAGATGCATTCTGTATATAGTCACTGTGTTACATGTTTACAGGCGCATTCTGTATATAGTCACTGTGTTACATGTTTACAGGCGCATTCTGTATATAGTCACTATGTTACATGTTTACAGGTGCATTCTGTATATAGTCACTGTTACATGTTTACAGGTGCATTCTGTATATAGTCACTGTTACATGTTTACAGGTGCATTCTGTATATAGTCACTATGTTACATGTTTACAGGTGCATTCTATATATAGTCACTGTGTTACATGTTTACAGGCGCATTCTGTATATTGTCACTTACATGTTTACAGGTGCATTCTGTATATAGTCACTGTTACATGTTTACAGGCGCATTCTGTATATAGTCACTATGTTACATGTTTACAGGTGCATTCTGTATATAGTCACTGTGTTACATGTTTACAGGCGCATTCTGTATATAGTCACTATGTTACATGTTTACAGGTGCATTCTGTATATAGTCACTATGTTACATGTTTACAGGTGCATTCTGTATATAGTCACTGTGTTACATGTTTACAGGTGCATTCTGTATATAGTCACTATGTTACATGTTTACAGGTGCATTCTATATATAGTCACTGTGTTACATGTTTACAGGCGCATTCTGTATATTGTCACTGTGTTACATGTTTACAGGTGCATTCTGTATATAGTCACTATGTTACATGTTTACAGGTGCATTCTATATATAGTCACTGTGTTACATGTTTACAGGCGCATTCTGTATATTGTCACTTACATGTTTACAGGTGCATTCTGTATATAGTCACTGTTACATGTTTACAGGAGCATTCTGTATATATAGTCACTATGTTACATGTTTACAGGAGCATTCTGTATATAGTCACTGTGTTACATGTTACAGGTGCATTCTGTATATAGTCACTGTTACATGTTTACAGGTGCATTCTGTATATAGTCACTGTGTTACATGTTTACAGGCGCATTCTGTATATAGTCACTGTGTTACATGTTTACAGGTGCATTCTGTATATAGTCACTATGATACATGTTTACAGGTGCATTCTGTATATTGTCACTATGATACATGTTTACAGGTGCATTCTGTATATAGTCACTGTGTTACATGTTTACAGGCGCATTCTGTATATAGTCACTGTGTTACATGTTTACAGGTGCATTCTGTATATAGTCACTATGATACATGTTTACAGGCGCATTCTGTATATTGTCACTTACATGTTTACAGGTGCATTCTGTATATAGTCACTGTTACATGTTTACAGGTGCATTTTGTATATATAGTCACTGTGTTACATGTTTACAGGCGCATTCTGTATATTGTCACTTACATGTTTACAGGTGCATTCTGTATATAGTCACTATGTTACATGTTTACAGGTGCATTTTGTATATATAGTCACTGTGTTACATGTTTACAGGCGCATTCTGTATATAACAAAAAACACACACAAAGCAGAGTGAGGCTCAATAAGCCACTCCAAGGGGCATAACCCAACAAATGATCAGAAAAACAACAGTTGCACAAAGGTGCAATAAGAGTGGCAACAAATGTAACTTTATTAGAAAAAGGCCACCTAACCAATTAAATTAAAAAAGAGAATGGTCAATCACAAGAGAGGCTAGGTAATACCATAAAGAGATAAGTCACCAGAGAAAGGCATACATGTAAAGGAGTGGTAGGGGGGGGGGGGGCTGGGACAAGTTGACACCGACAAGCTGCCGCACACAGGCCTGACCAGATGCAGAAAAAGAGCCGACAAGCTGTTGGACGAGTAAAAAAAAATTGCAAAAAAAATCTACTCAACGAAAAGGTCTGGAATTTACACATAAAATCCTATGAATGATAATAAAAAGGTCTTACATATAAAAAAAAATTGGTCAAAAAACGCCACAGAAAAAAAATTGCAGATAAAAATAAACGGTTTATTAGATATTGGATTAAACTGGGAATATTTTTAACAATGAAACCTATGGGATTCGCCTGATTAAACCTGTCGAATGAAACCACTGAACATCAGGGCATTTCACTGACATTTCTCTGCTGTTCAATGTGAATAGATACCCCATAGAGAAGCAATGGTTAATTTCACTGCCACCAAATAGGCACCGGATTCTACTGGCATTTCACCAATATTTGGCAAACTGCCTGCTTTCTGAATAGCCGAATGGCCCCAAATGTCACCGTATAGGGAAACTCACTTTTCGGTGAAATTTCGGATCTCTGAATAACCCCTGGGTATAAATGGACGCTGCTTGCTCTGCCATGTGCTTATTTTTGGGGGTCAATCTATTTGAAAGTAACTGCCTTCTTGGGCAGAGATTCCGCTTATTAGTATAAGGTTTGTTTGTGTAAATATTAATATCTTTTTATCCTGTAAACGCACGGGGACCCTTTCCACGCCATAATTAAATATTCCTTTACTAAGCTCTGCCTTTGTCTGATATAATATTCTTGAGTTTCAGGACGTTCCACTAAATTGGGTTTGGTGGGAGCAGTCTACTAAAATGTGTTTTGTGGGTTTAATTGGGGCGTTTCAGGTCACCTCCGCTTCATATTAGGCAAAGACCTGCGGTGGCAGCAGAGATTTAAGGGAACTGGGTCCCATTGAGAAGGTTGGTTACTCTTTATTTGGGGTCTATCGCAGACAAAGTGATTTAGAACCCTTCACCCACTTTGGCGTGGAGCAAGTACGTGACAACGGGTCTTCTCGTTCACCCGGTGTGGGCTTGGCGACCCTGGCCGTGCAGTTTCACGCACAGCCCCTCTGTTTTTAGAAGTATTGTGCACGTTTTCGGTGAGCTCTGTGCCGCCTTCTGATGTGGTAAACGTGATAGAGGGTGGGGTGGTTACACTGTCACGTGGTGGCACCGGCTTGGCATGATCCCTAGCAGTGCCCGAGCCAGCGCCGTTACATTTCATTTAACAAACGCAAAAGTTTCCTGGATTTAATCCAAGATCAGTCACAGATACCCGTATTAATACCCGTACATCCCACACCCCCAACCTCAAAGTGCGTACGAGCCCCTCACGCGTCCGGGTCAGGGGTTAACTCTTCCAGCGCCAAGGACTTGTCACTGACCTTTCCCAGCTCCTTCCGCTCATGGGAGACGAACGAACGGTTATTCTTGACCGCGATGTCCAGCATCCGCTTCTTGGCGTCTTCCAGGGCGGCATGAAACTCGAACCTGCCGAGATGGGGAGACGCCTCTCAGTGAGATTTAACCCTTCACACCCCCGGTGTTCCCAGAGGTCCTCCCCGTACATTCATTACAGCGGCACTGGTTACAATGTGACACTCTCCCCCCCCCCCCCCCATGGCTTTTGTCGGCGCCCGACTCGTACCGCTCATTATATTCTGGGTTTAGGGTCTTCCTTTTCACCGTGGTCTTCTTCCGGTTGTTCCACCGTCTGTCAGGGAGCAGGTAGATTCGGACGTACGGATCAGCGCCGCTGCTCGTGCATTGGATCAGGTTCCTGGAGAACAGAAAACGATGCCAGAATTTACTGGACGGAGAGCGGGAGCTCGGATTATAGCTGGCCCAGGATTGGTTGGATATAGCAGGTCAGCCCCACCAGGAGCGTGCGGGCAGCCAACCAGGAGCGTGTGGGCAGCCAACCAGGAGCGTGCGGGCAGCCAACCAGGAGCCTTCTGGATATAACCGGCTCATTATCACCATTATACCACCCCCATAAAACGAGGAGGGGAAGAGGCTCATTAATGCATGGGGCCTGGCCATGTACACGAGGGCGCGGTATCAGGCTGTGGGGCGCGGGGGGTATTTACCTGCAGGAGATCACTTCCACGATGAGACAGCAGCGAATGGACGTGTATCTCACGGAGATCTGGACCTCGCCGGACACCTCACCGGGACCCCTGCAAGAGAACGACCCTTACTGAGCAAACCAGAGGACCAACATTGCCCGGGGGATTCTGGGTAATCAAAGGCACCAAATCCCAATCCACCCAGGAACCTGCATAAAATCACAATGTGCTGGATGCCCCCCTCCCAGTGACTGATTTCCCTCTTACTTGCAGGGACCTGGCTGTGACGCAGACCCCCGTGGGAACATGCCGTACATACCCATGACCGTCATACGGGTTGTAGCAGGACGAGGCCACCGAGTTGAGCGAGATGAGGCTGGGTGCGATTCGCTGGAGGTTGCGGAGGTTTGCTGGCCGTGGTGCTGGGCTCGAACTCGCAGGCGAAAGCTTTGGCCAAGTTTGTTGCTGCTCAGGGACCGGCTGCGGTGATCTCTGGCCGGTACTCGCGACGCTCTCTTTACGGGACACTTTAGGTGGTGGAGATGTGTGGACCTGCCTCGCCTGCTGACCTCTTGTCTCTTTTGGGTCGGGTTTGTGCGGTTTCCCCTGAGATTTCTCCTGATTCTCTTTGCGTCTGATGGAGACCGGGCCGTGCTTCAACGAGTTAATCCCCGAGTAGATACTCTGCGGATCCGGCGGCTCAATGTGCAGAACCTGGAACATAGAGGTGGCAGCAACGTCAACTCGATCCACACCCACATAACACAGATAACCATGAAGTAAACGTGCAGGAGCTTAGATCTGACGAGGGGGTCGGGTTATATCTGTGTGATTTGTGTCAGGGAGGGGTCAGGTTATATCTGTGTGATTTGTGTTGGGGAGGGGTCGGGTTATATCTGTGATTTGTGTCAGGGAGGGGTCGGGTTATATCTGTGTGATTTGTGTCGGGGAGGGGTCGGGTTATATCTGTGTGATTTGTGTCGGGGAGGGGTCGGGTTATATCTGTGTGATTTGTGTCAGGGAGGGGTCGGGTTATATCTGTTGATTTGTGTCAGGGAGGGGTCGGTTATATCTGTGTGATTTGTGTCAGGGAGGGGTCGGGTTATACCTGTGTGATTTGTGTCAGGGAGGGGTCGGGTTATATCTGTGTGATTTGTGTCGGGGAGGGGTCGGGTTATATCTGTGTGATTTGTGTCTGGGAGGGGTCGGGTTATATCTGTGTGATTTGTGTCAGGGGGGTCGGGTTATCTGATTTGTGTCAGGGAGGGGTCGGGTTATATCTGATTTGTGTCGGGGAGGGGTCGGGTTATATCTGTGATTTGTGTCAGGGAGGGGTCGGGTTATATCTGTGTGATTTGTGTCAGGGAGGGGTCGGGTTATATCTGATTTGTGTCAGGGAGGGGTCGGGTTACATCTGTGTGATTTGTGTCGGGGAGGGGTCGGGTTATATCTGTGTGATTTGTGTCAGGGAGGGGTCGGGTTATATCTGTGTGTTTTGTGTCGGGGAGGGGTCGGGTTATATCTGTGATTTGTGTCAGGGAGGGGTCGGGTTATATCTGTGATTTGTGTCGGGGAGGGGCCGGGTTATATCTGTGTGATTTGTGTCAGGGAGGGGTCGGGTTATATCTGTGATTTGTGTCAGGGAGGGGTCGGGTTATATCTGTGATTTGTGTCAGGGAGGGGTCGGGTTATATCTGTGTGATTTGTGTCAGGGAGGGGTCGGGTTATATCTGTGATTTGTGTCGGGGAGGGGTCGGGTTATATCTGTGATTTGTGTCAGGGAGGGGTCGGGTTATATCTGTGATTTGTGTCAGGGAGGGGTCGGGTTATATCTGTGTGATTTGTGTCAGGGAGGGGTCGGGTTATATCTGTGATTTGTGTCAGGGAGGGGTCGGGTTATATCTGTGATTTGTGTCGGGGAGGGGCCGGGTTATATCTGTGTGATTTGTGTCGGGGAGGGGTCGGGTTATATCTGTGTGTTTTTGTGTCGGGGAGGGGTCGGGTTATATCTGTGTGATTTGTGTCAGGGAGGGGTCGGGTTATATCTGTGTGATTTGTGTCAGGGAGGGGTCGGGTTATATCTGTGTGATTTGTGTCAGGGAGGGGTCGGGTTATATCTGTGTGATTTGTGTCGGGGAGGGGTTGGGTTATATCTGATTTGTGTCGGGGAGGGGTCGGGTTATATCTGTGTGATTTGTGTCGGGGAGGGGTCGGGTTATATCTGTGTGATTTGTGTCAGGGAGGGGTCGGGTTATATCTGTGTGATTTGTGTCGGGGAGGGGTTGGGTTATATCTGTGTGATTTGTGTCGGGAGGGGTCGGGTTATATCTGTGTGATTTGTGTCAGGGAGGGGTCGGGTTATATCTGTGATTTGTGTCGGGGAGGGGTCGGGTTATATCTGTGTGATTTGTGTCGGGGAGGGGTCGGGTTATATCGGATTTGGGTCGGGTTATATCTGATTTGTGTCAGGGAGGGGTCGGGTTATATCTGTGATATGTGTCGGAGGGTCGGGTTATACCTGTGTGATTTGTGTCAGGGAGGGGTCGGGTTATATCGGATTTGGGTCGGGTTATATCGGATTTGTGTTGGGGAGGGGTCGGGTTTCCACATGTGACCCCGTGCAGTCTCACCCGCAGGAGGACTTTCATCTTGATGAAGCTCTCTTGTCCAGAGTTGGTGAGGGGGAAGCGTTGGTCCAGGGTCAGGTCGTCGCTGGAGAGGAGGCAGCGCAGTGGGAGAGTCAGGATCCCCAGGACACACTGCCTGTCATCGTCTTTAATCTGCGGTACAAAGCGCGTTGTTACGCACAGTCAGCATTGTTCGCGGTGGTGACGCTCTCGTTTCATGCAGGAGATGTGACGCAGTGTGTTATTTCGCATTGGTTTGGAGATGTGGGGTGTATATGATACTGAGATCCAAAGCCAAACAAGGTCAAGCGCGGCTTCACTGGAAACATCAGAGTCTGACTTAAGAAAAAACAGTTGTGCTGCCAAGTTTGCATCCGCTGCCGGCAGAATTTGGTGATTTCTCGGCCATTATTCAGAGAATATGAATGATAACACGGTTCCATTTCTTTCACTCATGGTTCTTGTTTGAAGCCATTTATTATCAATCAAGTGTGTTTACTCGTTATAAATCATAACGACAACAGAAACTCCCCAAATCACCCTGATCAAAATGTTTACATACCCTGGTGATTTTGGCCTCATAACATGCACACAAGTTGACACAAATGGGTTTGAATGGCTATTAAAGGTCACCATCCTCACCTGTGATCTGTTTGATCTTTTATTCACACTAATTACAAGCAAATTGTTTCTGGATTCCTGACAGACCCTGCATCTTTCATCCAGTGCTGCACGGACGTTTCTGGATTCCTGACAGACCCTGCATCTTTCATCCAGTGCTGCACTGACGTTTCTGGATTCCTGACAGACCCTCACATCTTTCATCCAGTGCTGCACTGACGTTTCTGGAGTCCGAGTCATGGGGAAAGCAAAAGAATTGTCAAAGGATCTGCGGGAAAAGGTATAAAGGAACTGTATAAAACAGGAAAGAGATATAAAAAGATATCCAAGGAATTGAGAATCAGCCAATCAGCAGTGTCCAAACTCTAAGAAGTGGAAAATGAGGGCTTCTGTGAAACCAAACCACGGTCAGGTAGAAGAACTAACATTTCAGCCACGACTGGCGGGAAAATTGTTCAGAGTCCAAGAAAAACCCACAATAAGTTCAGGTGAAATACAGGACTCTGAAAACATGTGGTCAGCGGTTTCAAGACGCACAATAAGGAGGCACTTGAAGAAAGATGGACTGCATGATCGAGTGGCCAGAAGAAAAACATTACCACGCAAATGCCACAAAGTATCCGCTTACAATACACCAAACCGCACCGAGACAAACCTCAAACCTTCTGCCACAAAGTCATTTGGAGTGATGACAACAAAAAAGTCACAACCATAAACGCTACATTTGTCAACAAGGCCTATGATGAAAGGTCCACCATTCCTACTGTGACACGGTGGATCGCTGGTGTTTTGGGGATGTGGGAGATAAAGGCCCAGGATATTTGGTGAGATTTGATGGCAGGATGAATGCAGTATGTTATCAAAAAATCCTGGAGGAAAATGTGCCTTCATCAGGCCAGAAGCTGCTTATGGGACGGACTTGGATGATCCAACATGGCAATGACCCAAAACACAAGACCAAGTGGACCTGTCATTGGCTACAGCAACATAAAGTGAAGGTTCTGGATTGTCCGTCTCCTGACCTCAATATCATGGCGTCGCTCTGGGGAGATGTCAGACGTGCAGCTCATGCGAGACAGACCAAGAATTTACCGGAACCGGAGGCTTTTTACCCAGAAGAATGAGCAGCTTCACCATCTGAGAAGATAAAGAGCCTCATCCACAAACACCACAAAACCCTTCAAGCTGTCCCTGATGATAAAGGGGGCGACACACGCTATTAAGAGCTGGGGGTGTAAAGGTTTTGGGTGATTTGGGGAGTTTCTGTTGTCGTTATGATTTATAAAGTGTAAACGCACTTTATTGATAATAAATTCAAACATGAACCAGGAGTGAAAGAAACGTCACCGTGTTACCATTCATATTCCCTGAATAACGGCCGAGAAATCACAAACCCTGCCGGCAGCGGCTGCAAACTGAGCAGCACAGCTGTATGTATTTATTAATACTTTGTTTTACGGCTGTGGAATTCTTGGCGTCTGATAAATCACACGATGCTGCAGCCAAACTTTGTGAAGCTCCCGAACCTCTCGTCTGCCACGACTCCAGCCCTTACTGATCCACACACGCGCACCCCGGCCACGTCACGTGGAGTGGGACCGGCTCGGTTACCTCGATGTTAAGATGCTGAGAATGAACATCCTGAATCAGGAAGGCGAATGCTTCGTCCCACACGGGGTCCTTGGTTGTGGCGCACGTCTGCACAAAGAGAGAATGAGGCATTGCTGGACAGGTGTGTGCGGCGTCAGCACACGCTAAGAACACGGACAGAGCCCACAATCCATTCATTGAACAACTGCGATGGGGGGAGGGGAGATGAGAGATGGGGGGGGAGGGGAGATGAGAGATGGGGGGGGAGGGGAGATGAGAGATGGGGGGGAGGGGAGATGAGAGATGGGGGGGGAGGGGAGATGAGAGATGGGGGGGAGGGGAGATGAGAGATGGGGGGGGAGGGGAGATGAGAGATGGGGGGGAGGGGAGATGAGAGATGGGGGGGAGGGGAGATGAGAGATGGGGGGAGGGGAGATGAGAGATGGGGGGGGAGGGGAGATGAGAGATGGGGGGGGAGGGAGATGAGAGATGGGGGGGAGGGGAGATGAGAGATGGGGGGGAGGGGAGATGAGAGATGGGGGGGAGGGGAGATGAGAGATGGGGGGGGGAGATGAGAGATGGGGGGGGAGGGGAGGAGAGATGGGGGGGGAGGGGAGATGAGAGATGGGGGGGAGGGGAGATGAGAGATGGGGGGGAGGGGAGATGAGAGATGGGGGGAGGGGAGATGAGAGAGATGGGGGGGAGGGAGATGAGAGATGGGGGGGAGGGGAGATGAGAGATGGGGAGGGAGATGAGAGATGGGGGGGAGGGGAGATGAGAGATGGGGGGAGGGGAGATGAGAGATGGGGGGAGGGGAGATGAGAGATGGGGGGAGGGGAGATGAGAGATGGGGGGAGGGGAGATGAGAGATGGGGGGAGGGGAGATGAGAGAGGGGGGAGGGGAGATGAGAGATGGGGGGAGGGGAGATGAGAGATGGGGGGGAGGGAGATGAGAGATGGGGGGAGGGGAGATGAGAGATGGGGGGGGAGGGGAGATGAGAGATGGGGGGGGAGGGGAGATGAAGGGGAGGGACCTTCAGTAAACCCCCTATGGATAGACATGGCATTGCTCGGCCACCCGCTGGTGTTACTGCTCCCTCTTGGGGTGGAGGCGGCTCTGGGCGCGGCGCTCTTGGCCCTCCTAGGTGACACATGAGGTCACGGTGCCCTCACCTTGCTTTTTGAGCTCCTTTTGCCCACAGTCATTAACACGTACGAGCTCGGCTCTTTGTCCGTCTGAGGAGAAAAGTGGGATTCAGTTTAACCTCGATCCGCTTGAAATCCTAAAAGGCAGAATTCACAACCCCCCCCCCCCCCCGGCATTATGGGGATTCCCCCCCCCCCTTCCCTGGCACTCGACATGCTTTCCCTGGCACTCGACATGCTTTGGAGGCCGTGTTGGCACATTTTACCCTGTTGGGCAGCGTGATTGGAGCGGGGCTCTGTGACATCATGACGCACACACCTTGAGCTGGCCGGAGGATTTGGGTTTTCTCGATGCGTATTGATTATTGGAATATTCAAAATGATTTTTCTGCAAAAAAAAAAAAAAAGAAGAAAATGACGTTTAAATAATCAGTGACCGGAAGGAATCTCCCCGAAGCGATGACCCCCCCCCGGGGGGGCAAAGACGAGCCACACTAATGGGCAAGGTGCAGGGGGGGGGGTCGTGTCCCCATGGGGAGGTGGAGGTCCCCCCTGCACCTCCCCTCTGTCCCCCCCGCGCCCCCCCACACCTCCCCTCTGTCCCCCCACACCTCCTCTGTCCCCCCCCACACCTGTCCCCTGCGCGCCCCCCCACACCTGTCCCCTGCGCGCCGCCCCCACAACTGTCCCCTGCGCGCCCCCCCTCTGTCCCCCCCTGCACATCAGGATCTCAATGTATGGACACAGGGAACACTCCAGGAAGGGGAAAGATTTGAGGCCGCGCTCACAGCCCAGCAGACATGTAGGAGTTAATATCCGGACTCACGGGCAGGTTGGCCGCTTTGTCGAGGTACACGAGAAGCATGGCACTGCTCAGACCGTTCTTTGCCTAAAAAAGAGCAAGAAATGACAAATACAGTCAGACACGGCGACAGGAAGTGATATAGAGTCAGTATAACATTATATAGGGTCACAGCAGGCTGGTATAGCTGTATATAGGGTCGGTCGGGCCGGTATACAGCGGCAAGAAAAAGTATGTGAAGCCCTAGCCTAATGACTTCTCCAAGAGCTCATTGGAGCCAGGAGTGAGCCAACCTTGAGTCCAATCAGTGTGATATTATTGGATGTGTTGCTGAAAGCTGTCCTGCCCTTTAAAAACACACACCAGTTTTGGGTTTACTGGTTTCAAGAAGCACTGCCTGATGTGAACCATGCCTCGCGGAAAAGAGCTCTCAGAAGACCTACCATCAAGAATTGTTGACTTGCATGAAGCTGGAGAGGGTTACAAAAGTATCTCCAAAACCCTTGATGTTCATGTGTCCATGGTAAGACAGACTGTCTACAAATGGAGAAAGTTCAGCACTGTTGCTACTCTCCCTAGGCGTGGTCGTCCTGTAAAGATGACTGCAAGAGCACAGCGCAGAATGCTTAATGAGGTAAAGAAGAATCCTAGAGTGTCAGCTAAAGATTTACAGAAATCTCTGGCACATGCTAACATCTTTGTTTTGTGAAGAGGAGTGGTCCAAAATTACTCCAGATCGTTGTGCAGGTCCGATCTGCAACTACAGGAAACGTTTGGTTGAGGTTATTGCTGCCAAAGGAGGGTCAACCAGTTATTAAGTCCAAAGGTTCACATACGTTTTCCACCCTGCACTGTGAATGTTTACATGTTCTGTTCAATAAAAACATGAAAACATATAATGTTTGTGTTGTATTATTTTAAGCAGACTGTGTTTTTCAAATTGTTGTGACTTAGATGAAGATCAGAGACATTTTATGACCAATTCATGCAAAACTCCACGTAATCCCAAAGGGTTCACATACTTTTTCTTGCCACTGTAGCTGTATACAGGGTCACGGCCGAGCCGGTGTAGCTGTATATAGGGTCACGGCCGAGCCGGTGTAGCTGTATATAGGGTCACGGCCGAGCCGGTATAGCTGTATATAGGGTCACGGCCGAGCCGGTATAGCTGTATATAGGGTCACGGCCGAGCCGGTGTAGCTGTATATAGGGTCACGGCCGAGCCGGTATAGCTGTATATAGGGTCACGGCCGAGCCGGTGTAGCTGTATATAGGGTCACGGCCGAGCCGGTGTAGCTGTATATAGGGTCACGGCCGAGCCGGTATAGCTGTATATAGGGTCACGGCCGAGCCGGTATAGCTGTATATAGGCTCACGGCCGGGCCGGTATAGCTGTATATTAGGGTCACGGCCGGGCCGGTATAGCTGTATATAGGGTCACGGCCGGGCCGGTATAGCTGTATATTAGGTCACGGCCGGTATAGCTGTATATAGGGTCACGGCCGGGCCGGTATAGCTGTATATAGGGTCGGCCGGTATAGGGTCAGAAGGCTGAGGGTGTCACAGCGGGTTTGGGGTAATAGTCGGGCCGTGCGCCTCCCGGTGAGGTCATGACGGAGCTCACCTCACTCAGCTTTTCACCTGACGCCAGCAGGGAGAACCATTCCAGACGTAAATGCACTTGGCCGCTGGCGACGTCGCTGAGAGGAAACCACTGCGAGAGACGAGAAGTAAAACCAAATCATAACAACATCCTGCCTAAAAATGCCAAAACAAAACCAGCCCCAGCTGTTCCGCTCTCCTGGGGGCCAGAGGGACGGCACGAGGGGGCCAGAGGAACGGCACAAGAGGGGGGCCCCCCAGAGAGACGCCACGAGAGGGGGGCCCCCCAGAATGACGCCACGAGAGGGGGGCCCCCCAGAATGACGCCACGAGAGGGGGGCCCCCCAGAATGACGCCACGAGAGGGGGGCCCCCCCAGAGGGACGGCACGAGAGTCGGGATTGGCTAAGGGCGAGTCTGCACGTTTCCAGGAATTAAGTGGAGACTTGAGCACATTGAGCAGCGGGTTTGCGGCTCCGGCGCGCAGGATATTGTCCAGTTCTTAGCAGTTTAGGCCCAAATCAGTGAGAGCCTCGTTACCTCGTCCACGACACGATCCTTCATCACACCTTCCAAACTGATGACCAAGCTGCAGGAGACACAACCAGGAGACAAAGTGAGCTGCGCCGCCATCCTCAAATCCACCACACAGGGCGACAGGAGACACAGGGGAATACGGGGGGCATATGTGGATACACACAGTGACACACAGGGGGCGCCGGGGGACACAGGGGAATACGGGGGCATATGTGGATACACACAGTGACACACAGGGGGCGCCGGGGGACACGGGAATACGGGGGGCATATGTGGATACACACAGTGACACACAGGGGGTGCCGGGGGACACAGGGGAATACGGGGGCATATGTGGATACACACAGGGGGCGCCGGGGGACACGGGGGAATACGGGGGCATATGTGGATACACACAGTGACACACAGTGACACACAGGGGGTGCCGGGGGACACAGGGGAATACGGGGGCATATGTGGATACACACGGGGCGCCGGGGGACAGACAGAAACCTCATCACGATATATATGGTCACGGCACACGCAGCGCTTCTACCTTCCCAGGAAGTCGTCCTTGTCCGGGTCCTCATCCAGCAGATCCACTTCCAGATCCTGACCCGGAACTTCATGGACCACAAACTGAAATAAATGGGAAAGCGTGATGAGCCTCCCCGAGAACACGCCCGCCAGCGTCTGCAACACATGCCACAAACCACAACCAATAAGGACGCGGACACCAGGACATCTACCAGCACAGGGTCCTAGATCAGCTCCAACCACCTGATGTAAAGCAGCACGTGCGAGGCTCGACCCAGAGCAATACTGGGGGGTGGGGGGTGAGACCCCCCCACGCACACACCACCACAGCCAACGTTACACACACACATGATATACAGTGAGGGAGGGGGGTGATTAGATCCGCGGCTGATTTTGTGCGTTTGATAAAGAACTGATCAGCTTATAATTTAATGGTTTATTGTAACATCGAGAAAAACAACAAAAACCTCCAGAAAAAACACATTTCAATAAAGTTATTAACTCATTAAATGCAAATCCGTTTATAAGTGTTTGATCCTCTGTCAGTGAGATTTCTGACTCCCAGGTGTCTAGGCGTCCGCAGACATTTTACGGGGGGGGGGGGAAATAATGGCATCCATATTCTGCCATTTAACAATGTCATAGAGGGGACAGTTAGAAAAGTTAGAAAAGTAAAACAAGGATTAGTTAGATTAAAAACAAAGGAAGGAAGGTATGTAGAAGAGGATAAAAGTCTCGCTGACTGCCTCAATGAATATTTTTGTTCAGTCTTTGCAGAAGAAAAGGAAGGAAAGGGACCTCAGTTAGGAGGAAACACTAACGAGACAATTACATATCAGTTTACAGAGGAGGAGGTTCTACAGCAGCTGTCTAAAGTAAAGACAAATGAGTCAATGGGGCCTGATGGGATCCACCCTAAATTATTAAAAGAGCTCAGTGATGTAATAGCAAAACCGTTAACAGATTTATTTAACCAATCCTTGCTAACGGGAGTCGTCCCAGAAGACTGGAAATTAGCAAATGTTGTGCCTATTTACAAGAAGGGTAGTAGGAAGGAATCGGGGAACTATAGGCCAGTTAGTCTTACATCAGTAGTGGGGAAATTAATGGAAACCATGTTAAAGGAAAGGATCGTTGAACATCTAAAAACACATAGATTACAGGATCAGAAACAACATGGGTTTACCTCAGGGAGATCATGCCAAACTAATCTTATTGATTTTTTTGATTGGGTAACAAAAATAATAGACACAGGTGGTGCAGTAGACATTGCTTATTTAGATTTCAGTAAGGCTTTTGATACTGTTCCGCATAGAAGGCTTATCAATAAATTGCAATCTTTGAGCTTGGATTCCAATATTGTTGAATGGATTAGGCAGTGGCTGAGTGACAGACAACAGAGGGTTGTGGTAAATGGAGTTTATTCGGCGCAAGGTCTTGTTACCAGTGGGGTACCTCAGGGGTCAGTACTTGGACCCATTCTCTTTAATATTTTTATTAGTGATATTGCAGAAGGTATTAATGGAAAAGTATGTCTTTTTGCTGATGACACAAAGATTTGCAACAGGGTTGACGTTCCTGGAGGGATCAGCCAAATGACAAATGATTTAGGTAAAGTAAAAAAATGGTGGGAGTTGTGGCAATTGAGTTTTAACGTGGATAAGTGCAAGATAATGCACCTGGGACGTAAAAACCCAAGGGCTGAATATAGAATATTTGATACATCTGAGGGTTCTGATTTAGGGGTTATTATTTCAGAGGATCTAAAGGTAAGTAGTCAATGTAATAGAGCAGCAGGAAATGCTGGCAGAATGCTTGGAAATGCTGGCAGAATGCTTGGAAATGCTGGCAGAATGCTTGGTTGTGTAGGGAGAGGTATTAGCAGTAGGAAAAGGGAAGTGCTCATGCCACTGTACTGAGCACTGGTGAGACCTCACTTGGAGTACTGTGTGCAGTACTGGAGACCGTATCTCCAGAAGGATATAGACATCTTAGAGAGAGTTCAGAGAAGGGCTACTAAAATGGTGTACGGCTTGAAGGAGAAAAGTTACCAGGAAAGGCTTAATGATCTTAACATGTACAGCTTGGAAAAAAGACGAGACAGAGGAGATATGATAGAAACATTTAAATACGTAAAGGGAATCCACAAGGTAGAGGAAGGGAGTATATTTAAAAGGAAACAAAGTAGCAAAACAAGAGGACATAGTCTTAGATTAGAGGGGCAAAGGTTTAAAAGTAACATCAGGAAGCATTATTTTACTGAGAGGGTGGTGGATACAGGGAACAGTCTTCCAGTAGAAGTGGTAGAGGCCAAAACAGTAATTGAATTTAAGCAGGCATGGGATAGACATAAGGCTATCCTAAACAAAAGATAAATCCAGGTAAAGTATCCATGTAATTGGGCGACTAGATGGGCCGAAAGGTTCTTATCTGCCGACATTTTTCTAGGTTTCTAAAATAAAGCGCAGTAATACAGAGAATAAAGCGCAGTAATACAGAGAATAAAGCGCAGTAATACAGAGAATAAAGCGCAGTAATACAGAGGCTGCAAAACATGATGCAAGTCTGATAGAAGAAGAAAGGTGTAAGAGTCTGATCTGAGCGTTACATCTTCTAGTCTGTTAACGCCATTCAATGCGTCGCACGTCACACACCCAGGAGCAGCGCCGCACTAAAGGGAGGGTCACAGCAGCGCCGCACTAAAGGGAGGGTCACAGGTGAATGCAACGTAAAATATCTGACAAACACATTTATTTTAAAATTTATTAAATTTAGAAAAATAATATATTGTTCTCATTCAGCGCTCAGCTCTGCTATCTCAGCACTTGCAGTTCAGTAGAGAGGTGCTGCGGGGTTAGCTGAGTGAGACGTGGGAAAGATGGCCGCCTCCACGCACCAAATAATCCAATAAGGAAAAGTTCAGTTTGAGGTTTTGGTGAATCAAAACACCAAATCTTTATTGGAACTGGTAAACATTAACAGTAAAGTGGTAATAAAATGGACAAAAGTGGGTTTTGCAGAAACAGCAGCTTTCATTAAGCGATCCTCTGCCCTTTCACTTCCATATTCACAGCCAAAGCGTTCAGCGAGACGGCTGCAGCAAACTGACCCGCTGCAATGGAACAATTCAGCAGCTGCTGAGGAACTGAACACGCCTCTGATTACAGACTGCAGACTCACCACCACCAAGGAGATGTGATTTACAGGGCGGCAGCGGCGCGGGATTGTTATTAGAAAAAGAGACTGTCTGCCCCCGCTTCCTAATGACACATATCTGCCCCCGCTTCCTAATGACACATATCTGCCCCCGCTTCCTAATGACACATATCTGCCCCCGCTTCCTAATGACACATATCTGCCCCCGCTTCCTAATGACACATATCTGCCCCCCCGTTTCCTAATGACACATATCTGCCCCCCCGTTTCCTAATGACACATATCTGCCCCGCTTCCTAATGACATATATCTGCCCCCGTTTCCTAATGACATATATCTGCCCCTGCTTCCTAATGACATATATCTGCCCCCGCTTCCTAATGACATATATCTGCCCCCCGTTTCCTAATGACATATCTGCCCCCGTTTCTAATGACATATATCTGCCCCCCGTTTCCTAATGACATATCTGCCCCGTTTCCTAATGACACATATCTGCCCCCGCTTCCTAATGACACATATCTGCCCCCGCTTCCTAATGACACATATCTGCCCCCCCGTTTCCTAATGACACATATCTGCCCCCCGTTCCTAATGACACATATCTGCCCCGCTTCCTAATGACATATATCTGCCCCCGTTTCCTAATGACATATATCTGCCCCTGCTTCCTAATGACATATATCTGCCCCCGCTTCCTAATGACATATATCTGCCCCCCGTTTCCTAATGACATATCTGCCCCTGCTTCCTAATGAATATATCTGCCCCCGCTTCCTAATGACATATATCTGCCCCCCGTTTCCTAATGACATATCTGCCCCGTTTCCTAATGACACATATCTGCCCCTGCTTCCTAATGACATATATCTGCCCCCGCTTCCTAATGACATATATCTGCCCCCCGTTTCCTAATGACATATATCTGCCCCGCTTCCTAATGACATATATCTGCCCCGTTTCCTAATGACATATCTGCCCCGTTTCCTAATGACATATATCTGCCCCCCGTTTCCTAATGACATATATCTGCCCCGCTTCCTAATGACATATATCTGCCCCCCGTTTCCTAATGACACATATCTGCCCCCGCTTCCTAATGACACATATCTGCCCCCGCTTCCTAATGACACATATCTGCCCCCGCTTCCTAATGACACATATCTGCCTAAAATGCACACGGACTCAACCGAAAATATACTCCGCAATCACTCAGCAAATGGTATTATTATTATTATTATTATTATTATAACTAGAAAGGTTTAATCCAGATTCATTCATTAAATCTATAAATAAAATGTCGCCCGCATAGAACACATACCGTGTGAGGAGTGGAGACACTGCAGGCACTGGCAGCTCAGCTGGCTGATGCCCGATGGGCAGGTGGAGTTGAGACAGGAGAGCCTGAGGTCACTCACTGGCAGGCCGGACGCCGGAGGTCGCAGGGGCTGCCTGGATGCTGGAGGGGAGGCCGCAGCTGGCTGGACGCCAAAGGCCAGGCAGGGGCTGGAATGGATGCTGCCTGGAGGCTCAGCTGGCTAGACGCCGGAGGCCGCAGGTGCAGCGGGCTGGATGGTGGTGCCGGTGCGGGGAACGAGGGGAAGAAGAACGGCGGGATTTCCAACACGCGCATTAATCCTGATTCCCACCACTCTGTCTCCCTGTGGTCTGACGTGTGGGGGCAGGGTTGCGCGCATGCGTCACCGCCGCTGCCTGCTTTGATAACAAATAGTGCAGGCTGAGGCAGGCCGCGTGCAGCGCCGCAGCACCGAAAATTGCCGCCAGACGCAAAAAATTAAGGATTTGCTTCCACAGCTGGCCCCATTGTCCATTGTGGGGGGGGGGCACGTGCCCCACCTTGCCCCAACCTGCAGACGCCCATGTGTCTCTTATACAGGTAACGGTAAGGGACAGCTCTGATATTAGGGGCGCTCTCTTAAAGGGACAGCGCCTCATCTCAGCGTGTTACCTGTATGAAAGACACCTGAACACACAAGCAGATTCCAAACTCTCCAACATGGCCAAGACCACAGAGCTGTCCAAGAATGTCAGGAACGAGACTGTAGACCTACACAAGGCTGGAACGAGCTACATGACCATCGTTGAGCAGCTTGATGAGACGGTGACAACAGAAGGTGCGATTTATTCACAAACGGAAGAAACACAAAGTAACGGTCTCTATCCCTGGGTCTGGGGCTCATAGGAGTCTCTACGGGGAGGGGGCAATTGCCCCCTAGGTTATTCCTTGCCCCCCACCAGAAATCAGCACCCAGCTTCCCACACATATTCGGACTGCTGCATCTAGGGGTCATTGGGAAGAGCAGATTCATGACCATATTCAGTGCAAAAGTCATAAAAACGTAAAAAGCTGCAGGTAAACATTTTCACAGGGTTGAAATGGTTCAGCAGTGAAGTGGTTAATGCTCAGACAATATATTACGTTGTGTATTATGTTGGTTTGTGTCTTGGTTTAGTTTTATATTAAGGGTTAATGGGCAGCTTCATCCCTCACAGTATACATTTTATTTTTTCCTTGACGTATGGCATTTTAGGGGTTAATGGGCAGCTTCATCCCTCACAGTATACATTTTATTTTTTTCCTTGACGTATGGCATTTTAGGGGTTAATGGGCAGGCTTCATCCCTCACAGTATACATTTTATTTTTTTCCTTGACGTATGGCATTTTAGGGGTTAATGGGCAGCTTCATCCCTCACAGTATACATTTTATTTTTTCCTTGACGTATGGCATTTTAGGGGTTAATGGGTAGCTTCATCCCTCACTGTTTATTTTTATTGCAATTCCCTGGGTTTATGGAAGTTAGAATCTATAGGGCGCTATCAGCTGGGGTGAGTTAACCCTTGCGTCGGCATGTTTTTTTGCGTTAGCGCCAGGTAAATTCAGTTTGGCGTCTGACCAACAGATCGTTTGCCTCTCGCTACAAACAGGAAGAATCACCATTAGTGATTTGTAGCTCGAGCTTACTGTACTTTCCGCGTCCTTTACGTAACATGGGGAGCATTAGAGATCTCTAGCACTTTTACAACTAACAGATCACTTTGTGCCAGCGCTAATCGCAAAATATTATCTACTGCTCAACCAACTCCAAACCCCCCCAAAAAAACAAACAAAAATAAAACAGATCCTCACTCAAAATTACCAGGCAAGGTAAAGGGATGCAGCACAGGTTTTCTCTTGGCCCCATACACCATAGTAATGGATCTGGTAAGCAATGTCGCTGCTGTTGCAGTCGGCTCTATTATAAATGTATCCTTTATCCACATATATCCTAACATATAGCCTCATTCTAAACATTTTATGCTGGGGGTTATTCATAGTATGGAAGCAGCTAATTATTAGGGTTAGGACCATGTTTAAAAAGGGGCACATGGAAAAGTCTTGCCCTGAAACATGTATTATTTATAATATGAGAAATTTTGAACCCAATATAGAATTAGATCCAAAAATAGAAGCGGAGCTTATATACCAGTGTGGTAGGATTAAACCTTAAAGTATTAGAATAAAAAAGAACATTGGAATGGTGGCTATTTTTTCGTGCCTATTGGCTAATATACTGATGCCACTTAGTGCTGGTATAATGAGAAAAAAAAAAATCAAAAACTAACAACTGTACATTATAACTAGTAATCAACTTTATTAAACGTATACATATAAAACTAACAGGTTTTAGATTGAATGGTTCACAATTGTTTTGAATAATTCCGGTGGAACCCTGTAGCAGACTGGCCAAAGAACCCTCGTATGTCCAAGGGTAGTATATCACTTTGTAGCCCCTAGAACATCAATCTCAAAAATCCATAAAGGGACAGGTGACTAGAAGTGTCGATGGACTCGAATATCTAGTATCAACCAATTGGTGATAGCTATTTGCAGTAGTAATGACCCGTGTCCTATCCATGTCTTCCTCATCTCTCTCTTTCTCCCTCTCTCCCTTTAAATCTCTCGCTCCTCTTCATTTCCCGTCTTCCTCCTGATGTGATAATCCCTGCAGAAAACTAAAATGTACACTGAGAATTCTCAGCAGAATCACACACGGCTTCCTGATCCCGGCATACCATGGTCGTGTGGTGAGGTCAGTGGCTGCTGAGGCACTGGCTAGTATCAGAGCCAGATATTCACAGGTTACGTAGGTTACGTGCTCCCCAGGAACTGGCTGCTCTCAGGGCTCCCCAGGAACTGTGTCATCCACTCTAGGCAGTCGAATGTCAGCCACATTGCACTGTCCCTTCCATCTGCAGGGTGGAGGTGCCGCTACAGAGAACAGTCAAAAGGAGTCCACACGCCGAGCACAGCCTTGTGCCCACTGACTGTGCGAGACGAGGACAGTAACAGGACGGCTTTCTTCAATCAATACATGGGAGGCCAGCTTCCCATGGAGACGTTTTTTGACTGGCTTGGACCAACAGTGCTTTCTCATTGGTCCAAGCTATTCCATTGCTCTCCGTGCCTCTCTGAGGCACTGAAGAGTGTAGGTTCAGGAAGTAGGCAGCGCCAGACGCGTGTTGCAGACTTCTCAATCTCTTGGCCAGTTTGAGCTTACGCGATTAGCGTAGCGATCAGCTGTGCAAATTGCATAGGCTCAGGGAGGGCAGGCTGCTGTGAAGAAATAATGTGCGCAGCGGCAGAGACAGACAGCGGGGGAGCGCGGAGCAGGTGAGGTTAAGCTTTTTTTTATAATATTATTCATTCAGTAATGATTTAGAGTTTCTTTGTGACCGTCACCCCAGACCTTGAGACACTTATTAAGAGCAAGAAGCTTCCCCAGTTTTCCCATAAGTTCTAATTAATTTCATATGTTTCAGTTTATTTTATTGGGTTTTTGACTCATTTTCACTAGTTCTGTGATTACTGCACGATCCAGTGTGGAAAGAATCCCTGTTTGTTTACAAAATTTTTAAAAAGTTTATACATTGTGGAATAAATTATAATGTTTCAGAAATTCAATTATTTTTGGGTCGCGACTTAATGACCAAGGACAATGGTGGGTCCTGAGGGTCCACAGGTTGAGAACCACTGCTGTACACAATGCATTAGCGCTGGGTCTCAGCGTTTCCCTAGCGTGCGCTAAATGACCTTCTACACGGACTCCCGCGGACAAGGTGATCTGTTAGAAGGTCGTCAGGCACTTAGTTTTAGTGACTCGCGCTAAACTTTTCCTTTAGTGATGGTGTTTTAGTTCACACCAGGTGACCGGACCCTTAGTTTTATTCAGTGGTTTGATTTAATGGTGAAAATTATATTAGTGCCCCCCCCCCAGTTTTGACTGTGGTATCTTCTGCGCCCCCCCCCCCCCCCTAAATGTTGTTCCTAGAGTCACCACTGCTGGGGCTCCATGCGAGATCTCACCTCATGGAGCTTCAAGGATCATGAGAATGATGAGGAATCAGCCCTGAACTACACGGGAGGATCTGGTCAACGATCGAGGCAGCCGGGACCATAATCACCAAGAAAACAATTGGTAACACACTGTGCCATGAAGGACTGAAATCCTGCAGCGCCCGCGAGGTCCCCCTGCTCAGGAAAGCGCATGTACAGGCGTGTCTGAAGTTTATCAATGAACATCTGAAGGATTCACAGGAGAATTGGAAGAAAGTGTTGTGGTCAAAGGAGACCAAAATCCAGCTCTTTGGCATCAACTCAACCTGCCGTGCTTGGATGAGGAGGAATGCGGGCTATGACCCCAAGAACACCATCCCCACCGTCAAACATGGAGGTGGAAACATTATGCTTTGGGGGTGTTTTGCTGCTAAGGGGACAGGACAACTTCACCGCATCAAAAAGGGACGATGGACGGGCATGTACCTTCAAATCTTGGGTGAGAACCTCCTACCCTCAGTCAGGGCATTGAAAATGTGTCGCGGATGGATATTGCAGCATCACAATGACCCAAAACACACGGCCAAGGCAACCAAGGAGTGTCTCGAGAAGAAGACATTGAGGTCCTGGAGTGACCTGGCCAGTCTCCAGACCTTCATCCCATAGAAAATCTGTGGAGGAGCTAAAGGTTGGAGTTGCCAAACGTCAGCCTGGAACCTAAATGACTTGGAGAGGATCTGCAGAGAGGAGCGACACAAAATCCCTCCTGAGATGCGGCAAACCTGGCGGCCAACTACAAGAAACCTCTGACCTCCTGTGATTTCCACCAAGGGTTTTACCAGCAAGTCCTATGTCATGTCTTACGAAGGCGTCAAATACTGATTAACTCATTAAATGCAAATCCGTTTATAACTTTACTGAAATGTGTTTTTTCTGGAGGTTTTTGTTGTTTTTCTCGATGTTACAATAAACCATTAAATTATAAACTGATCATTTCTTTATCAAACGCACAAAATCAGCCGCGGATCCGATCATTTAACCCCTCACTGTGCGTGGCAGAGAGTTTGTCCTGTGACATCATACGCCGGCCTGCACCGCGCTCACCTCATACGTCTCCCCCCAGTGGGGATTCAGGTTCCTTTCTATAGTTCTGCTCCTGGAGGTTTGTTTGCCCACTCGCAGGATGCCGTACGGGTCCGACTTCCCCTTCACCAGCCCTTTCATGTAGACATCTTTGGGGATCAGATTCTCAGCCTCGATCAGATGAGCCCTGAGGACGCCCTGTAACACAGAAATGATCAGCCCGTGTACCCGCCATGGAGCACCTCATGGGGGCGTCACATCGGTCTCAGGATACCTACACGAGGCACCGGGTAACGCAGCTCCGCCGTGTTCACCTGGTCACTCAGAGGGAACGTCAGTCTGTTCGGCAGCACCAGATACGATGCAATAATATCAACAATCATCCCTTCCGACACATCACTAAAAGAGAGAGCGAGCGAGCGAGGGGGGGAGCGAGCGAGAGAGGGGGCAGAGCGAGGGGGGGAGCGAGCGAAGAGAGGGGGAGCGAGCGAGAGAGGGGGGGAGCGAGCAAGAGAGAGGGGGAGCGAGCAAGAGAGAGGGGGAGCGAGCGAGAGAGGGGGAGCAGAGCGAGAGAGGGGGCAGAGCGAGAGAGGGGGCAGAGCGAGAGAGGGGGCAGAGCGAGAGAGGGGGCAGAGCGAGCGAGAGAGGGGGCAGAGCGAGCGAGAGAGGGGCAGAGCGAGCGAGAGAGGGGGCAGAGCGAGCGAGAGAGGGGGAGAGAGCGAGAGAGGGGGAGAGAGCGAGAGAGGGGGGAGCGAGCGAGAGAGGGGGTTAGCGAGCGAGAGAGGGAGGTTAGCGAGCGAGAGAGGGGGTTAGCGAGCGAGAGAGGGGGCAGAGCGAGCGAGAGGGGGGCAGAGCGAGCGAGAGAGGGGGCAGAGCGAGCGAGAGAGGGGGAGCGAGCGAGAGAGGGGGGAGAGAGCGAGAGAGGGGGGAGAGAGCGAGAGAGGGGGAGAGAGCGAGAGAGGGGGGAGCGAGCGAGAGAGAGGGGGAGAGCGAGAGAGGGGGTTAGCGAGCGAGAGAGGGGGAGCGAGCGAGAGAGGGGTTAGCGAGCGAGAGAGGGGGTTAGCGAGCGAGAGAGGGGCAGAGCGAGCGAGAGGGGGCAGAGCGAGCGAGAGGGGGGGCGCGAGAGAGGGGAGAGCGAGAGGGGGGGTTAGCGAGCGAGAGAGGGGTTAGCGAGCGAGAGAGGGGGGAGCGAGCGAGAGAGGGGGGAGCGAGCGAGAGAGGGGGAGCGAGCGAGAGAGGGGGAGCAAGAGAATTTATACAAGATCAGTGAAATTCATGAACATAAACCCTAATCCGCAACAAATAAAGATTAATGCATCGCTTGTGTCTGGCGTCAACATTACAAGTACATTATGAATCAGACGTACCAACACGCACCATACAACGTACCAACCCGCGCCCGGCACCATACAACGTACCAACCCGCGCCCGGCCCCATACAACGTACCAACCCGCGCCCGGCCCCATACAACGTACCAACCCGCGCCCGACTCTATACAACGTCTCAACCCGCGCCTAGAACTATACAATGTATCAGTCAGTGCCAGCCAAGCGCACAGCACGTTTGCCCCCTCTGCTGCCCAGACACGGCACGATCCGCAGATATTCTGCCCGTGCAGAGAGTGAAATCACTAGACTCGTTCTGTTTGGAGAAGGGGAGCGACGTGAGCTTTGCCAAACAAATACCAGCTTTTATCTATCTGCCCGAAGCCAAGAGTCTCTGCACGTCTGCCGGCCAGTTAACCCTTCCACCGCCGTGTCATAACCACACATCCCTCCTTCACCCACAATCGCAGAGTGTTTATCTGTGCCAGGATGTTACTATGTCACACAGTGTTTTGGCTTCTGTACCCGCTAGTGGATGTGATGCTATAGAGGAGGCGACTGAGGAGAGGCCGGAGGGTCTGACACGGCACTGGCGGTTACTAAGCCCAAATCTACATGTGACATTACTGTATGTAAGCGTTACAGTGACGCCCCAGCAGGCGCGTGTCGCCCCATTTCACCGGCGCATCACCCTACACGTCTGACAGAAAACATCGGACCTGGTTATATTTTATTTGGGCAGCACAAGGCGGGCACCGGCCAAAAAACATGTAGGAGGGGCTTGTGGTGACAAATTCAGTCATCCCCGTCCTTCCCAGCATGCCTTGCAGACAGGCCGCAGTTATGACGGCGCTGGCAGGATTCCCATTGTGCCGCGCCTGCCCGGGGAGCTTCGAACGTGAATAATGAAGGAGCCGAGTGCAGCTCAGCAAGAAAGAGCAAAGCCGGCCATTCCGGTCAGACTGGAAAGACTGGTTCTCCACATGTAGGAGACGACTCGGGAGATGCCAAACGCTGACAGCAGGAAGCAGCGCGTGATACCCAGACTTTGGACAAAACCATAAACAGAATAATAAAACGAGTCTGCGCGGTTACCGTGTCACCAGCACCAGCGCAGCCGCCCCATACTGCGGCCTTACACGCAGCATCACCCGGCGAGGCGACACGCAGCATCACCCCGCGAGGCGGCACCGCGACACGCAGCATCACCCGGCAAGGCGACACCGCGACACGCAGCATCACCCGGCGAGACGACACGCAGCATCACCCGGCGAGGCGACACGCAGCATCACCCCGCGAGGCAGCATCGCGACACGCAGCATCACCCCGCGAGGCGGCACGGCGAACGCAGCATCCCCGGCAAGCGCACCGCGACACGCAGCATCACCGGCGAGACGACACGCAGGCATCACCGGCGAGGCGACACGCAGCATCACCCGGCGAGGCAACACGCAGCATCACCCGGCGAGGCAACACGCAGCATCACCCGGCGAGGCGGCACCGCGACACGCAGCATCACCCCGCGAGGCGGCACCGCGACACGCAGCATCACCCGCGAGGCGGCAACCGCGACACGCAGCATCACCCCGCGAGGCGGCACCGCGACACGCAGCATCACCCCGCGAGGCGGCACCGCGACACGCAGCATCACCCGGCAAGGCGGCACCGCGACACGCAGCATCACCCGGCGAGACGACACGCAGCATCACCCGGCGAGGCGACACGCAGCATCACCCGGCGAGGCGACACGCAGCATCACCCGGCGAGGCAACACGCAGCATCACCCGGCGAGGCAACACGCAGCATCACCCGGCGAGGCGGCACCGCGACACGCAGCATCACCCGCGAGGCGGCACCGCGACACGCAGCATCACCCTGCAGGCGGCACGCGACACGCAGCATCACCCCCGAGGCGGCACGCGACACGCGCATCACCCCGCGAGGCAGCATCGCGACACGCAGCATCACCCCGCGAGGCGGCACCGCGACACGCAGCATCACCCGGAGGCGCACCGCGACACGCAGCATCACCCCGCGAGACGACACGCAGCATCACCCGCAGGCGACACGCAGCATCACCCGGCGAGGCAACACGCAGCATCACCCGGCGAGGCGGCACCGCGACACGCAGCATCACCCCGCGAGGCGGCACCGCGACACGCAGCATCACCCCGCGAGGCGGCACCGCGACACGCAGCATCACCCCGCGAGGCGGCACCGCGACACGCAGCATCACCCCGCGAGGCGGCACCGCGACACGCAGCATCACCCCACGAGGCATGGGTCAAACATGGGTTATTTACGTACACAAAACCTCCTAGAATGTTGTGAGGGTTTTTGATGTTACGGCTCGTTCGGCTTCACAGCATTTGGGACATAATTAAACTAGGACAGATAATGGGATAAACCTTTACTCAACATTCCTAGACAAGACAGGACAATGACAGCCATGGATGATAAAAATAGATTAAAAACACCAGATAATGGGGCAGTGGTTTCCTAACAAAGCAGATCATCAAAAAACTACTCAACTATTCAGAAGATACAGAATAAAACACTCTGCACCCACTCTACATGCACAGGGCGACTTCAACATAGGCGAGGGAAGGGAAATAATATAGAACAGGAGTGTCACGATCCTCCGATATATAAAAGGTCTGATCCCTATAGGCAGCACCGCTATCCTACACTTCCGATCCTTCGAGTGGTCGGTTCGTCTATATCGGCATCAGGAATATGTAACCAGTAACAGACCAGGGATTAATGCAATACAGAACGTCAGAGAAATGCCAAGAGTCATATACCAGAGCGGCTTCTCAGGAATGCCAGGCGTTGTGTTGCCAGAGTGGAGTGTCAGCCAAGTGCCAGAGGATGTATGCCAAATCATGTAGTAAAAGAAATGCCAGGGGTTAAGAGCCGGGAGGAGAGTCACACAAGCCAAGTCAGTACACAGAATAGTAAATCAGAAAATACACAGCACTGAGAGGAGTTAGAACCACGTCAGGGCACCAGACCGGTTTTAAACGGCTGATTTTGAAGGCCTCCAGATTTGTGTCAGACTATAAACAGTTTTGGTTATGCCCATATGACCCAATGGTTTTGGATCATGATGCAACATTATTAACTGTTGTGTTCCTGTTCAGGAATGAAAATTTACCAGAGGTTTCTCCCTAGAAGCCTGAGCTCCTGAGCTGCTCTAAGAGGCGAGAAGAAACAGAGACCGTGGTGGAAGCTATTATACGCTTCTGGGGGACAATGGGATTCTGGTCTTACACATGATGTTCAGAAGTCTCATATTGCTTGGATAAGGAATCAGTCTTTGTGCTGTGAGAACCAGGCCTATATGTAAGGATTGCTGACAACTTAGAAGGATCCTTCTGGAAGCCGTCAGGAGTGATGACATAACCCAGAAAGTGTACGGTGGTTATAGCGGTCAGACAATAGAGACCATTTTCTAACAACCTCCAAAGTACAGTATGAACGCGTTTGTGGGGTCTAAGTCGGGAGAATAGATCAAAATGTCATCGAGGTACAAAATAAGGAAAACCTGTAGGAAATCCCTGAAAACATGGTTTAAAAAGTCCTGGAAGTCCCCGAAGGTCATCACAAGGTTCATAAAGCCCACTCCTGCTATTAAAGGGCGTTTTCCACTCATGTCCCTCCTTTATACGCACCCCGTCACTCCTCTCAGTCTATCATACAGCTCAGTGAGGAGAAGTGCAGGATATTCGTTTTGGATTGTGATTCGATTTAGACCCCTATAAATCAATGCATGGGCGCAGGTAACCCTCCTTTTTAGACAAAAAAAAGAACTCCGCAGGGGATGAGGAACGCCTTCCGAACCCTCTGGCAAGGTTCTCCCTCCTGCATTCCTCCAGGATTTCATTCTCCTTTTGGGATAGAGGATATACTCGACCCTTGGTACCTGTAAAACAATGGCGTAATCATACGCCTGTGGGGGGGAGGGGGGCAGAATCTCCGATTTTTTCTTAACCCCTCTTTGTGGGCAACATACCACCTCAAAACTTCAGTGGAAAAAGGGGGAGCAGATGGAACATTTAAACTGCCAATAGTAGTTGCAGCCATGAGGCACTGGGACCAACAGTGTGGACTCCACAAACCGATAGCCCCGTCAACCCAATCCAGACCAGAGTTTCACAGCCATGGAAAATCCAAAACCACGGGGCGAGAAGGTGATTCAATAACCTGAAACTCTATTGTCTACTTATGCAGGACCCCTGTGGTCATGAGGACTGGTGCTGTATCATGAGTAACCTTGGGTCTGGATAAAGGCCTCCACCAGCTGGGGTGTCTGTCTCTCCACCAGAGAGAGCAAGTGAGCAGACGCCAATCCTCCATCCAGGAAGTTACCAGCAGCCCCAGAGTCAATGAACGCCACCGTATCAAGTTTGGTGATTCCCAAGCTAAGGAGACCAGCACCACAACACGAGTTTCTTGTTTACACAGTGGAGATAGGGTCTTCAGGGAGACTAACCCTAGGTGTGAGTGAGTTTTCCGACACCTTGGACTTTCTAGGATGTCTGGGACATTGTAGTCTGAAATGCACAATAAAGGCATAGACCCTCCTGTAATTATATGGTCTCTCCTCTGATATGCTGGGGTTTCCTATCTGCATGGGTTCATTGGGTACGTGATCAACCCTAGGGGGAACATACACAGGGGGAACACTGAGTAGCAACCAGGGTAGGAGGGCTCCAAGGGATGAGCCCATCTCGGATCTGATCATCCAAATCAGTGCAAAGTTCAATCAGATCATCCAACACCTCTGGTAACTTAAAATAAGAAATGGTGTAGCGATATCAATGTCCTTCACAGAAAACAATGTCCCGTTTGTAATCTTTTTCTCCAAGTTCTTTTCTTGTGATGTCCCTCAGAGAAAACACAGAGAATAGATCATAGTGCAACCTGTATAAAGTATCATATATATGAAATCAAGGTGGTAGCACTCACATGAATTAGAACCCTCCTGGTTCTAGGTATGTTCACTTTAGGGATATTGTTGGCTTCCCAAAAACCTTTTCAAAGACGAATCATAGGATCCCCATCAGATTTCCAAGGATGGAAGTTGAACTCACTTCAGCAATACACGATAAGAATCAAATGAAGTTCCGTGTAAGTAGCTGATGACAGGTGGTTGTGATCAGATAAAGCTCCGTATAGGTAGCTAATAGTAGGACATTCTCAAATAAAAGGAGGCTCCAAAAAACAGAATAAAAAATGTAATAAAATAAATTAAAAACAAATAAGCAAATCGATTTATCGATGTGGGCTTTGCCCGGCATGTGTTAATTTGAAATTAAAAAAAGTTAACTGTATCTCAGTTTACCAATAACTCTCGACAATATAATATCAAGGGAGTTCTTACATGTAAAACCAAAAATGTCATATATAGAATTACATGTCCCTGTGGATTACATTACATAGGACATACTACAAGATTGTTGTCCATCAGAATTAGAGAGCATATATACAATATATCAAAAGGTTTAGAAACCCACTCAGTATCAGCACATTTCAAGAACGCCCACGGCCAATCTCCAGAAGGAATGGAATTCATTGCAATACAAAAAGTAGAACGTCATTGGAGAGGTGGTGATTTTAATAAAAAGATTCACCAGGCAGAAATTAAATGGATCTATACTCTTAACACACTAATCCCTTCTGGACTAAATTCAGATTTTGAGTTATGTCATTTTTTATAGTTTGTTCTCCTTTTTCTCCTGCATGAGATTCATACTTATTTCCGATGCGGTTCCATATATATGATTGGGTGATTCTGGCCAATTACTTCTGTTCCGCCATTTATCTATGGGTCTATGTATACTTATTTACCATCCCAAATATCTCTTTAATATATTGTTAAGCTATGTACATAGGAGTAGGTCTTTACGGATTACCATGTAAATAATTTGGAGATTCAGTGTCTTTACGGACAAGGGCGGATTATAATATGCTTTAGGTCGTTTATATGGGACCTTCTGTCCATATAGTCGGATTTTTGAATTCCGACACTAGCGCATTTGCGCGGGTTTTTCGTTTAGTTTTTTAACCGAAATACGATCCGTTTAGTTGATTGTATTTCGTACGCAATTCGTACGTATGTATGGGGCTTTATTATTATAGTATTTTGGTATGGAACCTCCGAGCGATGGTGCGCATGTACGAGGTTTCGTTTTTCCATCGACCGGATTGGTTACTCCTAACGAAAGTAAAAATCCCATTGGACGTATCTATTTCCCGCCAAACGTATGATTAGCCCTATACACTGAAGGTTACGTTTTTATTGACTGTAATTCAGTTTGGATTATAGAGTTCTCGATGCCAGCGCATATGTGCGGGTTCTCGTCCTATCTTTGAAACGATCCGTTTTTTCGTTGGATGCGATCTTCGTTTTGTGCGCATATATGTGGGTTTTATTATTATTTTTTCGTAAAACCTCCGAACGCCGGCGCGCATGCGCGAGGTTTCGTTTTTCCATCGATCGGATTGGTTATACGAAACGAAAGTTAAAATTTAATTGGGTGTATTTATTTCCCGCCAAAATTCATGACTAAGATTGGCCATGCATACTGAGAGTAAAGTTCCCATTGGCTGCCCCAATCTCTTGCCAAATTAGATGGCTGTGATTGGACAGCAGTCAATGGAAATAAGTATATAAGCTATAATATGGTCATTTCAAATCAGCCAGCTGAGGAAGCCTTATGATACTTTAATGTATTGGTGAAACGCGTTCTGGTTTATTTTATTTTATTACATTTTTTATTCTGTTTTTTGGAGCCTCCTTTTATTTGAGAATGTCCTACTATTAGCTACCTATACGGAGCTTTATCTGATCACAACCACCTGTCATCAGCTACTTACACGGAACTTCATTTGATTCTTATCGTGTATTGCTGAAGTGAGTTCAACTTCCATCCTTGGAAATCTGATGGGGATCCTATGATTCGTCTTTGAAAAGGTTTTTGGGAAGCCAACAATATCCCTAAAGTGAACATACCTAGAAACAGGAGGGTTCTAATTCATGTGAGTGCTACCACCTTGATTACATATATATGATACTTTATACAGGTTGCACTATGATCTATTTTCTGTGTTTTCTCTGAGGGACATCACAAGAAAAGAACTTGGAGAAAAAGATTACAAACGGGACATTGTTTTCTGTGAAGGACATTGATATCGCTACACCATTTCTTATTTTTTGTCTATCTTTGTGATGGTTGAGTAACAAGGACCATTAGGTGTATAAGTGATTTTCGGGATATTGATCAATTTATCAGCGCTACACTATTTTCTTTGTTTATTGACCTCTGGTAACTTCATTGGGGCAAATTCGTGCATCAAAGAGTTGCAGAGGCCCTCTCTAAATGCCAAAAATCAATGACTCGCTTGTCCACTGCACGTCAGCATTTAAACTCTATAGCATATTCTGAGGCGCTTGTATTCTCCCGTCTGATCCTGAACAGAGATTTACCTGCTGTCTTCGCTCTTCCGGCAGGATCGAATGTACATCGCGGCTCCTGCACCAATACGTCATAGTTCTATATGATGGGTTTTTGCTTCTCCCACAAAGGAGCTGCCCTTAATAATGCTTTATCAGCACAAGTGGTTAATAACAAACCCCACCTCAGACTCTGACGGACACAAACCAGGGTTAAGCTCGAAATGTAGATCCACTTTAAATCAGAAAACCCCTGCATGCACTCAGGTTTTCACCAAACCCTATCGGAGTGGTCATATTACCATGCGGCGTATGTGTGCAGGACATACCAGAAGCACCCAAATCCGGCACCGGAGCAGGAGGTGAGGAACGCACTATGCCTGGCCGATGCAAGAGGTCATGCAGGGCCGGAGCAATCTGCTCCGCACGGTGCTCATGTTCCTCTTGCCTGGACGCGATCTTGGCCAGCTGAGCGGATAGGTCTGCGGGATCCATGGCCCTGACGTAATGTCACGATCCTCCTCGATATATAGAGGTCTGATCTCTATATGCAGCACAGCTATCCTACACCAAGAGTGGTCGTTGCGTTATATATATATATATATATATCAGAATTGAAGGAATATGTAACCAGGAACAGACCAGGGGGTGTCAATGCAATACGGAACATCAGAGGAATGCCAAGAGTCATATACCAGAGCGGGTGCTCAGGAATGCCAGGGGTCGTGTCTCCAGAGTAGAGTGTCAGCCAAGTGCCAGAGGCCGAATGCCAGTGGTGTATTTAGGTTTTGTGCTGCCCTAGGCCTGACTAAACTCGTGCACCCCCCCCAATTTAAATTTGAGGAACCCCTTCCTGTCAAGGGCACACCTCTTCCTGGTTAATCCCCACCCTTCCTCTTTAAGCTCCACCTTTTCCTCTCTTTATATTATTAAAAGTGGATACCAAGTGCCTACTTGTATATTTTGTATACCATTTCAAATGTATCTATTGAGATAAAGAAAATTATGAAATGTTTAAATTCAAGCATTTTTACAAAGAACAGCCACGCATGTCAAGTAAACGGGATCACAGCCGCTCTAATTGGTTGAACAATAAAATCCACAGAAACTTGCACCGCATATGAGCGTATCACAGAGCTGTACAGCAATAAAACCCACAGAAATGTGCAGTGTGTATGAGCGTATCCCAGAGCTGCACAGCAATAAAACTCACAGTAATGTGCAGTGTGTATGAGCGTATCCCAGAGCTCCAGGGCAATAAAACTCACAGTAATATGCAGTGTGTATCACAGAATACACAGCAATAAAACTCCCAGCAATGCAATGTGTGGTGTGTGTCAGCGTATCAGAATCCACAGCAATAAAACTCCCAGCAATGCAATGTGTGGTGTGTATGAGTGCATCAGAATCCACTGCAATAAAACTCCCAGCAATGCAATGTGCGGTGTGTATGAGTGCATCAGAATCCACTGCAATAAAACTCCCAGCAAACCGAGTGTGTATGAGCACACAGTAATTATGCTGTGAAGCATCTTGTCAGCAGTGGGGTGTCACTGTCAGAGGGTGCACTGTAGCTTTGATTCCCTTCCCGGTGGGTGTTCAGTCCAGAATAGAGTCTGTGTTAACGAAAGGGCGGGCAGCTGCGCGCGTGCGTTTCACGTGGTTCAGCCAGTCATGTGGTACTGAGACTCAGAGAAATGGCAGTGAAATGCCCTGATGTTCGGTGGTTTCAATCAGCAGGTTTATTCAGGCGAACCCCATAGGTTTCAATGTTAAAAATATTCCCGTTTTTATGCAATATCTAATAAATCATTTATTATTTTAATCTGCAGTAAAAAGTCTTTATTTATTGATTTTTTTTTGTACCTTTTAGTCATTTTCCAGATTTTTTTGGGCAAAATTCCCCCCTTTTTTTTAATAGCAGTTTTTCTTTTTTCTGTAACAGAACTTTTTATTATCAATCATAGGATCTTATATGTAAATTCCAGACATTTTCGTTCAGTAGTTCTTTTGAAAACAGCAGGCCACGGGTTTGCGGTGGCAACATTCAGCGGCCGACTCCATGCACTTTGGTGACCCTGCGGTGAATGGTGAATTCACTGCAGGGTGGGGAAATTTTATTCTCCTAAGTGCAGGGAACTACAGAACACCAAAATGTTGGCGTCATTTCGGTGCTCTGTGAGTAACCCAATTAGTGGTGAGGTTTTTTGCTGCCCCCTGGAAAGTGAAAGCCTAGGCCTTGCCTACCCAGGACATACTTGAAAATTAGTGAAATCTCAATGTATCCTTCCTGGTAAAATACTTTGCCGCCGCCCCCTGGAAAGTGCCGCCCTAGGCCTGGGCCTAGGCCAAAATACACCACTGCCGTATGCCAAATCTGGTAGTAAAAGGAAAGCTAGGGGTTAAGAGCCAGGAGGAGAGTCACACAAGCCAAGTCAGTGCACTGCACTGAGGAGAGTCAGAACCACTTCAGGGCACCGGACCTGATTCAGGCTGCTGATTGTGAACCCGGTGGGTGCCGTGTCATCACAATGCGCCCCGTGGCGTATCCACGTGATCGCAGCCATCCGCTTCTTCACTCAGCAGCTAGCCAGGGAGCAGCGTGAAAGGTGCTGGCGGCCGCCAGGCAACATAGATGGAGTGGGATGTGACAATGAGGCCTGCACCTCCCAAATACATTTCCAGGCCCATGTATCCCAAGTCCAAAGTGCTGCACGTCACAGAGGCATCACCCCACGAGGCATCACCCCACGAGGCGGCACCCCACGAGGCAGCACCCCACGAGGCGGCACCCCACGAGGCGGCACCCCACGAGGCGGCACCCCACGAGGCGGCACCCCACGAGGCGGCACCCCACGAGGCGGCACCGGGACACGCAGCATCATCCCAATGTGAGGCATCACCCCACGAGGCGGCACCGGGACACGCAGCATCATCCCAATGCGAGGCATCACCCCACGAGAGGGCATCACCGGGACACAGCATCATCCTAATGTGAGGCATCACCCCACGAGGCGGCACCAGGACACGCAGCATCATCCCAATGCAAGGAATCACCCCATGAGAGGGCATCACCCCACGAGGTGGCACCGGGACACAGCATCATCCCAATGCGAGGCATCACCCCACGAGAGGGCATCACCCACGAGGTGGCACCGGGACACAGCATCATCCCAATGCGAGGCATCACCCCACGAGAGGGGGCATCACCCACGAGGTGGCACCGGGACACAGCATCATCCCAATGCGAGGCACCACCCCACGAGGCGACACTGGGATATGCAGCATCATCCTAATACAAGGCATCACTACAAGACATGGCATCTCTGAGACGCAGGTCCACCTCTCACTGCACTGTGCATCATGAATTACCTGAACCCGGGGATGTCCAGGATGAACGTAAGGCCGGTCCAGCTGATCTCCAGAATCTGAGAATGACACAAGCAGCAGTTTGAGACGGAAGAGGCGACTAGGATAACACTGTGCGTTATGATGTCATCAGCATTTTAATGAAACGCAGAGGATCGAGGTCACACCCCAAAAACTCACAGGTCTATGTAAGAAGAACATAGTAATGGCTCCGAAAAATGGTACATTCGGCATCAAGGGGGCCAGGATCACCCGCACCGTCCCGTGAATCTGTCCAGGGAAAGAGCGAGCACAGGTTACCACGTCAGCCACTGCCCAGGCACACTCGGGCACGCCCACCACCCGGGCAGCACCACGCAGCCACCGCACAGATTAAAACACATTCACACTGACCCAGAGGTCAAAAATACCCAGAACAGCATCACAACCAGAGGTAGTATTAATAGTCAGGTAGTCCGTTGCCAGGGGTTACCTGTAGTCCTTTCACCCCGGCATTACACAGCTTTTTCACCTCCACGTTGATCTCACAGTCGCTCGTGTAGCTGTGAGAAACAAAACAAGCAGCAGGATCAAGCATAGGTTTAGCGAGGGTCACCCCTACACCCCCAAAAGACTGGCGTGATGGTGGTTTGGTGGCGACGGGTTTTAGTGGGGGTGGAGTGGTTGGCAGTGCCGGGGGTAGTTATTTGGTCGTGGAGGTTACGGTGTCCCTTTAATGAGTTTCAGTGCAGCTCGGTGTAGCTTTTGGGTGTGAAGAGGTTAATTTCAGGGCGTACCGGTGGAATACGAACCGATGCGGGATTCACCTGAATTGCAGGTCCAGGATGATCTCCCGCTTGTCCACCCGCTCCGTGTAGGCTTTAACCCCGTGAATTTTTGGGGACTGCAGAGAAAACAGAAGCACATTGCATGAGGCGAAGACTAAACAACCGGCGGCAGACTTTCCCCTCCAGGGTCTGCAGCAACGTGAGCCACAAAAAGCCGAATGACATCCGGGAAGCCCAGGGACCCAGCACCCAGAGTCTGCACAGCAGGCACCCCCAAATCTCCCACCGGGGGCTCAATATCTGCACACCGGCCTCTCCCTTGGACTCCACGGCTTTATGGCATCACCCAAACAGGGAGTCCAGTTCTGAGTACACAGTATCACCGCGTCGAGTACCGGCAACCAGTTCAATGTCTACATAAAAAGTGAAGTCAGGATAAAGGGCGGTAACACGGCATCACCGGAGTAACACGGCATCACCGGAGTAACAGTGGTACGCGGTAACGGCATCATCAGCGTAACAAGGCATCACCGGAATAACAGTGGTATGCGGTAACACGGCATCAACGGAATAACAAGGCATCACTGGAATAACACAGTGGTATGCGGTAACACGGCATCACTGGAAAAACACGGCATCACCGGAATAACTGGTATGCGGTAACACGGCATCAACGGAATAACAGTGGTATGCGGTAACACGGCATCACTGGAAAAACACGGCATCACCGGAATAACTGGTATGCGGTAACACGGCATCAACGGAATAACAGTGGTATGCGGTAACACGGCATCACTGGAATAACACGGCATCACCGGAATAACTGTGGTATGCAGTAACACGGCATCACCGGAGTAACACAGTGGTACGCGGTAACAGCATCACCGGAGTAACAAGGCATCACCGGAATAACACAGTGGTACGCGGTAACACGGCATCACCGGAGTAACAAGGCATCACCGGAGTAACAAGGCATCACCGGAGTAACACAGTGGTACGCGGTAACACGGCATCACCGGAATAACACAGTGGTATGCAGTAACACGGCATCACCGGAATAACACAGTGGTATGCAGTAACACGGCATCACCGGAATAACACAGTGGTATGCGGTAACACGGCATCAACGTAATAACAGTGGTATGCGGTAACACGGCATCACCGGAGTAACAGTGGTATGCGGTAACACGGCATCACCGGAATAACAGTGGTATGCGGTAACACGGCATCAACGGAATAACAGTGGTATGCGGTAACACGGCATCACCGGAGTAACAGTGGTACGCGGTAACAGCATCACCGGAGTAACAAGGCATCACCGGAATAACAGTGGTATGCGGTAACACGGCATCACCGGAATAACAGTGGTATGCGGTAACACGGCATCACCGGAATAACACAGTGGTATGCGGTAACACGGCATCACCGAATAACAGTGGTATGCGGTAACACGGCATCACCGGAATAACACAGTGGTATGCGGTAACACGGCATCACCGGAATAACAGTGGTATGCGGTAACACGGCATCAACGGAATAACAGTGGTATGCGGTAACACGGCATCAACGGAATAACAGTGGTATGCGGTAACACGGCATCAACGGAATAACAGTGGTATGCGGTAACACGGCATCACCGGAGTAACACGGCATCACCGGAGTAACACAGTGGTACGCGGTAACAGCATCACCGGAGTAACACGGCATCACCGGAATAACACAGTGGTATGCGGTAACACGGCATCACCGGAATAACACAGTGGTATGCGGTAACACGGCATCACCGGAATAACACAGTGGTATGCGGTAACACGGCATCACCGGAATAACACAGTGGTATGCGGTAACACGGCATCACCGGAATAACACAGTGGTATGCGGTAACACGGCATCACCGGAATAACACAGTGGTATGCGGTAACACGGCATCACCGGAATAACACAGTGGTATGCGGTAACACGGCATCACCGGAATAACACAGTGGTATGCGGTAACACGGCATCACCGGAATAACACAGTGGTATGCGGTAACACGGCATCACCGCAATAACACAGTGGTATGCGTAACACGGTAACAACACGGCGAATAACACAGTGGTATGCGGTAACACGGCATCACCGGAATAACACAGTGGTATGCGGTAACACGGCATCAACGGAATAACAGTGGTATGCGGTAACACGGCATCACTGGAATAACAGTGGTATGCGGTAACACGGCATCACTGGAAACACAGTGGTATGCGGTAACACGGCATCAACGGAATAACAGTGGTATGCGGTAACACGGCATCAACGGAATAACAGTGGTATGCGGTAACACGGCATCACCGGAGTAACACGGCATCACCGGAGTAACACAGTGGTACGCGGTATCACCAGTAACAAATCACCGGAATAACACAGTGGTATGCGGTAACACGGCATCACCGGAATAACACAGTGGTATGCAGTAACACGGCATCACCGGAATAACACAGTGGTATGCGGTAACACGGCATCACCGGAATAACACAGTGGTATGCGGTAACACGGCATCACCGGAGGAACACAGTGGTATGCGGTAACACGGCATCACTGGAATAACACAGGAACAGGAAACCCAAAGTATGCACAGCCCGGCGCCCCCCGGGACCTGCCCCCCTCCCCGGCCACATATTGTGCATTATGCAGAGTATTGCACTTTAACCCTTTGTAGTGGTTAGACCCTCCCTTTAGGGGAATTTGCCCCGGTCGGGGTGGGAGCGCCGGCGCGCGGCAGGGAGGTTTCCGGGTGTCGCTGAGCTGCTAATTCCGCAGTTTGTGGATATGAAAGATCTGTGTCGCGTCGTAAAAAGGAATTCTGTCCTCACACCCAAAATCTGCCGACAGCCGGCGGCGTCAAGCCCTGTGTAATTACATCGCTATGGCAACCAATTACAGCCATAAACCAGCCGCGCCGCACAACAGGGACAACCAATAGCACCTGCACATTCCGCGGAGCTGTACAACGGGACATAAAATAGAAAGAGTGAAGGGGGGGGGGGTCCGGAGAGACCTCGTGCCCGGGGGGGGGGGGGTCACAAGAAGCGCAGAATGTCCTCAGGGTCAGAGACTAAACACCTGGGAACATCACAGCGAATCGTTTCCGAACACACAGGACGCCCTTCATGCCACCCCGCGCGTTACCGCGGCCGCACCTTCTGGCCGAAGCTGATCTTGGTGAAGGTGAAGCCTTTCAGATGGACGTTGGAATCTCTGACCAGCGGCTGAATCTTCTCCTCAAAGATCTTCTCCATATAAACGCAGAGATACGGCCACATCTGCGCCAGGACCTGCAGGACAGAGCGGGTGAACGAGGCGGCGCGGACGGTGTGCCCAGTGACAGCATCTGTGCAAACATGGGCACCGCGACCGCTTCCATACAGCACGCGCACAGGATACCGGGCACCGCGACCGCATCCATATAGCACGCGCACAGGCTACCGGGCACCGCGACCGCATCCATACAGCACGCGCACAGGATACCGGGCACCGCGACCGCTTCCATACAGCACGCGCACAGGATACCGGGCACCGCGACCGCATCCATACAGCACGCGCACAGGCTACCGGGCACCGCGACCGCATCCATACAGCACGCGCACAGGATACCGGGCACCGCGACCGCTTCCATACAGCACGCGCACAGGATACCGGGCACCGCAACCGCTTATACAGCACGCGCACAGGATACCGGGCAACGCGACCGCATCCATACAGCACGCGCACAGGATACTGGGCACCGCAACCGCTTCCATACAGCACGCGCACAGGATACCAGGCACCGCATCCATACAGCACGCGCACAGGATACCGGGCACCGCGACCGCATCCATACAGCACGCACACAGGATACCGGGCACCGCGACCGCTTCCATACAGCACGCGCACAGGATACCGAGCACCGCGACCGCTTCCATACAGCACGCACACAGGATACTGGGCACCGCGACCGCTTCCATACAGCACGCGCACAGGATACCGAGCACCGCAACCGCTTCCATACAGCACGCACACAGGATACTGGGCACCGCGACCGCTTCCATACAGCACGCGCACAGGATACCGGGCACCGCGACCGCTTCCATACAGCACACGCACAGGATACCGAGCACCGCGACCGCTTCCATACAGCACGCACACAGGATACTGGGCACCGCGACCGCTTCCATACAGCACGCGCACAGGATACCGAGCACCGCAACCGCTTCCATACAGCACGCACACAGGATACTGGGCACCGCGACCGCTTCCATACAGCACGCGCACAGGATACCGGGCACCGCGACCGCTTCCATACAGCACACGCACAGGATACCGGGCACTGCGACCGCTTCCATACAGCACGCGCACAGGATACCGGGCACAAACTGGGCTGCCTGTGATTCCATCCCTCACCTTGTTCAGCCATTCCACGCGCTCCACGTCCGGGAAGTTCACCTGAGAAGACAGAGAGGAGCGTCACATTGTCTGCTTGGCAATATGGCCGCCCGGGCGATAAACACGGACCCGCCCCCTTCTCAGCAATATGGCCGCCTGGGCGATAAACATGGACCCGCCCCCTTCTCAGCATTATGGCCGCCCGGGCGATAAACATGGACCCGCCCCCTTCTCAGCATTATGGCCGCCCGGGCGATAAACATGGACCCGCCCCCTTCTCAGCAATATGGCCACCCGGGCGATAAACACGGACCCGCCCCCTTCTCAGCAATATGGCCACCCGGGCGATAAACACGGACCCGCCTACTACAGTGATTATATTTGTTCTTAACAGCTATTTTCAGCTTTTCTTTCTTCCGCCTCTCCCCTTACACTCGCGGTATTGCCGGCTCGAACCGCCGAGCTATAGGAGTGTCTACCTATTCCTTTACTGACGCTAATACGCTGAGACGGATCTCTGATTGCTTTAAAATCTGTCTATTCGCCACCAATGAGTTCGACGACGACACGCGACGACGACACGCGACGACGACACGCGACGACGACACGCGACAAGCGCCGCAGTCATTCTAAACATTTATAGTGTCGGATACAGTGACTGAAGAACCTCTGAATGGAAGCGATACAGTAACAATGAATTCGAAGTATAATCTGTGTTAACGAATTCATTTTCTCCTTCAATAAGTGGCTGATTTTTTGGGGTGTTTATAAAGTGAATATCTGCTTATCTAGGGGTTCCTAGTGATAGAATGAGGCGGATTCGATCCATTCCATCATTTATGGTTTTTGTAGTTTCTAGTCTTGTTTAATAAAGAGTTAATTCTTTTTTAAATTTAACCACATTCAGCCGTGTGGCTCTACCTTTTACCGAAGAGACCCACGCACCGAACTGCGCCGCACAACGCACGCGGCAAACGCACGCGGCAAACGCACGCAAGAACGGAAAACCGCTAGATGGATGTGCAGAGTGCGCCATGTCCGCGTAGCGTTCTGTGTGAGTGATGAGGTGTCAGACGCAGCGCGTTTGCGACGTCCGTCAAGAAAAACGGACCGAGTGGCGTCTACAGTATCTTCCGTCAGTGCGTCTGTCCGTTACGCAGAGCGCGCTCTGACATAAGCCTAATACAGATCAGACAAAGAAATGGGGCGACCGTCCTACCTGCCCTCTGGGTAATTCCCTAATATCTGGGTGGGTCACATGACTGGTCGCTAATTACCAGGTGGAGAAACATTTCACGCTCATTATACAACCAAAAGAATTCTCTCCATCAGTTCTACAAGTCAAGCGACCCCGGGAGCCATGAAAATCCAGAGACCCCCCCCGCCCTGAAATCCAGAGACCCCCCCCCGCCCTGAAATCCAGAGACCCCCCCGCCTCGAAATCCAGAGACCCCCCCCGCCCCGAAATCCAGAGACCCCCCCGCCTCAAAATCCAGAGACCCCCCGCCTAAAAATCCACAGAGACCCCACCTCGAAATCCACAGAGACCCCGCCTCGAAATCCAGACACCCCCCCCCTCTTGAAATCCAAAGAGACCCCCCCCCGAAATCAGAGACACAACGCCCCTCCCCCCGCACAGCGTCTTTACAGTAAGACAGGGGGCAGCAGTGAGCAGGACCCTCCACTTTCTGGACACATTGGGTCAGGGTCCCCACACTGTTCCATTAACCCTGCGGGCAGAGAATGGCTGGGCTGGCGTTCCACGCGGCGCACCCAGTGCGTGTCATGGCGGTATGGGTGGGGTGAGCGGGTATTAATCCGTTTCGTGCGTTCATGAAGAATTCGCATGTGAAGAGGCAATAAACATTACTTTACCACCACAAATATTTCACCGAGAACGCCATAAAAAGCGAACCCGGCAAAGGTCACAGCGAAGCGAGGAGGGCGAGCGAATAATACATCCAGCGCCACGTCTACCGCTCTCTACAGAACCGGACCGGGCGTTTAACGCCATTTACATGCATCTTCTAATCAAACAGCCCAGGCAGCCACGAGCGGGAACCCACGCCGCGACCCAGGGCAGCCAGCCACGAGCGGGAACCCACGCCGCGACCCAGGGCAGCCAGCTACGAGCGGGAACCCACGCCGCGACCCAGGGCAGCCAGCCACGAGCGGGAACCCACGCCGCGACCCAGGGCAGCCAGCTACGAGCGGGAACCCACGCCGCGACCCAGGGCAGCCAGCCACGAGCGGGAACCCACGCCGCGACCCAGGGCAGCCAGCTACGAGCGGGAACCCACGCCGCGACCCAGGGCAGCCAGCCACGAGCGGGAACCCACGCCGCGACCCAGGGCAGCCAGCCACGAGCGGGAACCCACGCCGCGACCCAAGGCAGCCAGCCACGAGCGGGAACCCACGCCGCGACCCAGGGCAGCCATGAGCGGGAACCCACGCCGCGACCCAGGGCAGCCACGAGCGGGAACCCACGCCGCGACCCAGGGCAGCCACGAGCGGGAACCCACGCCGCGACCCAGGGCAGCCACGAGCGGGAACCCACACCGCAACCCGGAACAGCCACGAGTGGGAACCCACGCCGCGACCTAGGGCAAACACTAGCAGGAACCCACGGCGCGACCCAGGGCAACCACGAGCAGGAACCCACGCCGTTGACCGGGGGGGGGGGCAGAAGAGGGAGCGGGAACCCACGGCGTGACCCGGGGGGGGGGGAAGCCAGAAGAGCGGGAAGGAACCCACGCCGCGGACCCAGTAGCGAAAGGGAACCCACGCCGCGACCCAGGAGCGGGAGGGAACCCACGCCGCGACCCAGAACAGCCACGAGCGGGAACCCACGCTGCGACCTAGGGTGGGATTTATTCTGCCCAGATGGAGGTGAGACACAGCAAACCCCACACCATGTATCCCGCATGTACCTATGACCCCTGTGCCCCACACAACATGACGTGTACACAGCGCATTACTGTCGATGCCCCTCAGCCTTCACGTGACGGCGAGACGCTGCCTTTGTTCCCTCCTTGGGGGGGGGGGGGTAATCAGGCCTCCCTCCAGCAAGCGATTTTAAGGAATAATCGTGCCAGTCCCGTCACACCCCTCATTAAAGAGTCACAGCACTAGTTTCACACATAACAAGCCGTGGAGCGACGCACAGGGAGCCGCCATCTTGCTTTATATGGTGGACCCTGAGCCTGGCAAATCACCTGACCCCCCCCCCCCATAAACCCACTCTACGATCAAAGGGGAACAAACGGGAAGTTACAAGGAGGGGGTAAAAGTATTCAACCCCCCACAGGCCCTGAGTCCAAATTCACTGAAAGGAGGGGTGTATGAGTGATGGGCTGGAAAAGTAAGGAATGGGTTAAAGGCCCATTGGTGGAGGGTCTGCAAAATTATACATAGCTCGCTTCCGGTCAGCCTTGAAGTGAAGATTGGGGTAAATGGTAGATACGGAGTGTAACCGAAGCTCCCTCTACCTTTGTGCCCTCACCCTGCTTGGCATCCTTGCCCACACTTTACTTGGCCTCTGTGCCTGTTGGAGAGGTGTAAATGCTGGCCTCCTGCCAAGAGATCATGGACCAAGTTGGCAAAACCAGTTCAAGGACAATGGGCATAAGGGTCACCTATGGGTAATGATTTACAAATACATTTAATCTTGAAACTATTTTAGGAGTTACTTTGTGTCAGATACAATGTAGACGTTTCTGTTCAATCCCGTCTATTGTGTAATTAATAGGTTTCAGTGTCTTGTCTAGGAATTCAACTCCTGTAGATAATGGAGGATAAGGGCAGATTCTGGCCTTTCCAATGATACCCAACAATAACCTCACATTCAGTGTGAAGTAAAAGTCATAAAACATTACATAAAAAAGTGCAGGTAAACAAAACATTTTCACAGGGTTTAAATGGCTCAGCAGTGAAATGGTTAATGTTCAGCCTATACATTACATTGTGAATTACATTCGTTTTTGCCTTGGTTTAGTTATATTAAGGGTTAATGGGCAGCTTCATCCCTCACAGTAGACATTTAAATTTTTTCCTTAATGGCATTTTAGGGGTTAATGAGTAGGCTAAATGCCACATTGTTTATTATTTTTATCGTAGTTCTCTGGGTTTATGGCATATTAGGGAAGTTAGAATCTAAAGGGTCTAATGGTCTTCAGATCCTCTGCTTTTCATCACATTTCGGGGAATTTATTTAGCCGAAAATATGGTGAATTCCCTATTTAGTGATTGGTCGCTGTAATTTGCTGAAAGTCGCTGAAGCAGCAATCAGACATTCAGCGAAAACTGCCGAATTGCGGTGAATAAAATATTGCGTTTAAGTATCAGGTTAGTGCAACATAAAGCATCATTGCATCACATTACTCTGGGGTTCTGGAAATATATGTATATTACATATTTAGTGCACTATTACCTGGTGTGAGTTAACCCTTGCGTCGGCAGGTTTTGCGTTAGCGGCAGGCTTTGCGTTAGCGGCAGGCTTTGCGTTAGCGGCAGGCTTTGCGTTAGCGGCAGGTTAATGGAGTCTCGCGCCAGACCAACAGATAGTTTGCCCCCCGCTACAAACGGAAAAAAAATAAAAAAAAAAAATCACTTTGTGCGTCGCTATTAGTGATTTGTACTGCGAGCTTACTGTACTTTCCGCGTCCTTTAACACGGGGAGCAGTACAGATCTCTAGTGCTTTTGCAGCTAATTAGATCACTAATCTTTTGAGGGGCGCTAATTGCAACATTTTACCTACTGCTCAACCCTGGTGCTAACTCCAAAAAAACAAAAAAAACAGGTCCTCGCCCAAAATTAACAGGCAATGTAAAGGAATGCAGCACAGGTTCTCTCTTATGGCCCTATACACCATAGTAATGGATCTGGACAGCATTGTCGCTGCTGGTGCAGTAGGCTCTATTATAAATGTATCCTTTATCCACATGTATCCAAATTCTAATATAGTCAGTGTGGCAGACTAGATCTGTATTTTTATCTATATTAGGGTCTGCCTGTGTATATGTGTTTAAGTGATAGATAGATAGATAGATAGATATCTATCTACACACACACTCCATATCGTCGTATTCATATTGGTGTCTGACCATTTGGGAAGCGTATCCCTGTGTCCACAGCTGGTGAGGAAGACCTGCTAAAATGTAATTAAAATGGTTAGCTTTCTCCCTTGGGGGGGATATAACACGTAACTGTAAAATGGAATGGCTTTGGAGGCGGAGCTAGCTGTGGAAGCGAGCAGCAGCATTTTGGAGGAGCTCTGTGTCTACCACGGATTTTATTGCTTTTTTCGCCGTTTGCACTGCCCTGTGAGCTTCCCGGTTGGCTAGAGGGATCCTGGAGAGTTGAGGTACCTGATTTAGCCCTGAGTTTCGTGCCGGGGACAGATTGCTGCCGGCAGCGCGATTTGGGCCTAGTCACAGCGGCCATCTTGGAAGCCTACTCGAGGCGTATTGAGATTCCCTCACCGCCCTGCGACCTCGTGCCAGCCCAGCATCTCCGGAACCATGCCTACCGGTCGTTCCCAGCGACGGGCCCCCCGTCAGAGGGACATTCGGGATGTTTTGCGAGGTGGGTCCGCTTTTACGGGACTGACTGCTTCTTCCTCCCTCCCCCGGGCTATGGCTCCTCGGAGGCTGACAGCGACTATGAACCTCAGGGGGGTATTACTGGGATGCCCTGGCTTGCCCCGCAGTCACCGGCGTCTGACTCCCGACCCTCTCGGCGGCTGCTAGGAAACGGGCACAGAAGAAGAGAAAATCAGCAATGCGGACATCGTCCGGGGCAACGCCGGACACAGAGGATATTTCTGATGGGGACCCGACTGAGATTCCCTTACCTCCGCCAGTAATAGTGTGACCTCGGATCATCGGTCTGCAGTGGGGACGGGACTTCGACAGCAACAGGTGCAGGAGGAGGACGACCATCTCCCCTCCACGAAGGGGGATCTCCGCAGGATCTTGGAGGAGCTTCGGGTGATACGTGAGGTGTGGCAGCCTGAGGTGGCGGCGGTCCGCACGGAGATAGCGGCGATGCGTGCTCAGGTGAAGGTGGTACAGGAGACGACTTCTGCTGTGACAACGGAACAAACTCACCTGTCTGGTCAGGTTGCTGGTTTGCGATACCAAGTCGAACTTCTGACACGCTCTGTGGAGATGCTTGAAACGAGACACAGACGCCGAAACATCAGGGTCAGGGGTGTCCCGGACTCTATTACCTCCGACGCTCTGCGTCCTACGTGACTCGTCTTGTGCTTCAGGTCACGGGGCTTCCCCCTGACACACCTGACATGCTTGGGTCGGTGTTTCGGGTCAGGAGACCTGCGACGAACCCACCTGGGGCTCCTCGAGACGTCGTAGTGGCCTTCCGTGAAGTGGCTTTCAAGGTCAAGGTTATGTCTGCTCCGGGCGCGAGGGATCCCGTACGCTTTGAGGGCTCCACTCTGGCCCTGTATCATGATCTCCCATTCCAGACCCTGATGGCTCGCAGGCGTTTTCGTGAAGTGACATCAGTTCTTCGCCGACAGGGTGTCCGATATCGCTGGGGTCTGGCAGGAGCTTTGGTGGTGACCCACGCAAATGTCCCCTATACCATCACGGATCCCGCGGTGGCTTGGATTGACCTTGCGGCTGCGGGCCTCTCACCAGATCCTCCGGACCCTCGACCGGATTGAAGGCTGGTTTCTATGCCCTCTACCTCTCCAGGTCTGAGCTTTACTGAATTACACCCCCTCCCCTGCATTTCTCTTATATGCTTACTTGTCCCTGGTCTCTAGCTTGGCCTAGTGCCTGGACTTTCAGGACGGTTCGTAATTTGTTTTGATCAGTCCCAGCCTGCATTGCATAGGGCTTTTGCTTTTTTGCCTGCACATGGTACTTTCTGCCTTTTTACTTATTTTTACCGCCCTGTCCTTCTTTGCGACGCATGTTTTTTGACCAGCTGACCGTAGTTACCTTGGCCGGCCTTAAGTGGCTGCATTTATATATGTTTGATTTCCCACCTTGATGAGACCCCCCGTCTAGGGGATGTTTTCTGCTAACATATTGCTATCCTTAGATTTTTTCGATTCGCTGTTTTTACGATGACACTTTTTTGGCCATGTGTGGTTTCCGTTGCTTGTTATGTCTTCTTGTTTGGCCTGCGAGGTCATCCATTATTTTACAGTATGATGTAATGCTGACTTATTTCAAAATAAAATTTTTTTTTTTTTTTTTAAATTTAAAGTTTGATTACCAGACTAAAAACACCTGGTGTTATGCCCGTTTGTGAACAGAGGTCATTTAGAGTTGAGAATCTTTCCACGTTCACATTTGTTTTTAATTCAATATCTAATAAACCGTTGCTTATAATAAAAAAATAAAAAATAAAAAAAAAAAAATGGAATGGCTTTTGTACACCGACATAGTACTCACACCTTGGGAGCCAGCCAGGCACCAAGATTTAGACCCTATCTTCAAAGACAGGAAGCACATCCTTGATCTCCAAGGGGGGTCTGGGGGGGGGGGGGGGGAGATTGACAAGCGTACTGAGCGCGCTCGAGAAGGGCACTCTGGGATATGTAGTACAGGCGGCTGGGCCATTTGTGGGTGGGTTGGAAGGATCAGGAAGTGTATAAATTCTGAAAACTGCCCATGTGCTTTGGCTGATCACTTGGGGTACCTTCGAAAGATGACTGATCTGTCCATGCTATCTCCAGGCTCCAGGAGGCACTGATGCTAGCTTACTGATTAGTCCGTCGTAAGTAAGGCTCTGTGATTAACCCCTTTTCTTTGATTTGCTGTGTAGTGTGTAATTAATTGATTTATTCTAGTTATAATTTTTTCTGTAACAAAGCACTGTGATTTTTTCTATATCATAAATAAACAAAAAAGTATTTAAGTTTTGACTCTGGCTGATGAGATCCACGCTAACTAAGAGATTGGGAGTATTGCTATTTGCTTTAAACTCAGTTATATATAAGAAATTGTGAGTAACGGTCTTCAGACGGCAGGGATTGTGGGATCTGTAGTCACTGTCAGAGTCTAGGGTAGGCAGACAGTGCGGCTGCTAAGCCCTGCATCTCCTGTTGCGACGCGCGTAGTGTCCATGAGGACTGGTGGCAGCGTTACTAATAGAATAAGAAAGTGAGCTCAGGGATTGTGGGAGATGTAGTCATTACCTGCTTCAAGAGAAGATTTGTACTGCGTTGCAATCCTGGGATCAGTATATCGCGCTCTACGTGCCTGTTGTGAGAGATAGTGTGGCCGGGACGGGTAGATAAGCGCTCGTGATTATCTGGGTCTAGGATAGATAGTGAGCGGCTTAAACCGGCGTCTCTGCGCAGCAGCGCGCGTAGTGGTCATGACAGTCAGGACCAGAAATATTGGGACATGGACACAATTCTAACATCTTTGGCTCTATACACCACCACAATGGAGTTGGAATGAAACAAACACAATGTGCTTTAACTGCAGACTGTCAGCTTTAATTTGAGGGTATGTACATCCAACTCAGGTGAACAGTGTAGGACTTACAGCAGTTTGCAGATGTTCCTCCCACTTGTTAAGGGACCAAAGGTAATGGGACAGAAAAATAATCATAAATCAAACTTTCCCTTCTTAATACTTGGTTACAAATTCTTTGCAGTCAATCACGGCCTGAAGTCTGGAACGCATAGACATCACCAGATGCTGGGTTTCATCCCTGGTGATGCTCTGCCAGGCCTCTACTGCAACTGTCTTCAGTTCCTGCTTGTTCTTGGGGCATTTTCCCTTCAGTTTTGTCTTCAGCAAGTGAAATGCAGCTCAATGGGATTCAGGTCAGGTGATTGACTTGGCCATTGCATAACATTTCACTTCTGTCCCTTCAAAAACTCTTTGGTTGCTTTTGCAGTATGCTTTGGGTCATTGTCCATCTGCACTGTGAAGCTCCGTCCAATGAGTTCTGCAGCATTTGGCTGAATGTGAGCAGATAATATTGCCCCAAACACTTCAGAATTCATCCTGCTACTTTTGTCAGCGTCACATCATCAATAAATACAAGAGAACCAGTTCCATTGGCAGCCATACATGTCCACGCCGTGACACTACCACCACCATGCTTCACTGATGAGGTGGTATGCTTAGGATCATGAGCAGTCCCTTTCCTTCTCCATACTCTTCTCTTCCCATCACTCTGGTACAAGTTGATCTTGGTCTCATCTGTCCATAGGATCTTGTTCCAGAACTGTGAAGGCTTTGTTAGGTGTTTGGCAAACTCTAATCTGGCCTTCCTGTTTTTGAGGCTCACCAATGGTTTACATTTTGTGGTGAACCCTCTGTATTCACTCTGGTGAAGTCTTCTCTTGATTGTTGACTTTGACACACATACACCTACCTCCTGGAGAGTGTTCCTGATCTGGCCAACTGTTGTGAAGGGTGTTTTCTTCACCAGGGAAAGAATTCTTCGGTAATCCACCACAGTTGTTTTCCGTGGTCTCCCGGGTCTTTTGGTGTTGCTGAGCTCACCGGTGCGTTCCTTCTTTTTGAGAATGTTCCAAACAGTTGTTTTGGCCACACCTAATGTTCTTCGTGCTGTCGGGAGGCATTTATCATGCAATGCCCATCAGCCTCAATTAATATATGTGTGCATAGAAACATGGATGATAAAGCCACCTCTGAGAATTTAATAATGCAGGGTGTGAGGTTATTCGCTGGATGTGTTTACCTTGTGAGGGCGGGGGATAGGTATGGCCCGGCAGTCTGCACTGGGAAAAAAAAAACAGTTCTATCTTGTACACAACCGCATTAGTGCCGAGTCTCAGCCCGGGTCTTAGCGTTTCCCTAGCGTGCGCCAACAACCTTGTACACGGACTACCGCGGACAAGGTGATCTGTTTGTGGGTTGTCAGGTGCTACGTTTTTCCTTTAGTGATGGCGTTTTAGCTCACACCAGGTGATAGTTTTATTCAGTGGTTTGATTTAGTGGCGAAAATAATTAGTGTCCCCCCCAGTTTTGACTGCGGTCTCTTATGTGCCCCCCCTAAATATTGTTCCTAGAGTCGCCACTGGTAGACCGCATTCATTTTCCCCTGCACTATGTGTGTGTCTGGTGTTTTGGGGAGAGATACATTGCACTCCCTCAAGTTCTGGCTGAGGGTTGTGAGAAGCTGCTGCGGATCAGCTTGGCTGAAGAGAAGGGACGGACACTGTAGCAGCTTTGGGTCTGTTCCACAAGCTGGAGACCAGTGCACCCCAGTTGCTGTTACATGGGGGTAGGAGGGCAGGTTGGGATTGGGGTAAATGGTAGAGCTGTGCATTAGTTTCAGAAAAATTCGGAATTTGGAACAAAACTTGATAATTTGTATTCGGAAGTATTCGAATAACGAATCGATACGAATTCGAAACGGTATATAACAAATTTTCGTTTTACACTGTGTCATCATCATAAAAGAAATTTTAATAACTGGTATCAACTATTGAACCTGAAATGAATTAATTATCGAATTGATCTGAACTTACAATAAAGTAATAATCAGCAAAGAACTTTATGAAACAAATTAATTTCGTTTCACGGTTTAATTTGACTCAATACTAAATCTGTGACACGGCTTAAAATTTAACCCTAGCTCGTCTTTTAACAGCAACATTTGATTAAGGTTTTATGTAGTGATCCAAAATTCGAATTAATATCAACTGTCGAGTTGAATCGATCCAAAACTAAATACGAAACGAAATTCCAAAAACGAAACGTAAGGAAATTAAACTAGAATAAAACAAAATTTTTCAGCCATGCACATCCCTAGTAAATGGTAGATACGGGGGTAGGAGGGCAGGTTAGGGTTGGGGTGATAGGACAGGCTGCAATCGGTGTCTGCAATCGGTGTCTAGTAGGAGTGGATGGAGTATCAGTCACCTCTTGTGACCCGGGGTCGCCCCAGCGACTCGCTCTCACGCTCTGAGCTATTTGTACGATATACATAGTGTTTACGCTCAGACCAGTCGCGTCGTCCTGCCTCCCCCCCCATGGGTCGCCCAGACCGGTCGCGTCGTCCTGCCTCCCCCCCCCCATGGGTCGCCCAGACCGGTCGCGTCGTCCTGCCTCCCCCCCATGAGACGCCCAAACCGGTCGCGCCGTCCTGCCTCCCCCCCCATGGGTCGCCAGACCGGTCGCGTCGTCCTGCTCCCCCCCATGGGTCGCCCAGACCAGTCGCGTCGTCCTGCCTCCCCCCCCATGGGTCGCCCAGACCAGTCGCGTCGTCCTGCCTCCCCCCCCATGGGTCGCCCAGACCGGTCGCGTCGTCCTGCCTCCCCCCCCATGGGTCGCCCAGACCGGTCGCGTCGTCCTGCCTCCCCCCATGGGTCGCCAGACCGGTCGCGTTGTCCTGCCTCCCCCCATGAGACGCCCAAACCGGTCGCGCCGTCCTGCCTCCCCCCCCATGGGTCGCCCAGACCGGTCGCGTTGTCCTGCCTCCCCCCCATGGGTCGCCCAGACCAGTCGCGTCGTCCTGCCTCCCCCCCCATGGGTCGCCCAGACCAGTCGCGTCGTCCTGCCTCCCCCCCCATGGGTCGCCCAGACCGGTCGCGTCGTCCTGCCTCCCCCCCCCATGGGTCGCCCAGACCGGTCGCGTCGTCCTGCCTCCCCCCATGAGACGCCCAAACCGGTCGCGCCGTCCTGCCTCCCCCCCCATGGGTCGCCCAGACCGGTCGCGTCGTCCTGCCCCCCCCCATGGGTCGCCCAGACCAGTCGCGTCGTCCTGCCTCCCCCCCCCCATGAGACGGCCAGACCGGTCGCGCCGTCCTGCCTCCCCCCCATGGGACGCCCAGACCGCGCCATCCTGCCTCCCCCCCCCATGGGATGCCCAGACCGGTCGCGCCATCCTGCCCCCCCCATGGGACGCACAGACCGGTCGCGCCATCCTGGCTCCCCCCCATGGGATGCCCAAACCGGTCGCGCCGTCCTGCCCCCCCCATGGGATGCCCAGACCGGTCGCGCCGTCCTGCCCCCCCCATGGGACGCCCAGACCGGTCGCGCCATCCTGCCCCCCCCCCCCCAGACGCTCCCTCAGATCTGATGTTATAAATGAAATAAAATCTCAGATTAAACACACACGAGTCCGGCTGGCATCAGGCAAATGCACAATGTGCGCCTGTACTGACCTGCCTTCTGGCGTCCGTTGCAGCATTGTGACGCTGCGATGGAGCCAGCCACACACTGTTACGCGTGCTTGAATTGCGCACGTTCAGCAGCCCTCTCCGTCTAAGCGCTATGACACGCGTTGACAGAGCTGCAAAGGAGGCACTGAGTGTGTCAGCGAGGCGGCCAGACGGGTGTCGAGTGGAAGGAGCGTCAACGATCACGGATATTCCTTCCGCTCCCCAATAACGCTGGTCTGACCCCGGCCTTACAAGATGCTCAGCAGCAACAACCTGCGCTTTCCCCTGTCATGGAGATCACAGACAGCAAACCAATGGGCAGGACATGAAGTGCGCTGCCCGGCACATCGACATAAGACCCGATACCGACCCAGCGCACAGAATTACTACAACACGCTCTTGTGACATTCACAAGTGACAGTCTTAAGTGGACGCTTAGAGTTGATTCCTGGAGTTGCGGGACTGGAGGAAGGAACTGCAAGGCCCAATTTTACTCTGGGTAAACGCACGTCTATATCATGCTTTCTCTCACGCTTCTCCTCTTTACTTCTACCTTTCTCCTTAAATGGAACTCCTGCCCCTCTACCACCGACCCCTACACTATCTGCATCTCTCCCTCCCTCCTCTCGTCCCACATGATGGCCTCGCATGAGCTCCTTTGTTTCCTCAGAACATGGTCTCCCTCTAACTCTCGTGCTGCCAATCACTCCCACTCCCACAAATCCCATTCCCACCTTCTCTTTCTCACCCTCCTGCTGTTACTCTATGCAGGTGACATATCCCCTAACCCTGACCCCACAACACATCCAATACTTCCCTCTCATCCTATCTCAATCGCGCATAAATCACCTCCCTGCAAGCCCAGCAACCTCATTCCCATCATCCCTCAGCGCCTGTCCTCTTTCTCCTGCGCCCTCTGGAACGCTCGCTCTGTGTGCAACAAACTCACAGCCGTCCATGACCTCTTCCTTTCAAACTCCTTCAACCTCCTAGCTTTAACTGAAACCTGGCTAACTCCCTCTGACACGGCCTCCGTTGCTGCTCTCTCACATGGCGGTCTACACTTGAGCCATACCCCCAGACCGGGTGAGAGAAATGGTGGCGGGGTCGGGCTCCTGCTCTCTCCCACCTGCACCTACCAGCATCTCCCTCCACCCCCATCCCTCTCCTTCTCCTCCTTCGAGACACACTGCATCCGCCTGTTCTCTCCTCTGGCTCTCAGGGTGGCAGTCATCTACCGCCCACCGGGACCAACCTCCCAGTTCTTTGACCACTTTGCTACCTGGCTTTCTCACTTCCTGTCTTCTAATCTTCCGTGCCTAATTCTCGGGGACTTCAACATTCCCATTGACGATCCTTCCGCTCCTGCTGCCTCCAAACTTCTTTCACTCACGTCCTCCCTTGGACTCACACAATCCTCCCTCCTCCCTACCCACCGCGATGGTCACATTATTGACCTGGTCTTTTCCAACCTCTGCTCCATTTCTGAGTTCAAATGTCGCCCTTTCCCCATCTCTGACCACCACCTTCTCTCTTTCAACCTATCTGGACTTCCTAAACACCCTGCTCCCCCACCCGCACACCCTGCTCCCCCACCCCGCACACACACACACACTCGCAGAAATCTACATGCTGTGGACCCCCATCAATTCTCCAACCTACTTCACCACCTCCCTCATACCTCATCCTTCACCTGCCCTGATGCTGCCACTAATCACTACAACACTACTCTTATCTCTGCTCTAGACACTCTTGCTCCTCTTCGACTCTGTAAGGCCCCACGCCGCCAGCTTCAGCCCTGGCACACCCTCCAAACTCGCTACCTGCAAAGATGCTCCCGCACGCAGAGCGTGCCTGGAGGAAATCCCGCTCTGAAGCTGATTTTGTTCACTTCAAGTTTATTCTCCGGTCATATACCTCTGCCCTCCACTTGGCCAAACAATCCTTCTTCTCATCTCTTATATCTACGCTGTCCTCCAACCCTAAACGGCTCTGGTCCACCTTCAACACCCTCCTCTACCCACCTGCACCTCCCCCCACAGCTGCCTTCAGCGCTCAAGACCTGGCAGACTACTTCCTCAGTAAAACTCTAAATATCAGACGCAACATCCCAACACAAGATAGTTATCTGCCACCTCCACTCCCACAGGTCCCCTCTGCCACCCTCTGCCGCTTCCTCCCAGCCACTGAGGAGGAAGTCAATTCCTTATTGTCCTCCTCACATCTCACCACGTGCCCGCTCGACCCCATTCCCTCACATCTAATTCCTCCCCTCTCCTCCTCCCTCACCCTGCTCTCACACACATCTTCAACCTATCTCTCTCCACTGGCTCCTTTCCATCCGCCTTCAAACACGCGCTAGTTACCCCTTTACTAAAGAAACCATCCCTAGACCCAACTCTCCATCCAACTACCGCCCTGTATCCCTGCTTCCCTTCACATCAAAGCTCTTAGAAAAACTAGTCTTCAACCGCCTCTCCCTCTTCCTGTCCTCCAATTCCCTACTTGACCCCCTGCAATCTGGCTTCCGTCCCTACACTCAACTGAAACTGCCCTCACCAAAGTCACCAACGACCTCCTAACTGCTAAAAAACACGGCCACTATTCTATTCTCATCCTGCTTGACCTCTCGGCTGCTTTTGACACTGTTGACCACCCCCTCCTTCTACAGACCCTCAACTCTCTGGGTCTCGGTGACACTGCACTTGCTTGGGTTGACTCCTATTTATCCAACAGGTCCTTCTGTGTGTCCTTTGCTGGTAACTCCTCCTCTTCATTGCCTCTATCTGTTGGTGTACCTCAAGGCTCTGTCCTTGGTCCTCTGCTCTTTTCCATCTACACCTCCTCCCTGGGCAAAATCATCAACAGCTTTGGCTTTAATTACCACCTCTACGCTGATGACACTCAGATCTACCTCTCTACCCCTGATCTCTCTCCCCCTGTCCTTTCAAAAGTCAGTGACTGTTTATCTGGCATCTCCTCCTGGATGGCCTCCCACCACCTAAAGATCAACATGTCAAAGACTGAGCTCCTACTTATTCCTCCTTCTAATGCCTCCCCACCTCCTGACTTCTCTATCACGGTGGAGGGTATCACCATCTCCCCATCAAACCAAGTTCGCTGTCTTGGAGTTACACTGGACTCTGCTCTTTCCTTCATCCCCCACATCAAGTCTCTTTCCTCCTCCTGCCGATACCAACTGCGTAATATTTCCAGAATTCGGCCATTTCTTACCGCTGTCACCACAAAACAACTCATACACGCCCTGGTAATCTCCCGACTCGACTATTGCAATAATCTCTTATCTGGCCTCCCTCTGTCCCGCCTCTCCCCCCTACAATCCATCCTGAACGCCTCCGCCAGGCTAATTCACCTCACCCGCCGCTCTGTCTCTGCCGCTCCCCTCTGCGAGTCCCTTCACTGGCTCCCCATCCACTGCAGAATTAAGTTCAAAATCCTTATCCTTACCTACAAAACCCTCACTAACTCAGCTCCCCACTACCTGTCCTCACTAATCACCAAATACACCCCAGCCCGCTCCTAAGGTCAAACAGTGACCTGCGCCTAGCTTCTCCCCGCATCACCTCTTCCCATGATAGACTGCAGGATTTCTCACGCGCAGCCCCCACTCTCTGGAACGCTCTCCCTCGTACTGTCAGACTTTCCCCTAACTTCTCTTCCTTCAAACGCTCCCTTAAAACGTTCCTATTTAGGGAAGCCTACCCCAACTCACTGACGCAACCATCAATCACTCTCACCTTACAGTCCTCTCCTCCTGTTTCCAACCCCAACCCTCCCAGATTGTGAGTTCCTACGGGAATAGGGCCCTCATCTCCTCCTACTACTGTTGTCAAATGTTGTTCAATGTATTGTAACCCTGTCTATACTGTGCTTATTGTACAGCGCTGCGGAATATGCTGGCGCTTTATAAATAAAGAATAATAATAATAATAACAACACACCTGCCCCGTGAGCGGCATTAATACTCAGCCCGGCACATTACACCCCGTGAGCGGCATTAATACTCAGCCTGGCACATTACACCCCGTGAGCGGCATTAATACTCAGCCTGGCACATTACACCCTGTGAGCGGCATTAATACTCAGCCTGGCACATTACACCCTGTGAGCGGCATTAATACTCAGCCCGGCACATTACACCCGTGAGCGGCATTAATACTCAGCCTGGCACATTACACCCGTGAGCGGCATTAATTACTCAGCCTGGCACATTACACCCTCGTGAGCGGCATTAATACTCAGCCTGGCACATTACACCCTGTGAGCGGCATTAATACTCAGCCTGGCACATTACACCCTGTGAGCGGCATTAATACTCAGCCCGGCACATTACACCCCGTGAGCGGCATTAATACTCAGCCCGGCACATTACACCCCGTGAGCGGCATTAATACTCAGCCCGGCACATTACACCCCGTGAGCGGCATTAATACTCAGCCCGGCACATTACACCCCGTGAGCGGCATTAATACTCAGCCTGGCACATTACACCCCGTGAGCGGCATTAATACTCAGCCCGGCACATTACACCCGTGAGCGGCATTAATACTCAGCCGGCACATTACACCCCGTGAGCGGCATTAATACTCAGCCCGGCACATTACACCCTGTGAGCGGCATTAATACTCAGCCTGGCACATTACACCCCGTGAGCGGCATTAATACTCAGCGCTGCGGTTCTGCCCCCGGTACCGGCGCAGGACTCACCCAGGCGGGCAGCTGGTGCTGTTTCAGGCCCCGGGTCACCCACAGCTCCTCATCCTCCAGCAGGTCCCAGGCAGCTCGGAGCCGGCCCAGCTTGCAGCTCCTGTTTTGCCTCCAGAGGACCCAGAGGGCGACCCCCAGCAGCAGCCAGTGCAGCCCCAGCCCCAGCCGGCCGAACACATAGCCCGGCACCAGCACCCCCAGCACCAGCCGCAGCAACACCTGCAGGGGCCCCTCAGCGCCAGGCGGCGGGTCACAGGGAGGCTGGTTCCCGGGCGGCGGGTTCTTGGCATGCAGGTTCCCGGGCGGCAGGTTCTTGGCATGCTGGTTCCCGGGCGGCGGGTCCCGGCGCTGCTGATTTGCGGCCATAGTGTCCCCGGGACACCCGGCTCTGAGTGAGGCAAGAAGGCGAGCAGCACCAGGTGAGGGAGAGCCCCGCCCAGGACACACCCCCGCACAACCACACCCCCAGCCAGCCAACCTCCAAAACAAGCACACACCCGGAAACCACGCCCCCAAACAGCAACACTTCCAAGAAAGGCCACGCCCCTTCACAAACCCACAGCCCAACTATTAACAAAGTCTCTTAAAGCCACAACCCCTACACATCAAGAAAACCACGCCCATGAGAACCTTACCTACTCCAAAGAGGATATTACAGAGCTGCATACTAATGAGACAATATTATAATGAGGACAATATTATAATGAGCTGCATACTAATGAGACAATATTATAATGATGACAATATTATAAAGAGCTGCATACTAATGAGACAATATTATAATGAGCTGCATACTAATGAGACAATATTATAATGAGGACAATATTATAATGAGCTGCATACTAATGAGACAATATTATAATGAGGACAATATTATAATGAGCTGCATACTAATGAGACAATATTATAATGAGGACAATATTATAATGAGCTGCATACTAATGAGACAATATTATAATGAGCTGCATACTAATGAGACAATATTATAATGAGGACAATATTATAACGAGCTGCATACTAATGAGACAATATTATAATGATGACAATATTATAATGAGCTGCATACTAATGAGACAATATTATAATGAGCTGCATACTAATGAGACAATATTATAATGAGGACAATATTATAATGAGCTGCATACTAATGAGACAATATTATAATGATGACAATATTATAATGAGCTGCATACTAATGAGACAATATTATAATGAGCTGCATACTAATGAGACAATATTATAATGAGGACAATATTATAATGAGCTGCATCTAATGAGGACAGTATTATAATGAGCTGCATCTAAAGAGGACAATATTATAATGAGCTGCATTTAAAGAGGACAATATTATAATGAGCTGCATTCTAATGAGGACAATATTATAATGAGCTGCATCTAAAGAGGACAATATAATAATGAGCTGCATTGTAATGAGGACAATATTATAATGAGCTGCATTGTAATGAGGACAATATTATAATGAGCTGCATCTAAAGAGGACAATATTATAATAAGCTGCATTGTAATGGGGACAATATTAAAATGAGCTGCTTCTAATGAGGACAATATTATTTATTTATTTATAAAGTATTTTACCAGGAAGGATACATTGAGATTTCTCTCATTTTCAAGTATGTCCTGGGTTCAAGAACATTGAAATGTTACAGTTGTTACAGAAATACAATGCTAAAAACATGCAAGATATTTAAATAAAAAATGAGGACAATATTATAATGACAATATTATAATGAGCTGCTTCTAATGAGGACAATATTATAATGAGCTGCATCTAATGAGGACAATATTATAATGAGCTGCATTCTATTGAGGACAATATTATAATGAGCTGCATCTAAAGAGGACAATATTATAATGAGCTGCTTCTAATGAGGACAATATTATAATGAGCTGCATCTAATGAGGACAATATTATAATGAGCTGCATTCTATTGAGGACAATATTATAATGAGCTGCATCTAATGAGGACAATATTATAATGAGCTGCATTTAAAGAGGACAATATTATAATGAGCTGCATTCTAATGAGGACAATATTATAATGAGCTGCATCTAAAGAGGACAATATAATAATAAGCTGCATTGTAATGAGGACAATATTATAATGAGCTGCATTGTAATGAGTACAATATTATAATGAGGACAATATTATAATGAGCTGCATCTAAAGAAGACAATATTATAATGAGCTGCATTGTAATGAGGACAATATTATAATGAGCTGCATCTAAAGAGGACAATATTATAATAAGCTGCATTGTAATGGGGACAATATTAAAATGAGCTGCTTCTAATGAGGACAATATTATTTATTTATTTATAAAGTATTTTACCAGGAAGGATACATTGAGATTTCTCTCATTTTCAAGTATGTCCTGGGTTCAAGAACATTGAAATGTTACAGTTGTTACAGAAATACAATGCTAAAAACATGCAAGATATTTAAATAAAAAATGAGGACAATATTATAATGACAATATTATAATGAGCTGCTTCTAATGAGGACAATATTATAATGAGCTGCATCTAATGAGGACAATATTATAATGAGCTGCATTCTATTGAGGACAATATTATAATGAGCTGCATCTAAAGAGGACAATATTATAATGAGCTGCTTCTAATGAGGACAATATTATAATGAGCTGCATCTAATGAGGACAATATTATAATGAGCTGCATTCTATTGAGGACAATATTATAATGAGCTGCATCTAAAGAGGACAATATTATAAGGAGCTGCAATGTAATGAGGACAATATTATAATGAGGACAATATTATAATGAGCTGCATTGTAATGAGGACAATATTATAATGAGCTGCATCTAAAGAGGACAATATTATAATAAGCTGCATTCTATTGAGGACAATATTATAATGAGCTGCATCTAATGAGGACAATATTATAATGAGCTGCATCTAAAGAGGACAATATTATAATGAGCTGCATCTAAAGAGGACAATATTATAATGAGCTGCTTCTAATGAGGACAATATTATAATGAGCTGCATCTAAAGAGGACAATATTATAATGAGCTGCATCTAATGAGGACAGTATTATAATGAGCTGCATCTAAAGAGGACAATATTATAATGAGCTGCATCTAAAGAGGACAATATTATAATGAGCTGCTTCTAATGAGGACAATATTATAATGAGCTGCATCTAATGAGGACAATATTATAATGAGCTGCATTTAAAGAGGACAATATTATAATGAGCTGCATTCTAATGAGGACAATATTATAATGAGCTGCATCTAAAGAGGACAATATAATAATGAGCTGCATTGTAATGAGGACAATATTATAATGAGCTGCATTGTAATGAGTACAATATTATAATGAGGACAATATTATAATGAGCTGCATCTAAAGAAGACAATATTATAATGAGCTGCATTGTAATGAGGACAATATTATAATGAGCTGCATCTAAAGAGGACAATATTATAATAAGCTGCATTGTAATGGGGACAATATTAAAATGAGCTGCTTCTAATGAGGACAATATTATTTATTTATTGATAAAGTATTTTACCAGGAAGGATACATTGAGATTTCTTCATTTTCAAGTATGTCCTGGGTTCAAGAACATTGAAATGTTACAGTTGTTACAGAAATACAATGCTAAAAACATGCAAGATATTTAAATAAAAAATGAGGACAATATATATAATGACAATATTATAATGAGCTGCTTCTAATGAGGACAATATTATAATGAGCTGCATCTAATGAGGACAATATTATAATGAGCTGCATTCTATTGAGGACAATATTATAATGAGCTGCATCTAAAGAGGACAATATTATAATGAGCTGCTTCTAATGAGGACAATATTATAATGAGCTGCATCTAATGAGGACAATATTATAATGAGCTGCATTCTATTGAGGACAATATTATAATGAGCTGCATCTAAAGAGGACAATATTATAAGGAGCTGCAATGTAATGAGGACAATATTATAATGAGGACAATATTATAATGAGCTGCATTGTAATGAGGACAATATTATAATGAGCTGCATCTAAAGAGGACAATATTATAATGAACTGCATCTAAAGAGGACAATATTATAATGAGCTGCATCTAAAGAGGATAATATTAAAATGAGTTGCTTCTAATGAGGACAATATTATAATGAGCTGTATTTAAAGAGAACAATATTATAATGAGCTGCATTCTATTGAGGACAATATTATAATGAGCTGCATCTGAAGAGGACAATATTATAATGAGCTGCATTGTAATGAGGACAAAATTATAATGAACTGCATCTAAAGAGGACAATATTATAATGAGCTGCATCTAAAGAGGACAATATTAAAATGAGTTGCTTCTAATGAGGACAATATTATAATGAGCTGTATTTAAAGAGAACAATATTATAATGAGCTGCATTCTATTGAGGACAATATTATAATGAGCTGCATCTGAAGAGGACAATATTATAATGAGCTGCATATTAATGAGGACAATATTATAATGAACTGCATCTAAAGAGGACAATATTATAATGAGCTGCATCTAAAGAGGACAATATTAAAATGAGTTGCTTCTAATGAGGACAATATAATAATGAGCTGTATTTAAAGAGAACAATATTATAATGAGCTGCATTCTATTGAGGACAATATTATAATGAGCTGCATCTGAAGAGGACAATATTATAATGAGCTGCATTGTAATGAGGACAATATTATAATGAACTGCATCTAAAGAGGACAATATTAAAATGAGCTGCATCTAAAGAGGACAATATTAAAATGAGTTGCTTCTAATGAGGACAATATTATAATAAGCTGCATTGTAATGAGGACAATATTATAATGAGCTGCATTGTAATGAGGACAATATTATAATGAGCTGCATTCTATTGAGGACAATATTATAATGAGCTGCATCTAAAGAGGACAATATTATAATGAGCTGCATCTAAAGAGAACAATATTAAAATGAGCTGCTTCTAACGAGGACAATATTATAATGAGCTGCATTCTATTGAGGACAATATTATAATGAGCTGCATCTGAAGAGGACAATATTATAATGAGCTGCATTGTAATGAGGACAATATTATAATGAACTGCTTTGTAATGAGGACAATATTATAATGAGGACAATATTATAATGAGCTGCATTGTAATGAGGACAATATTATAATGAGCTGCATCTAAAGAGGACAATATTAAAATGAGTTGCTTCTAATGAGGACAATATTATAATGAGCTGTATTTAAAGAGAACAATATTATAATGAGCTGCATTCTATTGAGGACAATATTATAATGAGCTGCATCTGAAGAGGACAATATTATAATGAGCTGCATTGTAATGAGGACAATATTATAATGAACTGCATCTAAAGAGGACAATATTATAATGAGCTGCATCTAAAGAGGACAATATTATAATGAACTGCATCTAAAGAGGACAATATTATAATGAGCTGCATCTAAAGAGGATAATATTAAATGAGTTGCTTCTAATGAGGACAATATTATAATGAGCTGCATTTAAAGAGAACAATATTATAATGAGCTGCATTCTAATTGAGGACAATATTATAATGAGCTGCATCTGAAGAGGACAATATTATAATGAGCTGCATTGTAATGAGGACAAAATTATAATGAACTGCATCTAAAGAGGACAATATTATAATGAGCTGCATCTAAAGAGGACAATATTAAAATGAGTTGCTTCTAATGAGGACAATATTATAATGAGCTGTATTTAAAGAGAACAATATTATAATGAGCTGCATTCTATTGAGGACAATATTATAATGAGCTGCATCTGAAGAGGACAATATTATAATGAGCTGCATTGTAATGAGGACAATATTATAATGAACTGCTTTGTAATGAGGACAATATTATAATGAGGACAATATTATAATGAGCTGCATTGTAATGAGGACAATATTATAATGAGCTGCATCTAAAGGACAATATTAAATGAGTTGCTTCTAATGAGGACAATATTATAATGAGCTGTATTTAAAGAGAACAATATTATAATGAGCTGCATTCTATTGAGGACAATATTATAATGAGCTGCATCTGAAGAGGACAATATTATAATGAGCTGCATTGTAATGAGGACAATATTATAATGAACTGCATCTAAAGAGGACAATATTATAATGAGCTGCATCTAAAGAGGACAATATTAAAATGAGTTGCTTCTAATGAGGACAATATAATAATGAGCTGTATTTAAAGAGAACAATATTATAATGAGCTGCATTCTATTGAGGACAATATTATAATGAGCTGCATCTGAAGAGGACAATATTATAATGAGCTGCATTGTAATGAGGACAATATTATAATGAACTGCATCTAAAGAGGACAATATTATAATGAGCTGCATCTAAAGAGGACAATATTAAAATGAGTTGCTTCTAATGAGGACAATATTATAATAAGCTGCATTGTAATGAGGACAATATTATAATGAGCTGCATTGTAATGAGGACAATATTATAATGAGCTGCATTCTATTGAGGACAATATTATAATGAGCTGCATCTAAAGAGGACAATATTATAATGAGCTGCATCTAAAGAGAACAATATTAAAATGAGCTGCTTCTAACGAGGACAATATTATAATGAGCTGTATTTAAAGAGAACAATATTATAATGAGCTGCATTCTATTAAGGACAATATTTTAATGAGCTGCATCTGAAGAGGACAATATTATAATGAGCTGCATTCTATTGAGGACAATATTATAATGAGCTGCATCTAAAGAGCACAATATTATAATGAGCTGCATTTGAAGAGGACAATATTATAATGAGCTGCATTGTAATGAGGACAATATTATAATGAGCTGCATCTAAAGATGACAATATTATAATGAGCTGCATCTAAAGAGGACAATATTAAAATGAGCTGCTTCTAATGAGGACAATATTATAATGAGCTGTATTTAAAGAGAACAATATTATAATGAGCTGCATTCTATTGAGGACAATATTATAATGAACTGCATCTGAAGAGGACAATATTATAATGAGCTGCATCTAATGAGGACAATATTATAATGAGCTGTATTTAAAGAGAACAATATTATAATGAGCTGCATTCTATTGAGGACAATATTATAATGAGCTGCATCTAAAGAGGACAATATTATAATGAGCTGCATTTGAAGAGGACAATATTATAATGAGCTGCATTGTAATGAGGACAATATTATAATGAGCTGCATCTAAAGAGGACAATATTATAATGAGCTGCATTGTAATGAGGACAATATTATAATGAGCTGCATTCTATTGAGGACAATATTATAATGAGCTGCATCTAAAGAGGACAATATTATAATGAGCTGCATCTAAAGAGGACAATATTAAAATGAGCTGCTTCTTATGAGGACAATATTATAATGAGCTGTATTTAAAGAGAACAATATTATAATGAGCTGCTTCTAATGAGGACAATATTATAATGAGCTGTATTTAAAGAGAACAATATTATAATGAGCTGCATTCTATTGAGGACAATATTATAATGAGCTGTATTGTAATGAGGACAATATTATAATGATAACAATATTATAATGAGCTGCATCTAAAGAGGACAATATTATAATGAGCTGTATTTAAAGCGAATATTATAATGAGCTGCATTCTAATGAGGACAAAATTATAATGAGGATAATATTATAATGAGCTGCGTCTAATGAGCTGCATCTAAAGAGGACAATATTATGAGGATAATATTATAATGAGCTGCATCTAATGAGGACAATATTATAATGAGCTGTAGTCTATTGAGGACAATAATATAATGAGCTGTATTCTATTGAGGACAATATTATAATGAGCTGCATTTAAAGAGGACAATATTATAATGAGCTGCATATAAAGAGGACAATATAATGAGCTGTATTTAAAGAGAACAATATTATAATGAGCTGCTTCTAATGAGGACAATATTATAATGAGCTGCATCGAAAGAGGACAATATTATAATGAGCTGTATTTAAAGAGAACAATATTATAAGGAGCTGTATTGTAATGAGGACAATATTATAATGATAACAATATTATAATGAGCTGCATCTAAAGAGGACAATATTATAATGAGCTGCATCTAAAGAGGACAATATTAAAATGAGCTGCTTCTAATGAGGACAATATTATAATGAGCTGTATTTAAAGAGAACAATATTATAATGAGCTGCATTCTATTGAGGACAATATTATAATGAGCTGCATCTGAAGAGGACAATATTATAATGAGCTGCATCTAATGAGGACAATATTATAATGAGCTGTATTTAAAGAGAACAATATTATAATGAGCTGTATTCTATTGAGGACAATATTATAATGAGCTGCATCTAAAGAGGACAATATTATAATGAGCTGCATTTGAAGAGGACAATATTATAATGAGCTGCATTGTAATGAGGACAATATTATAATGAGCTGCATCTAAAGAGGACAATATTATAATGAGCTGCATTGTAATGAGGACAATATTATAATGAGCTGCATTCTATTGAGGACAATATTATAATGAGCTGCATCTAAAGAGGACAATATTATAATGAGCTGCATCTAAAGAGGACAATATTAAAATGAGCTGCTTCTTATGAGGACAATATTATAATGAGCTGTAGTCTATTGAGGACAATAATATAATGAGCTGTATTCTATTGAGGACAATATTATAATGAGCTGCATCTAAAGAGGACAATATAATGAGCTGTATTTAAAGAGAACAATATTATAATGAGCTGCTTCTAATGAGGACAATATTATAATGAGCTGCCTTGAAAGAGGACAATATTATAATGAGCTGTATTTAAAGAGAACAATATTATAATGAGCTGCATTCTAATGAGGACAATATTATAATGAGGATAATATAATAATGAGCTGCATCTAATGAGGACAATATTATAATGAGCTGCATTCTATTGAAGACAATATTATAATGAGCTGCATCTAAAGAGGACAATATTATAATGAGCTGCATTGTAATTTATTTATTTATTTATATTGGATTTTACCAGGAAGGATACATTGAGATTTCTCTCATTTTCAAGTATGTTCTGGGTTCAAGAACATTGAATTGTTACAGAAATACAAAGTTACAGTTACAAGTACTTATACAGCGCCAACAAATTCCATAGCTCTTTACAATGGGGAAGCACAAACAGCAGACTTACATGATACAAGAGGAAATAAAACCCTGGTCGTCGGATAACTGTCCAGGTTATATATCACTTTAAACCAAAATCTCAGGCAGACATCCCATGAGCTTACACTCTAAAGGACTAGGGTAACTGAAACAAATGGGAGCAGAGGGAAGGTGAAACTGGTGGCCAGTAGAATATCATAGGGATTGCATGAAATGGACCAGATTGTTTTTGGGCTTAGTAAGGGTAATTAGGGAGAGAAGTGGAGACAGCTGGAAAGGATGCCTGACATTAGGGACCAGCCCTGGGTGGGTGGGTTGGTTGGGGCCGCAGAGGGAAGAAATGGTGGTAAGTCTGTGATGGAGTATGCTGTGGAAAGTGAATGAGGTTGGTGACAATGCAGATAGCCCCAATTAACAAAAATGTGGGGGAGGAGGGAAACACAAACAGATTTTTTCTATCTGAAATGGAGGGAGATTCAAAATACTTTAAAAGACTAGTCAGAAATTAATAAATGCAGACATAAAAATACATTTGCAAGATCATGGCAGCCTGGGGTATGATGTCGGATGCCTTGTTGAAATGGTGGATACCTTGAATGCTTGGTTCAGGGCTGCAGAGGGAAGAAATGGTGGGGAGTCTGTGATGGAGTATGCTGTGGAAAGTGAATGAGGACAATATTATAATGAGGACAATATTATAATGAGCTGCATCTAATGAGGACAATATTATAATGAGCTGCATTGTAATGAGGACAATATTATAATGATCTGCATTCTATTGAGGACAATATTATAATGAGCTGCTTCTAATGAGGACAATATTATAATGAGCTGCATTCTAATGAGGACAATATTATAATGAGCTGTAGTCTATTGAGGACAATATTATAATGAGCTGCATCTAAAGAGGACAATATTATAATGAGCTGCATTATAATGAGGGGCAGTTTTATAATGAGGGGCAGTTTTATAATGAGGATAGTATTATAATGAGGGGCAATATTATAATGAGGGGTAGTATCATAATGAGGGATAATATTATAATGAGGGACAGTCTTATAATGAGGGGTAGTTTTATGAGGATAGTATTATAATGAGGGGCAATATTATAATGAGGGACAGTATCATAATGAGGGAGTGTTATAATGAGGGGCAGTTTTATAATGAGGATAGTATAATAATGAGGGGCAGTTTTATAATGAGGATAGTATAATAATGAGGGTCAATATTATAATGAGGGATAGTATTATAATGAGGGAGAATGATATAATGAGGGACAGTATTATAATGTGGGATAATATCATTATGAGGGATAGTATCATAATGAGGGATAATATTATAATGAGGGATAATAGTATAATACTAACACTCATTATAATGAGGGATAATATTATAATGAGGGATAATATTATAATGAGGGGAAATATTATAATGAGGGACAGTATCATAATGAGGGACAGTATCATAATGAGGGGCAGTTTTATAATGAGGATAGTATTATAATGAGGGGCAATATTATAATGGCGGATAATATTATAATGAGGGATAATATTATAATGAGGATAATATTATAATGAGGGATAATATTATAATGAGTGTTATTATTATACGGAGGGATAATATTATAATGAGGGATAGTATCATAATGAGGGACAGTATTAAAACGCAGGGAAAGTATTATTATAAGGGCAGTATTCTAATGAAGGGTTTTATTATATGGGGAATGTATTACACTGCCCCTCATTATGACAATGTCTCTTTTTACTGTCTGATTTCTGTGTATAGAGGTCACATTCACAATTATCAAGGTTATTCAGAGACAGGTGAAAACCAGGAGAATGACTGGAGAAATGAACTTTCTAGGTCAAAATAGCCGATTTGGAAAGTGAGATAAATGGGAGAATTTTTCTGGTTTGGATATTTTGACCTAGAATGTTCACTTCTCCAGCCATTCTCCTGGTTTTCACCTCTCTCTGAATAACCCTGTATGCCTTCAGGGTCATTAACCCGGTTGTAATGACTCGGATATTATTAAATTGAGGTGACATTATTATGAGGGGCAGTATTAAAATGTGGACTGTATTATAATGAAGGGAACGTTTTATAATAAGGGGCAGTGTTACTTATAATAAAGGTCTGCTACAGCCGCGCTACTGAGCACTCGGAGCCCCCCTCAGCTAATCTTAAATTACTCACCCCCCTAACCCAGCTCCTTTTCTGCGGCTAGGCCCTTTGTTAGGGCTCCACTGCGAGTTAACCCTTGCTGAGCTAGCAGTGAGAGGCAACTCAGGGGCTCCTCTGCCTAAGGTGCTCCAGACCTTCAATAATGATGGGAAAGTTTTGTATTGAAGGGCTCTATATATATAAGTGTGAGATGTGTTCTAATGAAGGGGTGTATTATAAGGGAGATGTATTATTCTACCCCTCCTGAGGATAATGTCTATTTTTACTTTCTAATTTCTGTGTATGGAGGTCACATTCATAATTATAAAAGAAACTCCCAAAAGGCTCAAATATATAAACTATTCACAATAAAGAGCCGTGTAATGATAAACCAGTGACGTATGTTATAGCAATTAACTCGTCACCAGATATTTCAACAATGTTACTGAAGGATAATAAACAGTGTGTATAACATGTGTTATCTGTAATGCGGGTCCTATTACCTCCTTAACGCTAGCGTTACTGCTCAGCTATGTGATCGTTAGCGCTTGGTTAAGGTTAGGGTCAGGCGAACTCATTTTTCACGGACTGTGCGTACCTTTTTATGGAAGACGTGGTAGAGGTCACACGGTGCGCAATTACGGCCGTGATTTTTGACGGAGCTATAACAAAAAATGGACGTGATGTAGGCCAAACATGTGCAGCCTCTGACGTCTCCTAATCACACACACACGCCGCTATGCTGACGCAGCGCAATCTGTGTGTCAGTACTAGCGGTTTGACGTTCTTGCTAACCTGCGACCTTTTGCCACTTGCGTTGTGCGACCGCACTTCCGTGCGGCCGTACTTCGTGTGTGGGCCTTCGTTGGACGTTATTTGCTGCTACCACGGACGTACTAAAGTGCGGCTAAACGCACATGAACACTGCGTTCGTCTGACCCCAGCATAAGAGACTGTAAAGTGGATCCCCTATATTACATCCCGAACGCTAACGAGTTAAAAAACCTGTTAGTGCATCAGAGATTGCGTCCCTTCCTGTACTTTGCGCTTCCCATGTTAAGTATAGAGAGCGCAATCAGTAACTAGCGTTAGCATAAGTAAGGTGTTACAGAGTGCGAGCTCTAATTACCGCACCGCTACTAAGTAACACAATGCCCAATGTCAAACAGCAGTCGCCAAGGCCAGCAAGGTATCGGCATCAGAAGCGGAACTGCCGCAGGTGCAGAGGGAGCCATGGCACCCGGGTCCTTGAACCCTGAAGGGGTAAGGGGGCTCATTCTCCTGCACCTTTGCAGTGCACAGGGATTTAAGGGGGCTGGCAGCAGCAGAGGACCCTGACATGTCCCCCAAATCCCTTGCCTCCTCTGTCACTGTTGCCCCCCTGCACTCCCAGCAGCCTCTAGAGACAGATTGTGATTGGCAGCATATTAACTTGGAGCAGGCATTGTTAGGGACAGCCCAGGGGGTCCTCATAACCTCCTGGCAGAATCTTGTTGAGGACCCCTCAGCCTGCCCTGTGGTGAGATATGAGGTGTCTCTCTTCAGAGGCTGCAAGGTGTGCAGGGGCCCAGCAGGGAGAATGAGGTAAGGGATTTGGGGGACTGGTGGCCAGGATAAAGGGGGCTGAGGGAGGTTTGGGGACCTGGTGGCTAAACAGGGCAGGGGTTAGTGGAATGGTGGCTTATGGGGGGAGTTCTGAGGATCTGGTGGCTAATGGGGACAATGGCTGAGGTACCTGGTAGTTAAGAGGAGGGGGGTTAGGAGGTAATGGTTTATTTGTGGCTAAGGGGGCTGGAGTTTTGGGGACATAATGGTTAAGGGAGGCTGGATATTAAGAGGGACCTGGCAGCTGGGGGGGGGACGACCTGGCAGCTGGGGGGGGACCTGGCAGCTGGGGGGGACCTGGGCTAATGTGGCAATGGGGACATTGTGGCTAATGGGGGCTATAACAGGTTATGGGGACCTGGGTGTTTTATGTGGATAATAATGACAGTGCAAGCCATTAGTGAACAGAAGTCATGTTCTTAGAAGAGACCCACAGAACAGCACAGGAAACGCATCACAGGAAACAAGTGCCATAGAGATAAATCATAGAGTTGCATATAAACAAAACATAACACTCATAACATCTCCCTCTTAATATTAATAAATGATCATTGTGAAATTTAGATGAATCCTTGTAATAACATATTTACAGGTTAAGTCTTTTGGGTGGTTGTGAATGTCTCCCACTGCGGGTGAAGACTGGCCCTCGTTTTATACAGAGTTTCTCAGCCCTCTCAGAGGTTACTGGGCTCTTCTCACCACTTACTGGCATGCTCTGCCATTCACTCCCGTCCGATATATCCGCTTGCTCCGGACTGTCCGCAGTATTAGTCTGTGGCATCATCTCTGCACATTCCTTACTGCCAATTGGTGAATTTGCCTTTGCATTACCAGGCGAGTCTGGCCTGACAACTGGATAATGTGAATCCGGCTTTTCGGCCACACGCAGATCCACACGATTGCGACCATAGAGATAAATCATAGAGTTGCATATAAACAAAACATAACACTCATAACACTGGGCTGGGGGGGGGATGGGGGGTTTTGGGATGTTATGGGGGAACTGCTGACTTAAAGGCACTGGGGGGGATTCTAAGGATTTATGTATTTACATTAACCCTTTGCCGTCGGGCGGGTTGTGCCAGAGGAATTTAACGTCCACTGCTGCAGCAGGCCCCTCCTCCGGCCTGCCTAGCTGCTGGCACGCGGCATCTGATGGGCGGGGCCCATTGAAGTCAGCAGGGCCCACCCAATGTGGGAACGGCATAGTACGCCCCCCCCTGGCAGGAAAGTGTTAAATATGAAAATAATTAAAAAACACATTTTATCTCAAATATTTGTGTACCTGGTGTAGGGGAGAGGGGGGGATCCAGGGCGAGTTGAGGGGGAGGTTGTTGGGGGGTGAGTAGATTTTACAGGGGTACCCCTTTCATTTGTCCAGTAAGAGGCCCCAGGATTTCTGATTGCTGCTCTGCTCTGTCCTACACACTGCACATTACTGTGAGTTTTTTTTGCTGTGGAGCTCTGTGATACGCTCATACATACCGCACATTACTGTGAGATTATTGCTGTGGAGCTCTGTGATACGCTCATACATACCGCACATTACTGTGAGGTTTATTGCTGTGCAGCTCTGTGATACGCTCATACACACCGCACATTACTGTGAGATTATTGCTGTGGAGCTCCGTGATACGCTCATACACACCGCACATTACTGTGAGGTTTATTGCTGTGGAGCTCTGTGATACATTAAAAGGCATTAAAAGGTGAATTCACTCTTTGGATGAAAACATCATTTTACCACTTTATAAATCAATGGTCAGACGCACCTTGAATATATCGTGTGATTCCCACACCTGTTTTATATAAAGATATTATGATGCCAGAAAAAGTGCAGAGACACAACTAAATGAATAAGGGGAATGGAAGATTTATAGCGCCTTAGAGGAGACTTTATATAAATATATACAGGGCCTTAGAGGGATCTGATGACTTTATATAAATATATACGGGGTCATTATAAACCATTGTCTGGAAACCTATTCAATCATAGGTCTATACACAGGACATGGGGTCACCCATTTACACTGGACAAAAGGAAATTTAGCCTAAAGCATAGGAAGGGTTATTTTACGGTGAGAACAATAAAGCTGTGGAATTCTCTGCCTGTTGAGGTGGTTGGGTCAGAGTCTGTACAGACTTTTAAAAAACGACTGGATGACTTCCTGCAGACACAGAATATTAAGGGTTAAGCAGCGACTGGATGACTTCCTGCAGACACAGAATATTAAGGGTTATAATATTTAATTTGTGGGTAAAAGCTTCCTGATCCAAGGAGAAATCTGACGCCATCTGGGGTCAAGAAGGAATGTTTCCCAGTGTGTTACATATTGGCGAGCGCTTCAGACTGGGGTTTTTTTGCTTCTTTTGGATCAACAGTAGTAGGTGACGTGTGAAAGGCTGAACCCGATGGACGCACGGCTTGTTTCAGCCTATATAACTATGTAACTAAGTAGTTAAGCACAGCTAGACGCTGCAGTTAACTGATACGGCTTCTGCAGAATCTGCAGAATTTAACAGGCCCTAAAAAAAAAAATAATCAGACACTCACCTCTGATACCTCGGCAAGAACGGTAGTCCTCAATCTCCCTCTGTGATCACACTGTGGCCATTCACGATCTTGCAAGAGCGAGCGGCCCGGCAGCACAAGCCTCCATGGAGTCATATGCAGGGCCAGATTAAGATCTCTATGGGCCTGGAGCTGACGATTTTGGTGGCTTTTTTTGGAATTTATTTAAAATATATTTTAGGTTATTTAATAGTTCACATATGGATATATCTAACCAGGCAGATACATTTCCATTCAGATTTCAATCTTTACAGTGTGTAACATATTTTTTTCACATTTTATCCAAACCATTGTGATTATATATTCTATAGGGAATGCTTGTTAAAAAAAATTGAAATGGGAGCCTGTTACTGCATTTTTCGGAGAAAATGTAAAATTTTAATTAAAAAAAATTGAAAATAAAATGAAATATTTCCTTGTGTTTTGGAGGATGATGTTTTATGAATAATATGACTATGTATACAACACTGACCTGGCTCCCAGCGTGGGAAATGAGAATGGGAGTAATGGCAGTGGTATTGCTCATTTCATACGTGACAAATGGACAATACCATCGCTTAATAACTAAAAGCAAGCAAGTAAAAAAAGGTTTTGGTTTTCTTTTTAGATTTTACACGGTCATGTGTGGTATCATTGCAAAGGCCAGACTCTGACCTGTCCAATGACACCTCCCTGGACCTTGTGAAGTGTAAAGATTAGTGACGGAGGGTTCCAAAGTCAGCCCGAGTGCACTTCGCTGCAGACAGTGCCGCGATTTAGGTTTTAGACGTAACAATTCGTAATAGCAAATTGTACCATCACCTCCACACTTGTTGGTGACATGAGAAATGAGATGGTGAGCTACTGCAGTATAGTTGTTCCCTTTATAATTGAAAAGTGAAAAATATTACTGCGCTAGAAAGAAAAAGAAAAAAATAAAGAAATATTTATTATTTTTATTGTTACAGAATACCTGGTCATGCTCTGGCCTTTCCAGTGATACCTGACATGACCCTGTAGCTGCTATGGAGTTGGAGATATAGGGGTCCAAATGCCAATCAATGCAGACATACAGGGTAATTCAAAGAGATTCGAAAAGTCAGCGCACGTTCGGTGACTTTTCGTTCTCTTCAATTCGGTTCCTTTTGCCGATCCCATTTCGGTGACCCTGCGGTGTATTCAGCAAGCATCACAGGGTCCCCGAATTGCAGGGAAAAGCTACCGCAAACCCGACGAAAACGAACCGCAAAACCCACCGAATGCACGCCGAAACCCGCAAAAACATCTGGATTAACCTGCGAAAACCACGGAAAAACCCGAGCAGGAGGCGATCACACACAGCGAAGCCGCCGGAAAAAGCCGACACCGCAGACAGAGTGAAGTGAATAAATTAGAAAAACAGTTTGCTAGAATGTTTGAAAAGTGAAACGCTGTTTGCAAAGAAACTACTGAGCGAAAATGTCTGAAATTTACATAAAATCCAATGAATGATAATAAAAAGGCTGTTACAGAAAAAAGAAGTAAACTTAAAAAAATCGGACTTTTAAAAAAAAAATCCAGAAAAATGCTTAAAATATCCTAAAAAATCTATAAATAAAGAGACTCTTTACTGCAGAATTTTATAATAAACGGTTTATTAGATATTGAATTAAAACCGGAATATTTTTAACATTGAAGCCTATGGGATTCTCCTGAATAAACCTGCCGAATGAAACCACCGAATGGCAGGACATTAGGGGAACCTTTCACTGCTGGTTTGTGTTCTCTGAATAGATGAAGCATTGCTTCTCTATGGGGATTTCACTGCCGTCGAACAGGCACCGAACAGGCACCGTATGTGCAGGCAATTCACCAGGATTTGGCGAATTGCCTGCTCTCTGGATAGCCGAATGTCCAGGAAAGGTAACTGAACCCTGATTTTCACTGCTACGTTACCTTTCTCCAGCAATTTGGATCTCTTTGAATAACCCTGATAGAGATCCTTTCTCTGTGCCTATTCTGGGACATGGGCCTGGAGCTGCTGCTCCATCAGCCCCTATGTTAATCCGGCCCTGGTCATATGGACTCCAGGAGGTGATACTTGCAGTGGTGCAGCAGGGCAGCGCCGCATTATGGGGTGAGGTGCTGAATCTGTGCCTGCTCCGTAATATGCTGCTAAAATGGGGATGCTAAGGGGAAACCTGCAGGCGCACATTATCCACGGTTTAGGCTGGGGTCAGACCAGCGCACTTCTAACGTGCGTTCTGGCGCACTTAATTACGGCCGCACTAGCAGCAAATGACGGGCAATATTCGAAGTATGGTCGCACAAAAGTCCGGCCGCGCAACGCAAGTGGAATTTGAACGCATTATTTAGGGAACGCAGAACCGTTAGTACTGACGTACAGAGTGCGCTGCGTCCGCATAGCGGTGTGTGTGCGTGATTAGGAGACGTCAGACGCTGCTCATGTCCGGCCAACATAACGTCCAGACACCCAAAGTTTCCTGATTTGGATCCGTAAAAAATCACGCACAAAAATTGTGCATCGTATGACCGTTTTCGCGCATTCCGTGAAAAAATACGTCAATGCATTCGGACGCACCTTTTGACGTTCGTGTATAAATGCTTTGGTTTGACCCCAGCCTTAGTGCCCCACATACACACACACAGGGTTATTCAGAGAAAGATGAAAACCAGGAGAATTGACAGGAGAATGAAAAATCTAGACCAAATAGCCAATTTGGAAAGTGAGATAAATGGGAGAATTTTTCTGATTTGGCTATTTTGACCTAGAATTTTCACTTCTCCTGAGGTTCACCTTTCTTTGAATAGACCCTACAATCATTTCAGAGTTACTCAAGTAATATATACTGTATATAGTGCGTTATTCATTGAGTGACGCTGCAGTGTTTGTGCGTTACAGATAACACGTTACACGCATTGTTTATTATCCTTCAGTAACATTGCTGAAATATCTGGTGACGATACATGTCGTCTTTACGTGGTTACTGTTACGCGGCTCTTCATTGTGAATCGTTTATATATTTGCTATATCTTTTGTTACATATTGTGTGTTGTTACATTTGAGGGTTTAAGGTTCCGCACGTGGCGCGGACAGAGGCTGAATCTTCCTGTACTCCGCCATTATCGGACACACACACACACACACGCACGCACGCACGCACACACACACGCGCATACACACACGCGCACACGCACGCACACACACGCACACGCACACGCACACATACACACATACACACATACACACATACACACACATACACACACACACACACACACATACACACATACACACACATACACACATACACACATACACACACACACACACACGCACACACATACACACGCACACACACACACACACGCACACGCACACATACGCACACGCACACATACACACACACACACATACACACACATACACACACATACACACATACACACACATACACACATACACACACATACACACATACACACATACACACACACACACGCACACATACACACACACACACATACACACACACACGCACACACACACACATACACACACATACACACACACACACACACACACACTGTATTATTGACACTGGTTTTGGGTATGTTCATATTATGTCTCCGGGATCATTAACCCCTGCTGGTCTCAGGCTCTCTCACCATTTCTATTATTATCACTTGTTTATGCCACAAAAAAGGCATTTCTGTGTAAAGGTCTGGGTGGATCCTCTGGGGACGCTGAGCATTATGGGATCTGCAGTTCCGTATCTCATGTGTCGAAATCTTGAACGGACGCCGTGTTTTGTCCAGAACGCATCACCCCAACAACGGGGACTGCGCACAGACGTGATGTGTGACATGGTGAAACTCCCTGCGCGTGACATGCAGCGTGACAACATAACGCGTGAAATCACAGGGAACAGAGCTCATACACGCGGCGGCTCCACGTGACGGGTCACACGTGTTCAATGAAAGTAGAGATAGATCCCCCGTGTGCGTCCCCGAGTCACGACGCGCCATGGACGCGGATATATAGTGAGAAGTGACTGCGCAATAATGCTGAAAAACGGGAATATCGGAAAGTATTGCGGCACGTGTGCAGCTGTGACATCATACGTACATCATGCACAAGGATCGGCCGAATATCCAGCCACTTCCCCCTCACAATGGACACAGTCTGCGAACGCCGCAGCGACACGAGCCACGAGGGGATTATTTTCATATTTTTGCTTCTTAGAAAATCTATGAATAATCTGTTTATAAAAGCAGGTGAAAGTGCGACGCTGCGAGAAAATACCACGGGGCTTATTCACTAAACTGGGAACCACCAGAATTGGCAAAGAATTTGTGTGTTTTAGACCAAACGGATGAAATGTAAAATATAGCAACTCTGGAGAATTTCATGAAAACTCCACAATTTTCCACATTCCTCGTTTATTCGGGGGGGGGGGGTTATCCTCGTCTCCCCGGCCGCTCTGGATTCCACCCCCTGAGCTCGGCGAGACGCGTGTAACTGCTTGGTATGTGAAGGCGCAGACATTACACTCGTGTCACCGGGCAGATAGAGGCACCGGAACAGGTTAATCCAGAGCCGGTCCCCGTCAGGAATTCATTAATTACACAATGTGTTAATCCCACGCGGCCTATAGATAGAGCCTGATCAGGATGTGACCAACACGTAGCTCCGCCCACTGCGTGCATTCATCCTGACAGTCTGTCACATGATAAACGCGCGTCATATAACCACATACATCTCTTATCCCCTTCTGTTCTGAGCACTTTCTGCAATAGAAAATCTTTTACATCTTTTTATGTGAAACGTGCTGTGTGGTGTGCAGTGTTTCGCGCAGTGTATCGTGTTGTGTGCAGTGCTTCGCGCAGTGTATCGTGTTGTGTGCAGTGCTTCTCGCAGTGTATCGTGTGGTGTGCAATGTATCATGTGGTGTGCAGTGTATCGTGTGGTGTGCAATGTATCATGTGGTGTGCAGTGTATCGTGTGGTTGCAGTGCGTCGCGCAGTGTATCGTGTGGTGTGCAATGTATCATGTGGTGTGCAGTGTATCGTGTGGTGTGCAGTGTGGTGTAAAGTGTATCTTGCTGTGTGGTGTGCAGTGCATCGCGCAGTTTATCGTGTGGTGTGCAGTGCTTCTCGCAGTGTATCGTGTGGTGTGCAGTGTGTTGTGCAGTGTATCGTGTGGTGTGTAGTGCATCGTGCAGTGTATCGTGTGGTGTGCAGTGTATCGTGTGGTGTGCAGTGTATCTTGCTGTGTGGTGTGCAGTGCGTTGCGCAGTGTATCGTGTGGTGTGCAGTGCTTCTCGCAGTGTATCGCGTGGTGTGCAGTGTGTTGTGCAGTGTATCATGTGGTGTGTAGTGCATCGCGCAGTGTATCGTGTGGTGTGCAGTGTATCGTGTGGTGTGAAGTGTATCGTGTGGTGTGAAGTGTATCTTGCTGTGTGGTGTGCAGTGCGTTGTGCAGTGTATCGTTTGGTGTGCAGTGCTTCTCGCAGTGTATCGTGTGGTGTGCTTCGTGCAGTGTATCGTGTGGTGTGCAGTGCTTCGCGCAGTGTGTCGTGTGGTGTGCAGTGCTTCTCGCAGTGTATCGTGCGGTGTGTAGTGTATCGCGCAGTGTATCGTGTGGTGTGCAATGTATCATGTGGTGTGCAGTGTATCGTGTGGTGTGAAGTGTATCTTGCTGTGTGGTGTGCGTTGCGTAGTGTATCACGTGGTGTGCAATGCTTCGCACAGTGTATCGTGTGGTGTGTAGTGCGTCGTGCAGTGTATTGTGTGGTGTGCAGTGCTTCGCGCAGTGTATCGTGTGGTGTGCAGTGCTTTGCGCAGTGTATCATGTGGTGTGCAGTGTTTCGCGCAGTGTATCGTGTGGTTGCAGTGCTTCGCGCAGTGTGTCGTGTGGTTGCAGTGCCTCGCGCAGTGTATCGTGTGGTGTGCAATGTATCATGAGGTGTGCAGTGTTGTGTGAAGTGTATCTTGTTGTGTGGTGTGCAGTGCTTCGTGCAGTGTATCGTGTGGTGTGCAGTGCTTCGCACAGTGTATCGTGTGGTGTGCAGTGCTTCTCGCAGTGTATTGTGTGGTGTGCAGTGTGTCGCGCAGTGTATCGTTTGGTGTGCAGTATCATGTGGTGCGCAGTGTATCATGTAGTGCTTGGTGTGCAGTGTGTCATGCAGTGTGGTGTGGATTGGACAGTATGGTGTGTAGTGCAGCCTGTAGTTCAGCGCAGTGTGCAGCGTCCAGTGTAGTGTTCAGTACAGAGTGCTGCAGGCCATTCAGTGCAGCGGGAAGTGTGGTGTTGAGTGCAGTGTGCAGCACATCGTTCAGTGCAGTGTGTATTATGGCGTTCAGAGCATGGTGTAGTGCATTGTTCAGAGCAGGGTGCAGTGTGGCATCCAGTGCAGGGTGCAGTGTGGCATCCAGATCATGGTGCAGTGCGGCGTTCAGAGCAGCGTGCAGTGCAGTGTTCAGAGCAGGGTGCAGTGCGGCATTCAGATCATGGTGCAGTGTGTCGTTCAGACCAGTGTGCAGTGCGGTGTTCAGAGCATGGTGCAGTACATCGTTCAGAGCAGGGTGCAGTGCGTCGTTCAGAACAGGGTGCAGTGCGGTGTTCAGAGCAGGGTGTAGTTCGGTGTTCAGTGCAGTGCGCGTTCAGTGCAAGGTGTAGTGCGGCATTCAGAACAGGGTGCAGTGCGGCATTCAGAACAGGGTGCAGTGCGGCGTTCAGAGCAGGTTGAAGTGCGGCGTTCAGAGCATGTGCATTGCGGTGTTCAGATTAGGGTGCAGTGTGGCATTCACAGCATGTGCAGTGCGGCGTTCAGATCAGGGTGAAGTGCGGCGTTCAGATCATGGTGCAGTGCTTCGTTCAGTGCAGGGTGCAGTGTGTCGTTCAGAACAGGGTGCAGTGTGGCGTTCAGAGCAGGGTGTAGTGCTGTATTCAGTGCAGTGCGGCGTTCAGTGTCAGGGTGCAGTGCGGCGTTCAGATCATGGTGCAGTGCGGCGTTCAGAGCAGGGTGCCTGCGGCGTTCAGAGCATGGTGAAGTGCGGTGTTCAGAGCAGGGTGCAGTGCAGCATTCAGAGCAGGGTGCAGTGCGGCGTTCAGAGTAGGGTGCAGTGCGGTGTTCAGAGCAGGGTGAAGTGCGGCTTTCAGAGCATGGTGCAGTGCAGCATTCAGAGCAGGGTGCAGTGCAGCGTTCAGAGCAGGGTTGCAGTGCAGCGTTCAGAGTAGGGTGCAGTGCGGCGTTCAGAGCATGGTAAAGTGCGACGTTGAGAGCATGGTGCAGTGTGGTGTTCAGAGCATGGTGCAGTGTGGTGTTCAGAGCATGGTGCAGTGTGGTGTTCAGAGCAGGGTGTAGTGCGGCGTTCAGAACAGGGTGAGCGCATTAAAGAAGCGATTTTCATGGTTTCAAGATATCTTACTGTTTCTGAACATAGACGCAGCAGAGCGCGGAGACGCAGCAGAGCGCGGAGACGCCGCAGAGCGCGGAGGCCGGAGCTGACACCTGTTTGCAGCTGTCATATGTCACATCCACATTACCCGATGACATAAAGGGGGTTATTCACTAAACGCTGACATTCACTACATGCTAAAATTACAGTGAACTCCAGTGAAGGGAAATCTAACACTGACCGTTACTGCAAATAATGGTGAACATTGGCCTCAGCCTCTCGTAAAACGAGTGACCTGCGTCTGCGCTAAGCGCGTCCTGCCGCTGTTTGTGACCAGGAATGAACCGCCAGGATTTTAATGCAACGAGTTCTACAGAGCCCTGATAGAGACAAGGTGCACACGACCAGCGGGGCCTGAGGAGCCACCGGAGGCGGAGGAGCCTGAGGATGTGGAGGGGCCTGAGGAGACGGAAAGGCCTGAGGAAGCAGAGGGGCCTGAGGAGGCGGAGGGGCCTGAGGAGCCTGCGGGACCAGTGTAGCCTGAGGAGGGGGTGGGGCCTGAGGGGCCAATGGAGCCTGAGGAGTCAGTGGGGCCTGTGGACACGAGGCTCCACTACACAATACCAAATTACAGCACATCACTGGGAGCCGCCAAATCTGAGCAAACACATTTTAGGCCAATATTGCCCATAAATGGCCAAAATAGCTGTATTTGTCCATAATTTGCTGAAAGTGTTTCCTGTTTTGGTGAATGAAAATGATGTGTGCAGCCTGTGCCGCCGCTGGCACTGTAACTGCATTTCCCATGATGCTCAGCGAGCCGCGCACACATGTTTACTCTGGCTTTAATCTGACTTTATCATCAGTCGTACATGTGAGGTAATTATAATGATCTCATCACACGAGGTGACAGCAGAATGACATCATTAGATTCCACAGCCGCCAATCAGAGGACAGGACATTCCAGATATTCCAGAGAAATGCCAGTCATGCCACATGGCCAGGGAGATCACCTGACTCACCTGCCGCCCGGAGCCACAAAACTGAAGCGAGTTTATGACATCAGACGCCACGTGAACAAAACCCTCAATGTATGAAGGTTTCCACTCCATGTTTATTCATAGCGCCTCCTGTATGAGGGACAGGGCGCCTCCTGTATGAGGGACGGGGCGCCTCCTGTATGAGGGACGGAGCGCCTCCTGTATGAGGGACGGGGCGCCTCCTGTATGAGGGACAGAGCGCCTCCTGTATGAGGGACGGAGCGCCTCCTGTATGAGGGACAGAGCGCCTCCTGTATGAGGGACGGGGCGCCTCCTGTATGAGGGACGGGGTGCCTCCTGTATGAGGGACGGGGCGCCTCCTGTATGAGGGACAGAGCGCCTCCTGTATGAGGGACGGGGCGCTTCCTGTATGAGGGACGGAGCGCCTCCTGTATGAGGGACGGGGCGCCCCCTGTATGAGGGACGGGGCACCTCCTGTATGAGGGACGGGGGCCTCCTGTATGAGGGACGGGGCGCCTCCTGTATGAGGGACGGGTTGCCTCCTGTATGAGGGACAGAGCGCCTCCTGTATGAGGGACGGAGCGCCTCCTGTATGAGGGACGGGGCGCCTCCTGTATGAGGGACGGGGCGCCTCCTGTATGAGGGACGGGGTGCCTCCTGTATGAGGGATGGGGCGCCCCCTGTATGAGGGACGGGGTGCCTCCTGTATGAGGGACGGGGCGTCTCCTGTATGAGGGACAGAGCGCCTCCTGTATGAGGGACAGAGCGCCTCCTGTATGAGGGACGGGGGGTCTCCTGTATGAGGGACGGGGCGCCTCCTGTATGAGGGACGGGGCGTCTCCTGTATGAGGGACGGGGGGTCTCCTGTATGAGGGACGGGGGGTCTCCTGTATGAGGGACGGGGAGCCTCCTGTATGAGGGACGGGGCGCCTCCTGTATGAGGGACGGGGTGCCTCCTGTATGAGGGATGGGGCGCTCCCTGTATGAGGGACGGGGTGCCTCCTGTATGAGGGACGGGGCGTCTCCTGTATGAGGGACAGAGCGCCTCCTGTATGAGGGACAGAGCGCCTCCTGTATGAGGGACGGGGGGTCTCCTGTATGAGGGACGGGGCGCCTCCTGTATGAGGGACGGGGCGTCTCCTGTATGAGGGACGGGGGGTCTCCTGTATGAGGGACGGGGGGTCTCCTGTATGAGGGATGGGGGTCTCCTGTATGAGGGACGGGGTGTCTCCTGTATGAGGGACGGGCGCCTCCTGTATGAGGGACGGGGCGTCTCCTGTATGAGGGACGGGGTGTCTCCTGTATGAGGGACAGGGCGCCTCCTGTATGAGGGACGGGGCGTCTCCTGTATGAGGGACGGGGTGTCTCCTGTATGAGGGACGGGGTGTCTCCTGTATGAGGGACGGGGCGCCTCCTGTATGAGGGACGGGGGGTCTCCTGTATGAGGGACGGGGCGCCTCCTGTATGAGGGATGGGGCGCCTCCTGTATGAGGGACGGGGCGCCTCCTGTATGAGGGACGGGGCGCCTCCTGTATGAGGGATGGGGCGCCTCCTGTATGAGGGACGGGGTGTCTCCTGTATGAGGGACAGGGTGTCTCCTGTATGACGGACGGGGTGTCTCCTGTATGAGGGACGGAGCGCCTCCTGTATGAGGGACGGGGTGTCTCCTGTATGAGGGACGGGGCGCCTCCTGTATGAGGGACGGAGCGCCTCCTGTATGAGGGACGGAGCGCCTCCTGTATGAGGGACGGGGCGCCTCCTGTATGAGGGACGGGGCGCCTCCTGTATGAGGGACGGAGCGCCTCCTGTATGAGGGACGGGGTGTCTCCTGTATGAGGGACGGGGTCCTGTATGAGGGATGGGGTGCCCCCTGTATTTTAGCAGGAGTTTCTTTCCTCGCTCAGATCATGGAATTCTCTGAGGTAATTTCAGCACAATTCGGCGGTTTTTGCAGACGTATGATAACTGCTTCTGCGACTCCATCTTTGTCAAAATATGGAGACCATTCGCTAAATAGTGAATTCACCGTATTTTTGGCGAAATGGAATCATACCCCGCTGCGTAAAGTGCGAGTAAAGGGGGCCCACCTCCCCTCGATTACATAGAAACATAGAAAATGTCGGCAGATAAGAACCTTTCGGCCCATCTAGTCGCCCAATTACATGGATACTTTACCTTACGTTACAGCTGACCTCACGCAAATGTACCAGTTTAGAGACTCCCTGTGGTCAAATTTCAAGGGTACTGGTTCCACGAACGATCATTGTGAATATCGAAAATGCCGGAATAAATGCACAAAACAAATGAAAATGGCTAAAGCCAAATACTTCAATGAAAATTTAAACAATAACATATCAAACCCTAGAAATTTTTGGAAAATCATAAGTAACATACAAGCACCCCCTGTCCACTCCCAACCAGCTGCTGTAAAAGTAAACAACCAAACTGTACAACACTAGTGATGAGCTGAACACCCATGTGTTCGGTTCGTATTCGAACGGCCGAAATGTTCGAATACGAACTTGAACACAATGTTAATCAATGGGGGCTGAACCCGCAAAATGTGTTCACAGCTCTCCTAAATGTACCGGCGGCTTCAATATTGAGCCCTGATTCAAAATTGAGCCCTGATTGGGCAAAGTCCAGGTCAGGTGCAGGACTTTGCCCAATCAGAGCTCAGCATGAAGATGAGGCGTGGGGCAGAGCTTTAACCAAGCTCTGATTGGTTAAAGTCGGTGCAAGACTTTAACCAATCAGTTTGGTTAAAGCTCATCTTCATGCTGAGCTCTGTTTGGGCAAAGTCCTGCACCTGACCTGGACTTTTCCCAATCAGGGCTCAATATTGAATTAGAGACCTGATTGGGCAAAGTCCAGGTCAGGCGCAGGACTTTTGCCCAATCAGATCATTTAGCATGAAGACATGGGGCAGAGGAGCCATGGCCAGACGGACCGGAGGAGCTGATGGACCGGGAAACAGGAGGCTGGGACAGATGCAGGACAGGTGAGTTACGGGGGCCAGGGGCCGCAGCCACAAGTCTCCAAAATGTACCGGCAGCCGCCGATACATTTAGGAGACCTGTGGACGCATTTTTTATTATGGAATGTCCGCGGTTGAACAAACTGCAAACATCCCATAATATTCGACGTTCGCCCATCCCTATACAACCGAACGCCCATCCCTATACAACACCCCCTAGATGTAGCAAATGTCTTTAATAATTATTTTGTTGGATGCGCCACCACCCTGATTGCTAAGCTAGGTAATGACACGCAATCAGAAAGGCCGCACACAGCAGGTCAGGCCCCACCAACTGTGCAAAGACCCTGTAACACAGAGAAATTCTGTTTTAGACCAGTGCCTGTCAGTGTCATCACTAAACTTCTCCGTAACCAAAAAATGAAATACCAGTCTGGACCTGATCAAATACCAGCAATGCTGCTGAAAATCAGTGCGCCGGCAATTGCAAATCCTGTCGCAACCCTAATCAATGAATCACTGGCAACTGAATACATACACGAAATCTGGAAGACTGGAAAAGTGGTACCTATCCATAAAAGTGGAGACAATACTTTGGTATCTAACTACCGCCCGATATCATTGCTCCCTGTAATGTCAAAAATTCTGGAAAAATGTGTCTACACACAATTACATGATTATTATCAATATCAAAACTATTTAACCCCAGATCAATCCGGCTTCCGTCCAAATCATTCAACTACAACTGCCCTTTTAAAAGTCTGCAATGATATCCAGGCTGGGATGAAACAAGGAAACTTAACTGGAGCATCTTCCTTGATTTTGCCAAGGCCTTTGACACAGTAGACCACGGCATCCTATTGCAAAAACTTAAAAACTCCGGTATTGGTGATCGCACGCTAACCTGGTTTCAATTAGTGATGAGCCGAACACCCCCATGTTCGGTTCGCATTCGAACTCGAACAATTTCAAAAGTTCGGGTTCGAACGCGAACACGATTCAAACTCAATGCAAGTCAATGGGACTCGAACGTTCGAATTTTAGAGTGCCCTCCAAGAGGGCATATATGCAAGATATTTGCCATAAAAGGTGTAAGGGGGTCCGGGTAGTGCCCTGGGGAACAGGAAACAAGGACAAAAAGTTTTAAAAAAAAGTTTTTAAAGGAACAGCGAGTTTTCCATGAAATAAAGGTTAAGAATAAAAACGAAAAATTCCTTCAAATATCGTGCCTAGGAGGTCCCCATAACCTGTCGGTGAAGTGGCGGGTTTCTAGGATGTATAGAAACATTTAAAAACAAAAAAAATGACGTTTCAAAAGACGGTAAATGCTTTTCCTTTAATCTATTCATAAACAACTGCTTGGGGCGGCAGCCTGTATGAAAAGAGGAGACGTTTTAGGATACGCAGAACAAGTTTAGTGATTTTTTTGGGCTAAATTATGGTGAAACATATGCAGGCTTTGGATGAAAGTAACAATAGGTGCTTTAAAATTGGGCCTTTAGTGTCGGCAACAGTGCCGTCACACCGTAACCCCTCTGTGGTATTGTGGAAGAGTGCAGGGTTGGACCCTGCGGTCAAATATTAAAATGATATGAATCTGGTACAGGCGTCAGTGCACCCAAATATTGTGCCTTTGGTGGCAGCTAGTGCCTTCACACCGTAACCCCTCTGTGGTATTGTGGAAGAGTGCAGCGGTGGTCCCTGCGGTCCAATATTAAAATGATATGAATCTGGTATAGGCGTGATATGAATCTGGTAGTGGCAGTGCACCCAAATATAAGGCCTTTGGTGCCAGCTAGTGCCGTCACAATGTAACCCCTCTGAGGTATTGTGGAAGAGTGCAGGGGTGGAGGTTTTGGTAATGCAGAAGAGATCCCCGATCTATTCAGTTACGTCAGCATCAGGGGATTGATAGCTGCTGATCCAGGACTGATTCATTTTTTATAAATGTCAGCCGGTCTACAGAGTCGGTGGACAGACGCACTCTTTTGTCTTTGACAAAACCTCAAGCAGCACTGAACGTCCTTTCAGAAAGCACGCTGGATGAAGGGCAACCTAGTAGCTGCATAGCATATTGGTTAAGTTCTGGCCAGTGATCCAATCTCATCTCAGTAAGCCAGTGGATCATCTGCTGTAAAGGTATCCAGGTCTGTCCTTGCCCCTAGGTAGTCCTGCACCATATGGTGAAGACGCTGGCAATGGGTGCCTACATTTGACGTCCCTGGGCGTCGTGGACTAAAAAAAAATCAAAAAGGCATCAGTCAAGCGGCCCCGGCCTTCACCGCTCTTCCTCTGATCATCCGCAGCCTCAGAAGCACCTGTGCACCTGTGTCATCACTTGGTAACCTACCAGTGCCTGGAAAGGTGTTACACAAGTGTCGCTTTAGAGCGTACTCAAGTTCTTTCATCCTGTCCTCCCTCTGTGCGGGCAGGATGAGCTCTGCAACTTTACCCTTGTATTTGTGGATGTCACGGTGGCCCATGTCTGGGGAAATGTTGCACCTTCGCCCCATGTCCAGGGAAATGTTGCACCTTCGCCCCATGTCTGGGGAAATGTTGCACCTTCGCCCCATGTCCAGGGAAATGTTGCACCTTCGCCCCATGTCCGGGGAAATGTTGCACCTTCGCCCCATGTCTGGGGAAATGTTGCACCTTCGCCCCATGTCCGGGGAAATGTTGCACCTTCGCCCCCTGTCTGGGGAAATGTTGCACCTTCGCCCCATGTCTGGGGAAATGTTGCACCTTCGCCCCATGTCCGGGGAAATGTTGCACCTTCGCCCCATGTCTGGGGAAATGTTGCACCTTCGCCCCATGTCTGGGGAAATGTTGCACCTTCGCCCCATGTCCGGGGAAATGTTGCGGCCGTCACAGCAGCTGATATCCAGAAAGCCTTATTCCAGGGTACTGTGTACTACAGGACAGGGAATGGTGCTGCTCGCGAAATCAGATGCAACATGCAGGAAGGACAACCAATCGCAGCACATGACCAGCTATCCTATAGCAGAGCAGGGCGTCTCCTCTGAGCACCAATAGGTAGTGCTGTGGCTCTATTTAAAGGGCTTCCTTTCTCTTAGCAAGTTGCCCTAGTGTGGTTCCTGTTACTCCTAGTGCCTTGTTGTTATTTCTTGATTCCTATTCTGACTGATTTCCTGGTTTATACGATCCCGGCTTGTCTCGACTTCCCTGTATTCTGGCGCCCTGATTTCTGGCATAATATAACGGACCTCTATTTCCTTAACCACTGCCTATGTGTGTTTTGTTGGTTTGCCCTGCTTAACCCGGCCATTATTAAGGACCGGCTAGCTAGAGCATTGTGGGTTACTTTATTCCGCAGGTTGTTTTTCTTTGCACTCCACCACTTTATTTGTGTTCGTCATTCTCAGTATTACTGACCATAACCTGGCCATTTCTAAGGACCGGTTGGTCAGGGTCTGTTGGCCTACAGTCTGCAAGCGGGGTTACCCGATCCTGACAGTGGATCAAGAAGGCTTGCCAACCAGTAATGATCCCTCTCCTTGATAGCACGAATCCTGGGGTACTTTAGCAGGCTTTGCAGGATAAGGGAGCCCATGCAGCATAGGTTGGAGGTGGCATTAGCTTCTGAGTCTTCCTGGTCAATGAGGATGACCCCATCGTGCACTTCCTCCTCCCAGCCACGTACCAGTCCTTGGGTTTCTGGGCACACAAAACCCTCCCTTGAGGAATCCCCACCTTCAATGCCCCCACTACTTAAATATTCCTCCTCATCCTCCTCCTGTCTGATCTGAGGACCCGCAGGAATGCTGTCTGCGTACAGACTGGGGCCTTGAGAGCTAGGGAAGGGCTCCTCTTCCTCCTGCTGCTCTGCCTCTAGTGCCACATCTATAATTCCCCGAAGAGTGCGCTCCAGCAGGAACACTAAAGGAATTGTGTCACTGATGCATGCACTGTCCCTGCTCACCATCCTCGTTGCCTCCTCAAATGGTGACAGTACAGTGCATGCATCCTTGATCATCAGCCACTGCGGGGGTGGGAAACCAAGTTGACCTGAACCTGTCCTTGTGCCATACTCACACAGGTACTCATTGATGGCCCTCTGCTGCTTGTGCAGACGCTGCAGCATTGCTAATGTCGAGTTCCACTGGTGGGCATGTCACAGATCAGACGGTTTGTGGGAAGGTGGAATTCTCTTTGAATTTCTGCCAGGCGAACGCTTGCTGGGAATGACCGTCTGAAGTGGCTGCAGACTTTTCTGGCCTGGCTGAGAAGCTCTGCCAGCCCTGGGTACCTGGTTAGGAAACGCTGTACCACCAGATTTAGGACGTGTGCTAGGCATGGTACATGCGTCAACTTACCCTGGCGTAGGGCGGAGAGAAGGTTGCTGCCATTATCACAGACGACCATTCCCAGCTGAAGCTGGCATGGTGTTAACCATCTCTGCACCTGCCCCTGCAGAGCTGACAGAATTTCGGGCCCGGTGTGGCTCCTGTCCCCTAAACAAACCAGCTCAAGCACAGTATGGCATCTTTTTGCTTGAGCCATTGCGTAGCCCCTGTCACGCGTCGGTTTAACTGCCACTTCTCCAGAGACTGAGAAGGAGGAGGAGGAAGAGGGAGAGGTGGTGGTGGAGCAGTCAAACCTCATACAAGCAGCTTTCTGGAGGCATGGTAGATGAACAAGCTCCAGCACAGAGCCCCGTCTTGGATCCCTCCCAGCTGCAATCAGAGTTACCCAGTGTGCCGTGAAGGAAATGTAATGGCCCTGTCCATGCTTGCTGGACCACGTGTCTAAAGTCATGTGCACCTTGCTGCTGACTGCCTTTCCCAATGACTCCATAACATTGTCTTCCACGTGCTGGTATAGTGCTGGAATGGCCTTCCATGAAAAGAAATGGCGTTTTGGAACCTGCCACTGTGGTACAGCACATTCAGCAAATTCACGGAAGGAAGCAAAGTCCACCAGCTGGAAAGGCAGCAGCTGCAATGCAAGTAATTTTGCTAAGCTGGTATTTAGACGCTGTGCTTGGGGATGGTTGGGACTATATTTTTTCTTACGCTGCAGCAGCTGGGGCAACGTAATCTGACTGCGTAAATCTTCAGCTGATGGGATGCTGTCACATTCTGAGGAAGGACCTGGTACACCAATTACTGTAGCATCATCCCTGTCAGTGCAGGTTGTAGGCAATGACATGGCAGGACATATAGTGGGGGTAGAGACAGATGAGGAGGAGGTGGACCTATGCAAAGTGTTGTGCCAATAGGATGCGTGGCAGGTGGTCATATGTCGCCTCAAGCACATGGTACGCAAGCCTGGGATATCTTTCCCACGCTTGATCCTCATCTGACATAGATTACAAATAGCAATGGTGCGATCTGCTGCACATTTCTTAACCCTTTCGCTGCTGAGGCTTTTCCCGCCCCTATGCTGAGGTCATTTTTACCTGTTTTGCGCATCATGTTTAAACGTGTTTTGAAGGCTTATTTTAGTATATGACCCAGACATATTATATATCGTTCTTTCCGTCAGACTCGGTAGATTCATAATATGTCATTATTATATGTATACGTTATGTCATGTCTGTATATTATAACAAAAAATGCAATAAAATATGTATTTTCAATAATTTACAATGTGTAAAGTGTTTTTTTCCACATTTTAACATGCGAGCAATTGCGGTTATATTTTGTATGGGGTGCGCTTGTTAAAAAAATTAGAGATGGGGTCTCATTACATTTTTTTTTGGGGAAAATGACACTATTTTTAACAAACGCACCGCATACAAAAATCGTTAGTGCAGCATCATTGTTCACATTATAATTGAAATGGGAACAATATTGCTGCATTAACAAACCAAAAAAAAAAGTGTTTAATTTTTTTTTTTTTTTTAAATTTTTTTTAAATTTTTTTTTTTAATTTTTTTTTATTTTTTACAACATTTTTCACTGTAGTGTTTGGTATCGTTGGAACGGCCATGCTCTGGCCGATCCAACCATACCAAAATTTAACCCCTAGCTGCCACAGATCGGGAGATAGGGAGTTCATTGAACTCCCTATCTCCACAGTTGGTGGCAGTTAGGGGTTAATGCTAGGACTGGCGTCATCGTGCTACGCACGATGACGCCAGTCCTCTGGGGGAGTTCCCGGAGGCTTGGCCGACATCCAAGATGTCGGCCAGCTCCGGGAAAGGATCGCGAACCGGCGCTTTTCAGCGCCGATTCGCGATCCAGCTCCCCAGGGTTAATGCCAGGCATCATTTGGAAGGGCAGGCTGTGCCCTTCCAAATGATGCCTGGGTTAACCCCCTGTGCGCCGCCGATCGGGAGGGAGAGAGGTCCGAAGGACCCCCCCCCTCCCTTTCAGGCGCCTCCTCCGCACATGCGGGGGGGGGCGCCTGAATTAGGTGTCATCGCGCCCCCGCGATGACACCTAATTCTGGCGGCTGCTGGTCCGGATGCCGGGCTGACATCCAGGATGTCAGCCCGCACCGGAGGGGCCAGCGATCGGCCGGAACCCGGCCGAACGCTGACCCCAATGTGAGGACGCGCTCAGCGCGTCCTCAGCACACCAGCAGGACTGCTGAGGACGCGCTGAGCGCGTCCTCAGCAGCGAAGTGGTTAAAGAACTCCCAGACAGCAGACTTCCTGTACATGTGCTTTGAGACAACAGCACTCTGCACCTGAGCAGCTGTGACTTCTGATGCCTTGGACTGGCTACGGTTGCTCATAGAGGACATTGTGCCTTGTGTTTGTTGTGCCTCCTCCTCACTTGACTCCTCTGTTCAATCAGGCACCCAGGTGGAGTCAGTGACCTCATCATCGTCAACACCCCCTATCTCCTCATCATTGGAGCCAACTTGGCAGTATGCTGCAGCTGCTGGGGCAACATGAATGCCAGTTATTTGTGTCACTGGCACACTCTTCCTCTAGGTTGATTTATACTCCCTTCCTCAACCTCAGAGTTTGAATCAGAGCACTGTAGTTGCTGTGCATCCTCAAGCAGCATGTCACTGTCATTGTAGTCAAACAATTCAGCTGACTCCTCCGTGTATGTTAGTGAGGCTACGGCAGGAGTAGCTGTGGACTTGGAGGCTGCATTAGATGCTTTGGCAGCTGAGGTGGACTGTAAAGCACTACAAGCCTGGCTGGCAGAGGACTCGGAGGATGAGGACGGCCTGGTTAGCCAATCCACCAAATCCTCTGTATGTTGCTGCTGCTTAAGACGGCCAGCACCAGTTAGAAAGAACAAGCGTGCCCCTGCAGAGGATGCACCACTTCCACCACGACCAGAGGCACAGCCTCCCGACACAGAGGCTGCTTTCCCTCTTATCTGTGTCTGGGAGCGGCTGCCTGTCCTTTTTGGTCTTTCTGACATGGTTTCAACTCTGTTATAAAAATTGGAGATATGCAGAACTCTGATTCAACTGTGTTATCTAGATTAAAGATTTCCAGAACTCTGGTATAACTCAGTGAGACACCCTGATAGCTGGCAGCCAGTGACAAGACACAGATTAAAATTCCCAGAAACCACCTATAAATCAGTGAGACCCCCTGATGGGTGGCAGTGACAAGACACAGATTAAAATTCCCAGGAACCTCCTATAAATCAGTGAGACCCCCGATGGGTAGCAGTGACAAGACACAGATTATAATTCCCAGATATATTCTAGAAGTGAGACCCCCCCAATAGCTGCTGGCACTGACAAGACACAGATTACAACAATTCCCAGATATCTGCTAGAAGTGAGACCCCCCCCCCCCAATAGCTGCTGGCACTGAGAAGAGACACTAACAGAACAATCTCCTCTCAAAAAACACGTGCTGGGGCTGCGAGGGACGCCTTATATAGTGTGCTGCGGGACCTAGCTCTGTGAGCCCATGATTGGGCAAAACTTGTCCAATCAGGACTCTGAGCCATGATTGGCATAGTCTTGCACCTGACCTGTGGTCAGGTGCAAGGCTGTAGCCAATTACAAGCTTCAGGCCAGTGGAAAAGTGCATTGTGGTCCATTGTGGGCGAACATGCGGCGAACACGCGGAAATGTGCGGAGTTCGACGAACAGCCGAACGGGCAGATCGAACCGAACAGCTCATCCCTAGTTTCAATCATATGTATCTGATCGGTCACAATATGTGTCCATTTCTGGCAGCCCCTCCCTCCCCTTCCCAGTCACTTGCGGTGTACCCCAAGGCTCGATACTCGGCCCCCTTCTATTCACGATTTTCATAAATGATCTGCCTAACATCTGCAAAGCCTCAACTGTACACATGTACGGAGACGCCACCGCAACCTATACCAGCAAAGCCTCAACTGTACACATGTACGCAGACGCCACCGTAACTGTAATGGTAGCGGTAACGGTAGCGGTAATGCTGCCACACGAGTAGCGGAGTTGAGATCCTTGAGGGCAGATGTATCTGCTTGAATAACACAAAAGGTTTATAAACAACAGACTGTAACTTAATAGCCAAGGAGACACAAGGACTAACTGAATTGCCTCTAGGCTCTGAAGGTTTCGAGACCAACAGATTACCTAGGACACGCTCAGAAACACCATACGTGGAACGACAGTCAGTGAAGTATTCAAGGTGCAGGGCAGTCAGATGCAGAAACCAATCGTTCTGGTAAATACTTGAGATTAGTAGATACCTGGTGACTCTCGGAAGGTACTGTCTTACATACAAGATTGTTATTGCTAGTATGTACAGAGATGCGATTAGAAATAACATTAAACAGAAATAAACAATCGTTTGTTATCGTGGTCTTTGCAAATATATTAACATGAGTAGTAGCCTGGGTAAAGGGACCCCGGAGGGTTACAAACGATACCCCCAAACGTGATGAGACAGAACCCAAACTTCGAGCGATCAACCCAGCAACCAGCATGGGGTTAAATCACTAAAATAAACGAACAGCATAATATACACGATAGAGAGTAGTCAAAGCCAAGCCGGGTCAAATAACAGGAGCAGGAATCTCATACAAAGCAGGGTTGTCAACAGTAAATACAAATAGATTCAGGAAGTAGCGGTGCATGAAATGAACTTCACAACAGGGCAATAAGGCAACTCCTAGAGCCCTGTTCTAAAGCCTGCGACTCCTGGTAACCACACCTGACCCCGCCCCCTCAGATGCCGATCTGCCAGTAGAAAGTGCTGGCACCTGACCAGCCAGCGGTCCCCCTTCTTGCCCAGACCCCCCAGGGGGCACAGCGGGGGCTGAGGATGTAACAGTAGCCCATACCAGCAAAGCCTCAACTGTACACATGTATGCAGACGCCACCGAAACCTATACCAGCTAAGCCTCAACTGTACGCAGACGCCACCGTTACCTATACCAGCAAAGCCTCAACTGTACACATGTATGCAGACGCCACCGAAACCTATACCAGCTAAGCCTCAACTGTACGCAGACGCCACCGTTACCTATACCAGCAAAGCCTCAACTGTACACATGTACGCAGACGACACCGTAACCTATACCAGCAAGGCCTCATCTGTACACATGTACGCAGACAACACCATAACCTATACCAGCAAAGCCTCAACTGTACACAGACGCCACCGCAACCTATACCAGCAAAGCCTCAACTGTATACATGTACGCAGACGACACTGTAATCTATACCAGCAAACCAAATCTCCCACAGCTGGAGGCCGTGCTGCAAGAACAATTCACAGAGGTAGTAAAGTGGATCGCAGATAACAAACTTTTTCTAAATGCTGACAAAACTGTTACAATGCTCTTTGGAACAGCACCTAAACTACACAAATTGCAAAATCCCCATCTATGTGTCAGGACAAAAACAAATGGCACGCTGACCACAGTCACTTCTCTCAAATATCTAGGTATGTGGTTAGACCCAAATCTATCCTTTGGCCCCACATCGAAAAACTCTTATCTAAACTTTACCCCAAACTAGGTGCCCTGTACAGAAACAAATCCTGCCTGAGCCCCGCAGTAACAAAGCAGATTGTACAACAAATGCTTATGCCAGCCATTGAATACGGAGATGTAGTGTATGCAGCTGCCCCGCAAACACACCTCCAGAAACTTACTACATTGTATAACTCATTCTGTCGCTTTGTGCTACAATGTAACTGCATGACCCTTCATTGTGACATCTTAAAAGAGCTAAACTGGCCGTCACTGGAATCTAGATAAACACCAGGTTGGAAAGGTGAAGAGTGTAAGAGTTTTTCTGGGAAGCTACCACCCTACCTGAATTGACTGCTTCCTCCAGCAGTTCCCTCATCCTATAACCTCCGATCCAGGACCAGCACCTTCCTTACAATACCACAATACCGAGCACCACAAATATGGAATAATCTCCCAGACGCCATCAAATCTTCCCCCAGTCTAAAGACCCTCAAGAGATCTCTATTAACATAAATCAATACGGAATGCACCTGTAAACATGTAACACTGTGACTATATACAGAATGCACCTGTAAACATGTAACACAGTGACTATATACAGAATGCACCTGTAAACATGTAACACTGTGACTATATACAGAATGCGCCTGTAAACATGTAACACTGTGACTATATACAGAATGCGCCTGTAAACATGTAACACAGTGACTATATACAGAATGCACCTGTAAACATGTAACATAGTGACTATATACAGATTGCGCCTGTAAACATGTAACACGGTGACTATATACAGAATGCGCCTGTAAACATGTAACACGGTGACTATATACAGAATGTGCCTGTAAACCTGTAACACTGTGACTATATACAGAATGCGCCTGTAAACATGTAACATAATGACTATATACAGAATGCGCCTGTAAACATGTAACACAGTGACTATATACAGAATGCACCTGTAAACATGTAACACAGTGACCTATATACAAAATGCGCCTGTAAACATGTAACACAGTGACTATATACAGAATGCGCCTGTAAACATGTAACACAGTGACTATATACAGAATGCACCTGTAAACATGTAACACAGTGACTATATACAGAATGCACCTGTAAACAGGGAACACGGTGACTATATACAGAATGCACCTGTAAACATGTAACACAGTGACTATATACAGAATGCGCCTGTAAACATGTAACACTGTGACTATATACAGAATGCGCCTGTAAACATGTAACACAGTGACTATATACAGAATGCGCCTGTAAACATGTAACACAGTGACTATATACAGAATGTGCCTCTAAACATGTAACACTGTGACTATATACAGAATGCACCTGTAAACATGTAACCTAGTGACTATATACAGAATGCGCCTGTAAACATGTAACACGGTGACTATATACAGAATGCGCCTGTAAACATGTAACACAGTGACTATATACAGAATGCACCTGTAAACATGTAACACAGTGACTATATACAGAATGCACCTGTAAACATGTAACACAGTGACTATATACAGAATGCGCCTGTAAACATGTAACACAGTGACTATATACAGAATGTGCCTGTAAACATGTAACACTGTGACTATATACAGAATGCACCTGTAAACATGTAACCTAGTGACTATATACAGAATGCACCTGTAAACATGTAACACGGTGACTATATACAGAATGCGCCTGTAAACATGTAACACGGTGACTATATACAGAATGCACCTGTAAACATGTAACACGGTGACTATATACAGAATGCACCTGTAAACATGTAACACAGTGACTATATACAGAATGCACCTGTAAACATGTAACACAGTGACTATATACAGAATGCACCTGTAAACATGTAACACAGTGACTATTAGACATGTGCACAGCACAAAATTTCGTTTTGAACTAATGGATTAGTACTAAAATGCAATTTATTTAGTTGCTAAAGAAATTCGTTTTCAGTTCTTTAGTATGAAAACTAATTTCATTCATCCGAAAACCAGTGGATACAATTACTATTGTAGTGGCTCCTCAGAGGGCTGAGATTGCTGCTTGTTACAGTATCTCTCACTCTCAGCACAATGTGGGCCATATTACATAGTTGGTGCCAACTTAACCAGAGCTGTTGTAAACTTCCCAGAGCCATTATAGCTTATGTAGGTTTTCAGTTTACAACAGCTCTGGTTAAGTTAGCACCAAGTATGTAATACTGCCCCGTGTCAGGCAAAGCTGTTACAGTAACTGACTGCTGCTCATCACAGCGCTCAGAGTTTCAGTAAAACGAGTAAATAATATTTTTATATATAAGAGGTTAGAACAATATTATTTCCTTGTTTTACTGAAACTCTGAGCGCTGTTACAGTCAGTTACTGTAACAGCTGAGCCTGATACATTCACGGTTATTCAGAGACCGTGAAAAGCAGGAGAATGACTGGAGAATGAAAAATTCTAGGTCAAAATAGACGATTTGGAAAGTGAGATGAAAGGGAGAATTTTTCTGGTTTGGATATTTTGACCTAGAATTTTTCATTCTCCAGTCATTCTCCTGCTTTTCACGCTCTCTGAATAACCCTGATTGCACTGAGAGATAATTTAACAAGCAGCTGATCTCAGCACTCACAGCCACTGGATTTAAAGGGCTAAAAAAAAAAGGCTCCTCTGTATAATGTTTAGAACATCCACCTGCATTAATAAATACCCCTCTCTGTATAATATATAGAACATCCTCCTGAATTAATTAATGTCCCTCTCTGTATAGAACATCCTCCTCAATTTATACCTTTCTCTGTATAATGTATATAACATCCTCCTGCATTAATACCCCTCTCTGTATAATGTATAGAACATCCTCCTGCATTAATTAATGCCCCTCTCTGTATAGAACATCCTACTGCATTGGCATGTGGAGGGTGCAGAACTTTGGATGTTGCGATGTTGCGCTCTTCATTGCGGTCTCCTTCACTCATCAATGTAATATCACAAAAAGGACTGAAACTAAAATGTAGTGCATCTTATTTTAGTTTCTTTCGCTTTTTGTACTGAGCAGTTTCGTTTCTCTTGAGTCATACGAAAACTAAATTATCCCAAAATTCGGACTAAATCGTTTTAGTACTAAAACGAATGCACATGTCTAGTGACTATATACAGAATGCGCCTGTAAACATGTAACACAGTGACTATATACAGAATGCACCTGTAAACATGTAACACAGTGACTATATACAGAATGCGCCTGTAAACATGTAACACAGTGACTATATACAGAATGCGCCTGTAAACATGTAACACAGTGACTATATACAGAATGCGCCTGTAAACATGTAACACAGTGACTATATACAGAATGCACCTGTAAACATGTAACATAGTGACTATATACAGAATGCACCTGTAAACATGTAACACGGTGACTATATACAGAATGCACCTGTAAACATGTAACACAGTGACTATATACAGAATGCACCTGTAAACATGTAACACAGTGACTATATACAGAATGCGCCTGTAAACATGTAACACGGTGACTATATTACTTACATATTTATTATCTGTTAATCTGTATATTTGTGTTGTTTTTTAATATCTTGCATTTTATTACTTTGTATTTCTGTAACATTTCAATGCTCTTGAATCCAGGACATACTTGAAAACCAGAGAAATCTCAATGTATCCGTCCTGGTAAAATCCTTTATAAATAAGTAAAATAGCCTAAAAGCAAAGCACCAAAACCGCGGCGCAATATCAATACTTTTTATCAGTTTTTTAGCTTTGTGAGTTTAACCCTTTAGTGTTTCACATCTTTCTGTATTTCATTTTTGTTATATTTTAACCCTGTGAGTATTTTATGATTTTTGTGTTTTAGAGTTTGTTTATTTTATGTTTTTGGGTATTTTAGACTTGTTTTAGTTTGTTTTGCAGGGGTCGCCACCTGTCGCTGGGTGACTGGTTTTTGGTGACGGTGCCCTGGCTGACATTTTTTAGTCAAAGATTGGGGGGGCTGCGAGGCCAGGGGGGCTGCAAGGCCAGGGGGGCTGCGCAGCCAGGGGGGCTGCGGCAAAGAATTGTCTCCAGTCAGGGAGAGAAACAAAGCAAGGTGGGTAGATCCCATCACCACAAGGCGGCCACGACCCAGACCTTCAACCGACACCATGACTGATGAAATCCCTCTGATTTCCCCCAATCACATCCCTCCACTTCCCAGGGACAGGGGGAGTATATTGAGGGGCCCTGGGCTGAGGCTTATCCCCCCCCCCACACACACACATTATTTATATAGCACCAACATATTCTGCAGTGCTTTACGATGGGGACATTGAGATTGAGGCCGGGCACACCGGTACCAAGGGGACAGATAGTCTGTGGGATGAAAGCGTGGCAGGAGGATCACTCTCGCCATAAATCGCCCCCCACCTCAGGAGATGTGAGTCAGATTGTAAGCTCCTGGGTCCCCAGGCAGGTCCTGTGTATAATGCGCTGGCAGGTAATGTCCTCTGTACCGGTTTGTGCGCTGCCTGGTTTTGCAACGCTGCAGACCATGTTGGAGCAATATAAACCCTAAGCAACTGTAATCCTTTGAAGTGAATGTGCCCTGTGCCTCAATGTGCCCCAACTCGCATAGGATCAGGACACGGTGCTCCAGTGCCGCCCGGTGGCAGGACTGCTAACTGCGTGCTCTGGGCTCTCCAGCAGGACTGGGACAGGACAAGCTGCATGAGGGCCAGGCGCTTTCTGCGGACCCTGTCACTGGCTTTTATAGGGAGCCGTGTGCTCTGAGGGTCACATGATGTGGAAAATGGGACATTGCATATTACATCACTCACACACACACACACAAATTGTATAAGCACACCATGTGTGTTCAGTGTACACGTATGATCTGTCTGTGATCTGGTCTTTGTGCGTGAGATATGTGAGTGTATGTTAGTGTGTGCGTGTGTTAGTGTAATGTAATATGTGTTGGTGTAATGTACGTGTGTATAGTGTGTACTCACTGGTATACAGTCACCCGAATACACACAGGCTGTTACAGGTGTATTCAGATACACCCCCTCCCCCAAAATCCCACTTTCCACAAACCCAAACTCTGCTCCTTTCCACCTCCATACACTAAAGGGGTTAATCAGACAGAGCCGAACTGGCCCCCGAAATGTCACCGAGCAGTGAGTTTCTGTGTACGGTGACATTTCGTTGTCATTCGGCTATTCAGAGGGCAGGCAGTTTGGCAAATTTTGGTGAATTGCCAGTGAAATACGGTGCCTGTTTGGCAGCAGTGAAATACGGTGCCTGTTCGGCGGCAGTGAAATACGGTGCCTGTTCGGCGGCAGTGAAATACGGTGCCTGTTCGGCGGCAGTGAAATACGGTGCCTGTTCGGCGGCAGTGAAATACGGTGCCTGTTCGGCGGCAGTGAAATACGGTGCCTGTTTGGCAGCAGTGAAATACGGTGCCTGTTCGGTGGCAGTGAAATACGGTGCCTGTTCAGCGGCAGTGAAATACAGTGTCTGTTCGGCGGCAGTGAAATACGGTGCTGTTCTGCATCAGTGAAATACGTTGCTGTTCGGCGGCAGTGAAATACGGTGCTGTTCGGCGGCAGTGAAACCCCCCATAGAGAAGCAATGGTTAATCTGTTCACATTGAACAGCAGAGAAATGTCAGTGAATGCCCTGATGTTCAGTGGTTTCATTCGACAGGTTTATTCAGGCGAATCCCATAGGCTTCAATGTTACAAATATTCCTGTTTTAATCCAATATCTAATAAACTGTTTATTATTCTATTCTGCAGCAAAAAGTCTCTTTACTTATGGATTTTTTTGGATCCCCCCCCCTCGTATTTTTAATAGCGTCTTTTCTTTTTTCTGTAACAGACCTTTTTATTATCAGTCATTGGATCTTTATATGTAAATTCCAGACATTTTCGTTCAGTAGTTTTTGCAAACGGTGTTTAAAATTTTGAAAGTTTCAATCGTTTTGTGGGGTTTTTTTTACCCCGTTCTTCGGCTTTTGCCTGCAGCTGGTCGGTGCTGTGTTCGGTGGAACATTGGCTTTTTTTAGGACACGTTCGGCGGGTTCCCAGGGGCTTATCATTTCGGTGATTTTGAGGGTTTTCTTTTATTTTTCTCTCCTGATTCAGCGGTTATGCGGTGGATTTTCCCTGCACTTCGGGGACCCTGCGGTGAATGCTGAACTCACCGCAGGGTCGGGGAATTTGATACCCTGAAGTACGGGGAAGGAAAACACAATGAAATATCGGTGACATTTCGGTGCTCTCTGAATAACCCCTTAAAGAAAACATCTTTCAGCGCCCAGTACTGGTGGTGCTGCATTTACTGGACGGCATCAAGGACGCAGTAATGGCAGCAAGTGTCGGGGCGGTTCCCCAATAGACGAGTGGCGGCAGTTTGTCTTTGGGTTTTATTCACGGGTTCTGTATCCCATTTGCGCATTCGGAGTTCCCAATGTTTTCTGACAATCTGCTCTCTGCATGAGGGTGTGTTGGCGAGGAAGCTAGTGGCAGAGGTTCGGTTGGATGTTGGGGCCTTTTTCGTTGCCATTTCCCAATCTTAGGGTTTTGTCGTTGGGTTTAGTGCCGAAGAGGGAGCAGGGTAAATTTAGGATGATACACCATCTGTCTTACCCAGCGGGGGCGTCCGGCAAGAACAGGATTGTTAGAGAGGACTGCAGAGTTAGATATGGGTCGTTTTACGAGGTGCTATGGCTGGTGAGGACGAATGGTGTGGGGTGTTTCCTGGCAAAGGTGGATGTGGAGGCCGCCTTTCGGCTTCTTCCGGTTCACCTGGCTTGTCATCACCTGTTGAGATGCAGTTTTCAAGGCCAATATTATTTTGGCAAATGTCTGCCCCTGGGCTGTTCGATCTCGTGTCCCTTTTTGAGCTGTTCGCCCTCTTTCTGCACTGGCTGGTTTGCAGATTCAGTGGTCCACTACCTTGACAATTTTTGACAAAGTTTGTAGGTCCAAGGAATTCTCCCACATGTGCAGGTCTCCTGCAGGTTTTTCGGGAGTTGGCGACGGATTTTGGGGTCCCACTGGCGGATCGGAAGACCGAGGGGCCTTGTCAAAAAATGTTCTTTCCTGGGTATTGAAAGCCGTACCGTGCAACGGGCCTTTCGGCTGCCAGCTGGCAAGCTGAAGGTTCTGACTGGACTATGCGACTGGTGGCTAGGGCATCGACGGCGCATAAATTGCATTTGCAGGAGGTCCATTTGTTATAGAGACATCTGGTTTTCACCTGTAGGGTGATGACAATGGGCAGAGCCTTTTGCGGATGACGGTCACAGGCTACAGTAGGGATACAGGCACCATTCCATTTCGTACGCATGACTCAGATTATCAAGGTGGATTTGCCATGTGTTAGTCTTTCCTGTCAAAATATAATGGTTGCACCTATAGGCATGTCGTACATCGACGTGGCGGAGGCTGAAGATTATGATGCCTATTCTGGGGGGCATTGATGTGCCCAGAAATGGTCGATGAGCTGGGAGGGGTCCGAATTGCTCCGGAATCTTACTTTTCTGGGATTCTTCCTCATGTTGGCATCCCTGGAGCTGTGTGGGGAGAGTGTAGGAAATCACAGGGTGGTCTTCTGGACGAACAACATGAGCATGGTCCAGGTGGTTAACCGACTGTCCTCCAGTTATTTACCGGTGCAATGTTTATTTTGGCGTTTTGTGTTGCGGTGTCTGGAGTTTAATATCTGGTTCTGTGTGAGGAATGTACTGGGGATTGACAATGTGATTGCTGGCTCTCTCTCCGAGTTCCAGTGGAACCATTTTTGGCAGGTTGCTCCGGGAGCAGAACAGACCGAGACCCTTATTTCCTTCTTGGCTCTGGGACCTTGATTCGCCGGCTTCAGGCAGTTGGTTGTTTCCTCGGTTGTGGAATCTATGTGGAAATCGTATTTCTAGGTTTGAAAATCGTGGGAGTCATTGGCTAGAGCCGAGCGGTGATGGGGGTGGATGAGGATGGCCGTCGTTGTGCTCCTTGGCTGCTGTTGGAGGAACTGTGATCTTGGGGATGGTCGGTGGCATATGCTGAGGCGACGGGGCTCGGAGCCTTCGGGATTATGCTGGGAACATTTGGGAGGTAGCACCCTGGCAGCTATCATTCATATAGTCACCCTCATTTGCTTTAGTTTCTTTTCCAGGAGCGTCTCCTCGCCTTATTTGGGCCATTCCTTTATTTACTGGGCAGCACGGAGGGCAGAGACCCGGGTATTCGGGGGTTGCGGGTCCCTGATGGGGTTATATTGGTATTTCATGCAGGGGGTAATGACCTGCGGCTCCTTCATTCGATTGACTTGATTAACTTTATCAAGCAGGACTTGACAAGGGGTTTTCCTTATTTATGAATCTGACGTTAGTCTGATGAGAAATGGTTCCCAGGCTTATGGGAGTCCCTTCACAGCCCTGAAAGCATTAGAGAGGTCGAGGCGCAAGAGTAATAGGGAGGTCTCCCCTTTTGTGAGCAGTTTGGGAGGTTTAGTTATTAGGCAGCGGGAGCTGGAGGGGGATGATCGGAATGTGGCTCATTCGGATGGGGTTCATCTGACGGACATTGGCCTTGACATTTTCTTGGTGGGTGTTGTGGAGGACACTGAGGGGGCGCTGGCTGCGGGGGGAGCGCAGGGGCGGCCATGAGAGGTAGATGGCAACCCCTAGCGTTGGCGGAAGAAAACCCTGGCCAGCGCATATAAAATTGGAGTAAAGGTAATGTTACATCCTCAGCCCCTGCTGTGCTGCCCAGGGGGTCTGGGCATAGTTCGGTGCCACTAGCTGGTCGAGTGCCAGCACCTTGTAATGGCCGAGCAGCGTCTGAGGGGATGGGGCCTTGTGTGGTCACGAGGAGCCACCGGGTTTAAAGCAGGTTGCGAGGAGTTGTCTCGTCGCCCTGACGTGGAGTTCTGGTTCTGCATTGCTTCCTATTGTATTCATTGCTATTCTGTTGCCGACCCATTTACTTCTACGATTCCTGCTCCTGATTTTGACCCGGCTTGTCTCTGACCATTCTCATGTTACATGCTATAGCACGCTGCTAGTGCTGTACATCGTTGGTTTAACCCCTTGCACGCTGCTTGGGGTTTCATTCGCTTTGTGGGGAGATTTCCATCTCGCCCTGGTGTATTTACTACAGCCTTATTGGGGTTCTGCTCCAGGTCTAAGGTTTATGAGATACGATCGTATACGCTTGTACAATCTATAACATAAAGCAATAAGCTCCTGGGTGTCCGTCGCCAAAAAAACGGACTGCGCATGCGCGCGCAACCAGCGGCGGTTGGCTGCACGCGCATCCAACTGAAACACGTCCCCCCCCTTCTCTCGCACAGCCACCTCGCAGAGCTGTCTCGGATCAGCCAATCGCGGCCGACTGACAGTGACGTTTGCGATTAGCCAGCGTGCACGCCCTCGCAGAAAGCACATCCCTCGGCATGCTGTGTCCTGCTGATGGCCGGGGACAGGCTGCTGGGAAGACTGATTACCATGATCCGACAGCAGAGAGAGGAGCACTTCGAAAAGAGCAACAGAGCTGCCCGATCTGCCTCCTGCCTCTTCCGGGAGCTGGCTCTGCCACTCCGTCCTCTCCCCAGGCACAGGTGACGGTGAGCAGGCAGAGGTTTTGCCACCAGTTGTGCTGCCCCTCTGTCAGACAGACCCTGGCTAAAATGCTTTCTGACCCAGGGTGAGAATCTGGCATTTCTCCGGGCAGCTGCTCTGAGTGCTGGGTCCTCATAGGAGGAGGAACACAGAGAAAAGTACCCCAGTGCACCCTGGGGCCTTATTAACTGGGGGGGGGGGGTATATATGGAATAGCAGAGGGAAGGCTAAGGTGAAGGGGGAATGAGTGAAAACTTAACTTTTATTTATACTGGCAAAACAAATACAAATGGGTTAAAATAAATGTATTATAGCTGCCAAGTGCCCTGGAGCTCAGTGAAAGTCCTGATAAAAGGCATAAGTATTAGTAGCTCTGGATATTAGGCTGCTGGAAGCACAATATTATATGCACTCAGCTCCTGATTTTATAATTATATATTAATTATATATAATATTGTGTTTCCAGCAGCCTAATATCCAGAGCTACTAATACTTATGCCTTTTATCAGGACTTTCACTGAGTTCCAGGGCACTTGGCAGCTATAATACATTTATTTTAACCCATTTGTATTTGTTTTGCCAGTATAAATAAAAGTTTAAGTTTTTATTCATTTTTTTTCTTTCACCTCCGCCTTCCCATTGCAATTCCAGAGAGCCCTGTGCCCTGCACATCATGCAGCTACCGGCCACCGGGACCGGTATTATTCATCTCTGTGTATAAAACTGTTTCATCCATCGCCGTCAACGATGCGCACACAGCCCTACCGGTCGGCTGTGCAAGCATCCAGCTCAGGTGGATGTGCGCGCAGCGACGAGGTGAGAGCTGTGCTGCGCTGTATGGTCCACGCTGACAGCCCGCCTTCCCGTGGACCCCCCCCCCGAGGTAACTCTGCCCCCCTGCCTGTCACTTCCACCACCCGCTCTCCCAAATCCAATCTTGCCCTGGCCACGGAGTAATGAATCCTGTTCCCGGGAGCTTACAATCTAAGGCTAATGTCAGATGAATACAGTCAGCACACTCTGCGTGCTGCATAACGGACAGACGTACTGACGGAAGATACTGTAGACACCACACAGTCTGTTTGACGGATGTAGAAAAAAGGGAACTATGGGAAATAAAATATGAAAAATGATTAAAAAAATAAATCGGAAAATGATATGAAAAGCCATTGTGTGCGTCAAGGTGCTGGACATCACAAATGCGCTGTGTCTGACTTTGTGTCAACACGCACACAGAACGCTATGCTGATGTGGCGCACTCTGCACCTACGTCTAGCGTTTTTACGTTCTTGCCTACCTTGCGTCCATTTGCCACGTGCATTGTGCGTGCGCAGTTCGGTGCGGACGAACTTCGTGTGTGGGTCTCTATTGATCATGATATGCTACGACGAATGTTAAAATGTGCGGCAACACGGACGTGATCACTGCGTTCGTCTGATGCTGGCCTAAGAGGGGTCCTGTTCCCGTGAGCTTACAAACTAAGAGGGAAGAGGAGCTTGCTCGAATATATAAATGCCTTTATAATGCGCTGTCAGCTGCACGCGCACCCATCAGAGCTGATCATTCGGCCATCGCGGACGGGACGGCAGCGGACGTGTTACAAACACAATTCTGTATAGAGTTACTCTTGGAAAGGACATTGAAAAGCAAATATGTGGATACGAATTCTGAGCTGGCGACAACAATAGACTGCCCTCCGGGCAGGCTTTACAACTAGTTTGCAATAACAAAATACCGTTGGTTTTCTGCTTAAGTTCATCTTGCTCAATTTGCCAAGTATACCCAGGCTTGGACGATCCTTAAGCCTGTATGTGTGTCGATAGACCCTGGTAATTACAAGTAGGGTTGAGCCGAACACCCCCGAGTTCGGTTCGCATTCGAACTCAAACTTTCCAAATGTTTGAATTCGACCTCGAACTTTCCAAATGTTCGAATTCGAACTTTCCAAATGTCCGAATTCGAACTTTTCAAATGTTCGAATTCGAACTTTCCAAATGTCCGAATTCGAACTTTCCAAATTACCGAATTCGAACTTTCCAAATGTCCGAATTCGAACTTTCCAAATGTTCGAATCGAACTCGAACTCAATACAAGTCAATGGGACTCAAAATTCGATTTTTAGATTGCCCTGCAAGAGGGCATATATGCAAGATATTTGCCATAAAAGGTGTATGGGGGTCCGGGTAGTGCCCTGGGGGACAGGAAACAAGGACAAAAAGTAAAAAAAAAAAGAGTTTTTAAAGGGACAGTGAGTTTTCCATGAAATAAGGGTTAAAAATAAAGACGAAAAATTCCTTCAAATATTGTGCCTAGGAGGTCCCCATAACCTGCCCGTGAAGTGGCGGATTTCTAGGATGTATAGAAATATGTAAAAACCAAAAAATGACATTTCAAATGACGGTAAATGGTTTTCCTTTAATCTATCCATAAACAACTGCTTGGGGCGGCAGCCTGTATGAAAAGAGGAGACATTTTCGGACACGCAGAAAAAGTTTACAGATTTTTTGGGCTAAATTATTGTGAAACTTATGCAGGCTTTGGATGAAAGTAACAATAGGTGCTTTAAAATTGGGCCTTTAGCATCGGCAACAGTGCCGTCACACAGTAACCCCTCTGAGGATATGAATCTGATACAGGTGTCAGTGTCAGTGCCCCCAAATATTGTGCCTTTGGTGCCAGGCCAGTGAGTGCCATCATACAGTAACCCCTCTGTGGTATTGTGGAAGAGTGCAGGGGTGGACCTTGCGGTCCTATATTAAAAAGATATGAATCTGGTAATGGGCGTCAGTGCACCCAGATATTGTGCTTTTGGTGCCAGGCCAGCAAGTGCATTCCTACAGTAACCCCTCTGTAGTATTGTGGAAGTATGCAGGGGTGGACCTTGCGGTCCTATATTAAAAAGATATGAATCTGGTAAAGGCGTCAGTGCACCCAGATATTGTGCCTTTCATGGCAGCAAGTGCCTTCACACCATAACCCTTTTGTGGTATTGTGGAAGACTGCAGGGTTGGACCCTGCGGTTCAAAAAATTAAAATGATATAAATCTGGCACAGGCGTCAGTGCAGCCAAATATTGTGCGTTTCATGGCAGCAAGTGCCTTCACACCGTAACCCTTTTGTGGTATTGTGGAAGAGTTCAGCGCTGGAGGTTTTGTGAATGCAGAAGACATCCCCGATCTATTCCGTTACATCAGCATCAGGGGATTGATAGCTAGAGAAATTGGGTGTTCTACAGTCGGCGCCTGTCTCTAGGATTAAAACGGATGGGGTGTTGTGCTGCTGCCTTCCTGGGATAAGATGGTAGTGCCTAGGTCTACCTGGATATATGCAAAGAAAGGATGGGGTAATCCTGGATGGGCGCTGCACTTCAAAGTTTCCCTGTCTAGGGAAATGGGAATATATGTGCTGGAGTGTTTTATATACACTAGCTAGGGATAACACTTGGGATGTTGTATACTGCACACCGTAACCCCTCTGTGGTATTGTGGAAGAGTGCAGGGTTGGACCCTGTGGTCAAATATTAAAATGATATGAATCTGGTACACGCGTCAGTGGCAGTGCACCCAAATATAAGGCCTTTGGTGCCAGCTAGTGCCGTCACAATGTAACCCCTCTGAGGTATTGTGGAAGAGTGCAGGGGTGGAGGTTTTGGTAATGCAGAAGAGATCCCCGATCTATTCAGTTACGTCAGCATCAGTGGATTGATAGCTGCTGATCCAGGACTGATTCATTTTTATAAATGTCAGCCGGTCTACAGAGTCGGTGGACAGACACACGCTTTTTTCTGTGACAAAACCTCCAGTGGCACTGAACGTCCTTCCAGAAAGCACGCTATATGAAGGGCAACATAGTAGCTGCATAGCATATTGGTTAAGTTCTGGCCAGTGATCCAATCTCAACACCCAGTAAGCCAGTGGAACATCTGCTGGAAAGTTATCCAGGTCCGCCCTTGCCCCTAGGTAGTCCTGCACCATATGGTGAAGACGCTGGCAATCCCTGGGCGTCGTGGACTAAAAAATTAAAAAAGGTATCAGTCAAGCGGCCCCGGCCTTCACCACTATTCCTCTGATCATCCGCAGCCTCAGAAGCACCTGTGTCATCACTTGGTAACCTACCAGTGCCTGGAAAGGTGTTACACAAGTGTCGATTTAGAGCGTCCTTAAGTTTTATCATCCTGTGCTCCCTCTGTGTGGGCAGGATGAACTCTGCAACTTTACCCTTGTATCGTGGATCAAGAAGGGTTGCCGACCAGTAATGATCCCTCTCCTTGATAGCACGAATCCTGGGGTCCTTTAGCAGGCTTTGCATAATAAGGGAGCCCATGCAGCGTAGGTTGGAGGTGGCATTAGCTTCCGAGTCTTCCTGCTCAATGAGGAGGATGACCCCATCGTGCACTTCCTCCTCCCAGCCACGTACCAGTCCTGGTGTTTCTGGGCATACAAAACCATCCCTTGAGGAATCCCCACCTTCAATGCCCCCACTACTCAAATATTCCTCATCCTCCTCCTGTCTGATCTGAGGACGAGCCGCTGGAATGCTGTCTGCGGAAAGACTGGGGCCTTCAGAGCAAGGGAAGGCCTCCTCTTCCTCCCGCTGCTCTGCCTCTAGAGCCACATCTATAATTCCCCGCAGAGTGTGCTCCAGCAGGAACACTAAAGGAATTGTGTCACTGATGCATGCACTGTCCCTGCTCACCATCCTCATTGCCTCCTCAAATGGTGACAGTACAGTGCATGCATCCTTGATCATCAGCCACTGCAGGGGGGGGACCAAGTTGACCTGAACCTGTCCTTGTGCCATACTCACACAGGTACTCGTTGATGGCCCTCTGCTGCTTGTGCAGACGCTGCATTATTGCTAATGTCGAGTTCCACCTGGTGGACATGTCACAGATCAGACGGTTTGTGGTAAGGTGGAATTCTCTTTGAATTTCTGCCAGGCAAACGCTTGCTGGGAATGACCGTCTGAAGTGGCTGCAGACTTTTCTGGCCTGGCTGAGAAACTCTGCCAGCCCTGGGTACCTGGTTAGGAAATGCTGTACCACCAGATTTAGGACGTGTGCTAGGCATGGTACATGCGTCAATTTACCCTGGCGTAGGGCGGAGAGAAGGTTGCTGCCATTATCACAGACGACCATTCCCAGCTGAAGCTGGCGTGGTGTTAACCATCTATGCACCTGCCCGTGCAGAGCTGACAGAATTTCTGGCCCGGTGTGGCTCCTGTCCCCTAAACAAACCAGCTCAAGCACAGTATGGCATCTTTTTGCTTGAGCCATTGCGTAGCCCCTGCCATGCGTTGGTTTAACTGCCACTTCGCCAGAGACACAGAAGGAGGAGGAGAAGGAGGAGGAGGAAGAGGGAGAGGTGGTGGTGGTGGAGCAGACAGACCTCATACAAGCAGCTTTCTGGAGGCGTGGTGGATGAACAAGCTCCAGCACAGAGCCCCGTCTTGGATCCCTCCCAGCTGCAATCAGAGTTACCCAGTGTGCCGTGAAGGAAATGTAACGACCCTGTCCATGCTTGCTGGACCACGTGTCTAAAGTCACATACACCTTGCTGCTGACTGCCTTTCCCAATGACTCGATAACATTGTCTTCCACGTGCTGGTATAGTGCTGGAATGGCCTTGCGTGAAAAGTAATGGCGTTTTGGAACCTGTCACTGTGGTACAGCACATTCAGCAAATTCACAGAAGGGAGCAGAGTCCACCAGCTGGAAAGGAAGCAGCTGCAATGTGAGTAATTTTGCTAAACTGGCATTTAGACGCTGTGCTTGGGGATGGTTGGGACTATATTTATTCTTACGCTGCAGCAGCTGGGGCAACGTAATCTGACTGCATAAATCTTCAGCTAATGGGATGCTGTCACATTGTGAGGAAGGAGCTGGTACATCCATTACTGTAGCATCATCCCTGTCAGTGGAGGTTGTAGCAGGCAATGACATGGCAGGACATACAGTGGGGGTAGAGACAGATGAGGAGGAGGAGGACCTACGCAAAGTTTTGCGCCAATGGGATGTGTGGCAGGAGGTCATATGTCGCCTCAAGCACGTGGTACCCAAGCGTCCGGTGTCTTTCCCCACGCTTGAGCCTCATCTGACATAGATTACAAATAGCAATGGTGGGGTCTGCTGCACATTTCTTAAAGAACTCCCAGACAGCAAAGTTCCTGCATGTGTGCTTTGAGACAACAGCGCTCTTCACCTGAGCAGTTCTGACATCTGATGCCTTGGACTGGCTAGTGCTACGGTTGGTCATAGAGGATGTTGTGCCTCGTGTTTGCACCATGTCCACCACGACCAGAGGCACAGCCTCCCGACACAGGGGCTGCTTGCCCTCTTATCTGTGTCTGGGATCGTCTGCCTGTCATTTTTGTTCTTTCAGACATGGTGAGTGATATATAGATTAACTATATACAGAACTCTGATTCAACTCTGGTATAAAGATTAAAGATTTACAGAACTCTGGTATAACTCAGTGAGACACCCTGATAGCTGGCAGCCAGTGACAAGACACAGATTACAATTCCCAGAAACCTCCTATAAATCAGTGAGACCCCCTGATGGGTGGCAGTGAGAATACACAAATTACAATTCGCATAAATCTGATAGAAGTATGTGGGACCCCCTGATGGGTTTCAGTAAGAAGACACAAATTACAATTCGCATAAATCTGATAGAAGTATGTGGGACCCCCTGATGGGTGGCAGTAAGAAGACACAGATTACAAATCTCAGAAACCTCCTATAAATCAGTGAGACCACCTGATGGGTGGCAGTGAGAAGACACAAATTACAATTCGCATAAATCTGATAGAAGTATGTGGGACCCCCTGATGGGTGGCAGTAAGAAGACGCAGATTACAAGTCTCAGAAACCTCCTATAAATCAGTGAGACCCCCTGATGGGTGGCAGCCAGTGAGAACACACGGATTATAACAATTCCCAAATATTTTGTAGAAATTAGTGACCCCCAAAATACTGCGTGGCACTGGCTGTGTGACAAGACACAGATCACCTCAATTCCCAGATATTTTGTAGAAATTAGTGACCCCCAAAAAACTGCGTGGTACTGGCAGTGAGTCACAAGACACAGATCACCTCAATTCCCAGATATTTTGTAGAAATTAGTGACCCCCAAAATACTGCGTGGCACTGGCAGTGAGTCACAAGACGCAGATCACCTCAATTCCAAAATATTTTGCTGAAATTACTGAGCACCCAAAATAGTTGCTGGGACTGAGCACAAAGATTACAACAATTCCCAGATATTTGGTAGAAATGAGACCCCCCCAGTAGCTGGTGGCAGACTGGCAGTAAGAACACACACTAATACAAGAACAATCTCCTCTGAAATCTCCTCTCAAACGCGTGCAGAAGCGCTGTGTGGAAACCTTATATAGTGTACTGCGGGACTTAGCTCTGTGAGCCCGTGATTGGGAAAAATTTGCCCAATCAGGACTCTGAGCCGTGATTGGCATAGTGTTGAACCTGTCTTGCACCTGACCTGTGGTCAGGTGCAAGGCTGTAGCCAATTACAAGCTTCAGGCCAGTGGAAAAGTGCATTGTGCTCCATTGTGGTGCATTGTGGGCGAACACGCGGCGAACAGGCAGAAATGTTCGTAGTTCGCGAACATGGAGAACAGGCTATGTTCGATGCGAACTCCGAACCGATCGAACCGAACAGCTCATCCCTAATTACAAGGTACAACATACCCAATCAAGGTTTTCAGAAAACGTGAAGTCTGTCAGTGTGTTGACTGCCCTGCAGTCTGAACAATTCATTGCCGGTCGTACTAACTACCTCAGTACTAACGCTCAAATCCGCTGTATTGTTGTGTGCTCTAAGTTGTCCGTTAGTAGCAGTTCTGTTGTCCTGTCATACTCCTTGGCTTTGGAGTATAAATCTGAAAATATTGTTTATTTTTTTACCATCGAGCAGATAATTCTGTCCAATATGATCTCAACCTCGCTACTCCTGTAGGACCGCCACCTCGCCCATTACATCACGTCAGGGCCTGATATGGATCCGATAGATTTATCTGCACTTATGTCTAAGCTAGGTGAAATCATATCTAAACTAGAAGAGCAAGACCATCGCATGGATCAATTTGCTCAGGCTTTGGGCCTAGTCATGAATCAAGTCAGTCAGGTCTCACCGTATCCTTCTCCTGTGATTGACAGGACTGTTCAAGCAGTCTCAGTGTCCTCTATGATTGCTACTGGAGTAGCTCATGTCAGTTTAAAAACTCCTACGTGTTTCAATGGGAGTTCGGGTTCATGCGGAGGGTTTATAACCCAAATTGATATAATGTTTGAATTGAATCCAGGTATGTGTCCCACAGATAGAGCTAAGGTAGGTTGTGTCATTAACCACCTAACAGAGAAAGCTCTACTGTGTGCAACTCCTTTGTGGGAACTGAAGAAACCATTGGTGTATAATTATGCTGAATTCATGACAGAATTGTGACGCACTTTTGACCCGCTAGAAGGGCAACAGGGGCAGCCAGGGCTTTGTGGCGTATATCCCAGGGCAACCGCCAAGTTGCAGAGTACGCTATAGAATTTAAAACAGTGGCTGCAGAATTATTATGGCCAAATGAGGTGCTGGTTACAGCGTTCCTCAAAGGAATTTCGGAGAATATCATGCATGAATTAGCACCTTTGGCATTACCCGAGAAGCTAGAGAACCTGATAGACTATTGCATAGCCCTCGACGATCAGATGCGTGACAGGAGGTCTGGTCATAGCAAGTCACATAAAACTTCTCTGGGTACTGGTTCTACTCCCAGGTCAAGTCATGCGGTCTCTCCTCCTGGGGCCATGTCTACCCGCTTTCACAAAAAAGAGAATGCAATCATGGAGGAATATATAAAAGAGAATTTAGCCAGAGGGTTCATGCGTCCTTCTTCCTCTCCTGCGGGAGCAGGATTCTTTTTTGTATCGAAAAAGGAAGGGGATTTAAGACCTTGCATTGACTATAGAGGGTTAAACAGAATCACTATACGTAATGCCTATCCCATCCCTCTAATATCTGAGTTATTTGACCGATTGAGAGGTGCTGCCAAGGTTTACACCAAGTTGGACCTTCGCGGTGCTTACAACTTGGTAAGGATCAAGCAAGACCATGAATGGAAGACTGCTTTTAATACCAGGAGCGGTCATTATGAATACCTGGGCATGCCCTTTGGCCTATGTCATGCGCCAGCAGTCTTCCAAGACTTTATAAATGATGTCCTGAGGGATTTTTTGCAAGTCTTTGTGATAGTATATCTAGACGATATCTTGATTTGTTCTCCTGATGCTAAAACACACCATGTCCATGTGCGGACAGTGTTACAAAGGTTGCTGGAGAATAAACTATACTGCAAGTTAGAAAAGTGTCTGTTCGACATACAGTCAGGTCCAGAAATATTGTGACATGGACACAATTGTAACATCTTTGGCTCTATACACCACCACAATGGAGTTGGAATGAAACAAACACAATGTGCTTTAACTGCAGACTGTCAGCTTTAATTTGAGGGTATGTACATCCAACTCAGGTGAACGGTGTAGGATTTACAGCAGTTTGCAGATGTGCCCCCACTTGTTAAGGGACCAAAGGTAATGGGACAGAATAATAATCATAAATCAAACTTTCCCTTCTTAATACTTGGTTACAAATCCTTTGCAGTCAATCACAGCCTGAAGTCTGGAACGCATAGACATCACCAGACGCTGGGTTTCATCCCTGGTGATGCTCTGCCAGGCCTCTACTGCAACGGTCTTCAGTTCCTGCTTGTTCTTGGGGCATTTTCCCTTCAGTTTTGTCTTCAGCAAGTGAAATGCTGCTCAATGGGATTCAGGTCAGGTGATTGACTTGGCCATTGCATAACATTCCACTTCTGTCCCTTCAAAAACTCTTTGCTTGCTTTTGCAGTATGCTTTGGGTCATTGTCCATCTGCACTGTGAAGCGCCGTCCAATGAGTTCTGCAGCATTTGGCTGAATGTGAGCAGATAATATTGCCCGAAACACTTCAGAATTCATCCTGCTGCTTTTGTCAGCAGTCACATCATCAATAAATTAGGGATGCATCGATACCACTTTTTTAAGACTGAGTACGAGTACCGATACTTTTTTAAAAGTATTCACCGATACCGAGTACCGATACTTTTATTTTATGTCACGTGAACGCTTTTCTTTTCTTTATATTTAAAGTTTTTATTTTGAAACAAAGTAGCAAAACAATCAAAGAAAATGGCCCCGCAGGGCCAAAACGAGTCATCTGTGAAAAAGAAAATGGCCGCGCAGGGCCACGATTTGGCAGCTTAAAAGACATCAAAAATACGAACCAGTTAGCTAAGAAGCACAGCAGTAGGAAAATAAAAAGAGTCCTCTGAAAAACAACCAAAATAACGCTTATGTGGGGGAAAGGGAGAGAGGATGGTAAATAATAAGAGACATAAAATAAAAGAAAATGGCCTATGGCATCGTGACAAGGAGTCTCTGTGGAGATGTCCCCAGCCGGAGACATCTAAAGCGCAGCAGAAAATATAAAAAGAACAAGAAAGCAAATGTCCTCATAGACGTAGCAATAATGAAGTGAAAAACATAAAATAAACATCAGCAGTATAAAAAAAAAAGTCAATCGTGTAGTAAACCTTTGAAAATCAGGATAACGGAAAGGGGGGGTTGTCAGCAAAATGGCGTCTTACGAAAAACAACAAAAAACCCTCAGCCGGTATCCCTAAAACGGCAGCAGTCTCAATGCAGGCAGGGCCACACAGGGCAGGTCAGGCCAGACCGCAAACCCAGGTCTGGTGGGAAAGAGCGAGGCCCACGGAGCACGCAGGCCCCCCTTCGATCCGAGACACCCCTCAGCTTCATCGGTCAAGGCAGGGGACGGTTTGGAAGACCCAGGCAGCAAGAACCATGCAAACCCCGTGTGGGCAACCTGGCAGTCATCAGGTACCGGCCGGCACTGGCGAACGCCCCCCGCACACCTGTCAGCACCACCCGGGCAGACGACCTCCCAGAAGGGCCTACAACAATAGGCCCTGCATGCGTTTTCTCCTCAGGGCTCCCGCAGTCAGAACCTCCCGTGTCATCTTGTGTTTCAGGGGTCACCTTGGGACCCCTAACTGCCGAACAAATTTAGAAACCTCCCTGTTAACCCTCTTCCTGGCCCTGTCAATGGCCCGTGGCGCCGCCATCTCCTCCCAACGAGGTCGAGAAATAATGTCGGACCACACCAGCGACAATCCCCCAAATTTAGCAAAACAGCGGGCCAGATCCAGCTTCATAGCCCGAATCCGGTCCACCGAACGAACCGTCCCCAAATCATTCCCACCCCCCGCATGAACAACTAAAATAACCTCCCTGGGAACATTCCCTGCCAAAATATCGCATTCCTTCGACACCCGAGCCCAACGCAAACCCCGGATACCCAACCAGCAAATCTCCACCACTTCTGTTGAAAAGCCAAGGTTCCTGCCATGCGGCCGTTGTTCAGCCCGCACGGCCGCCCAATGCACGAAGGAATGACCCAATATCCAGACCATCCGCGGGGAAGTACCTGAAATTATAAAAAGTTAGGACGAACATATGAGCGAAAGCGATCCGATCGCCACCTGCCCAACCGACGAATCATGCCGTCCGACGCGCCCGCAGCCACCATTGCCGCGCCAATCCGAAAAGAATGGGAGGAAAACAATCCCGGGTCGTAACCCAAAACTTGCACGCATTGCTTAAAAACTGCCAAAAATTGATACCGGGTCAGAGGAACCCCATTAAGGTGAATCAAAAAAGAGTCAGCCAAATCTGGACTAACCGCTAAATACTCCCGCGCGAGGCCCAAAGGACACCCGATCCCCCCAACAGCATCCAACGTAATAAGCACACCCCACCCAACTGATCTGTCTTGGACCTGGCAATCAAAACCCGCACCTGAGCGGCAGCCACCGAGACATGTGCAAAGCGCAAGGTAGAATGTGTCCGAGAGTTAGGAGCAACCAGCTCACCCACCCTCAAAGCACCATAAAAAGTGAAGGCAAACGCCACCCGAAATAATCGCGCCTCAAAAAGATCGTGACAAACCACACTTAAAACCTCCAACAAATCCAAAAACATGGAGCCATGGCGCCGAACATCAGGCATCGCCGTCCGCCTCCAACCCGAAACAATTCTGCGAAGCAGGAAATCTCAACCAACATCCTCCCACCTAAGCGCCTTGCACAAAAATTAAAGGGCAGTCAGTACTCTGGCCGCTCCCGAACCGGAGCCCCCTTGTTGCCGGAGGGAATTGAAATAAATCAAGGTGGCCCACCTACGATCCTCCGCCGTATGCCAACCCCGTTCCCCCTGTGCCACCAACCCCCACCTCCGCCAGACCTGAGAGTAGGCAGTCCACGATGCTCCCGACAAAGAGTCCTCCAGCAACATTCTCAGCCAGGCAAAGCGAGGGTCCGGAGCCACCTGCTAAAAACGGTCCCACTGGAACCGGGAGAGCGCATCAGCAATCACGTTCCGGACACCCGGCACATGTCGAGCCCGCAACCATACATTTCGCTCTAGACAGCGCAGTACCAGGTGTCGCAAAAGAGCCAAGACGGAGGGGAACTGGACGACGAACGATTTACCACTTGCACCACGCCCAGGTTATCCGTCCAGAACACCACCCGCCTATTAGCCAGACGCTCCCCCCACAGCTCCAGGGCCACAATCAACGGAAAAAGTTCCAAAAACGTGAGATTCCTCACCAATTCCGACGCCGCCCAATGCGGGGGCCACGCTTCGGCACACCAAGCGCCCTGGAAGTACACTTCAAAGCCATGCGCCACAGACGCATCAGCAAAAAGCTCGAGGGACTGATTGTCCACGTCCGCCTCCTGCCAATACGTCAGCCCATTGTACTGCAGCAAGAAGGATTGCCACACCACCAGGTCCACCTTCAAAGCACTAGAGATGCGAACAAAGTGGTGTGGTGCGCATACCCCGGCGGTAGCCAGAGACAACCTGCAACAAAAAGCCCGGCCCATTGGCATCACCCGGCACGCAAATGTCAGGTGACCCAATAACGACTGAATATCGGAAAGCCGCATTTTCGCAACCCCTTGCGCCCTCCCCACCAACCGCAACAAGGTTTGGATTTTGTCGACCGGCAAACGGAAAACACGGAGGACGGTATCGATCTCAATGCCCAAAAATGGAAGCGATTTGAACCGGGCCCTCTGTCTTCTCAGCCAAAAGGCACACCAAACTCTCCGGCAACCTCACGGAAAATCTGCAGCAGCGCGGCGCAGTCGCCGGAATCCGCCGGTCCCACAAACAGGAAATCATCCAAATAATGGACCACTGAATTCCGTCCAGCGCGCCGACACACCACCCAGTGCAAAAAGGAAGAAAACAACTCAAAATAATAACAAGAGATCGAGCAGCCCATTGGAAGACAACGGTCGTTGTAAAAACCCCCACGAAATGAACACCCCAGCAAGTGATAGCTGTCCGGTCGAATTGGCAGCAAACGAAACGCTGACTCAATGTCTGCTTTCGCCAACAAACAACCAGGACCAGCCTCCCGCACAATCTGCAATGCCTCGTCAAAAGAAGAATATCGCACGCAACATCCCTCTTTCCCAATACCGTCATTAACAGAAAGACCGGCCGGGTAGGAAAGATGGTGGATCATGCGGAACTTACCCTCCTCCCTCTTGGGCACAATGCCCAACGGAGACACCCGAAGATTAGAAAAGGGGAGCTCCGCAAAAGGACTCACCATCCGACCCAACCGAACCTCCGTAGCCAACTTGTCCGCCACAACCTCGCCTTGCTGACGTGCAGAAATTAAATTTTGAGAAAATTGAGGAAAATCCGACTTCACATGCGGAATAACAAAACCATCAAACAACAACTCAGCGCATCGCCTATTGGGGTACCTGTCTAGCCAAGGAACCATAGCCCGAACTATCACCGGCGTGATCCCTTCTATCAGGCTTACCCCGACCCGGCGCCCTAAAGGCCGAGCCATGTCCTTTTCTAAAGCATCGAAATGCCGGGTGGGATCCCCCACAGGAAGAACACTCATGCTTGAACCGGCAATTAGCGGACCAACGGCACTGGGACTCATTGAAGAGCCAGCACCACCCCTTTCCGGTACCCGCTGGCTCTCCTGGGGTTCTGGGCACCGCGGATCCAGGAAAGGGTGACACCACTGGACGGTTCGGCGTCATGAGCAGCAGCCACAGATTTGTGTCCTGCAAATCAAAACGGAGCCCGGGCCGCACCGCCATCTTCTGCCGAAACTGTTGGTCATATTTAAACCAGCAAAGACCCCCGTAAATTTTGTAAGCCCCCCAAATCAGATCCAAGTAAGAAAATAAAGCCATGCCCCGCTCCGGAAATCGCTCGCATAAAATCGCACTATAAGCCAAAAAACCCTGAAGCCAATTGCCAAACGTCTGAGGCAACGGCTTCACTTTTTCTTTATCCTTGTCCCCCGGTAAAGGATCAATGCGTTTTGGACGATCAACCGTCTCCCTATCCAGAGAAATCAAAGTGAGCACGTCTAAGTACTCCCCCTTCCAAATCTTCTCCCGCACTTCTGCAGAGACAGTCAAACCCAGCGGAGACAAATCAAACGCCCCGTAAGAGCGTACCTCCGCACCAACCGCACCAGGCAACGGAGCCCCACTAACCAGCGTTGCAGGACCGCTCAAAGCCGCAGGAGCCAAGACCACAGCCGCAGCAGAAACCGGGGCATGCACTGCAATTGGTAACGCTGCGCCAAGCACAGCAGGGGCTGGAACAGGAGCTGGGGCCAGAGGAAGACTCACCGAGGGAGCCGTATCAGGGACCCCCAAAGCAGCTGACGCGACAGCAATCGCCGGTGCCGCGCCCCCGGCAACAGCAACACCAGCAGGGGATCCTGACGCAGCCGCATGCGATACCGCCGATGCCCCATCCTGCCACTGCCTGAGAGCCGCAACCAGGGTTTCCATGAACCCCGTTGTTAGCCCCTCCATACTACCCGACACAGCATTGGCCGAACGACCCCGCGAGCCAGTAACCGCACCAACGAGGTCAGACTCACGTGCTACCAGAAGGGATGATCTTCCTGGAGCCACCGGAACAGCAGGAACCAACAGGTCCGGCGATGGGCGCCCTGGAACCACACGACCAGACAACCTCCTCGCATCCAGCAGATCCCCAGACCTGGACTCCAAGTCACTCCCAGCAGGAGAGCGCCGATTACGGGCCCCACGAGCCACCGACCGACCTCCAGAAGCAGCTGATCCTGGCACCGGTTGATCCACAGCCACCACAGATGAAGCACCAGATGCAGCACCCACCGAAATCGCTCTTTTTCCCGAATTTCCACTGCCAGCATGGGCGCCGCCATCTTGTAGGCGTGCCCGTCGCTTAGATCGTGACGTCACAGGCCTGCGTCGAGCAGGAGGGGGCTTGGGGGCGGACTCAGACCTCCGCGTCATTCTCCTTCCGGCTACCGGAAGCGCCGCAGCTCCACGAGGGCTCCTTGAGCGCTGCAGCCGTCGGCCATCTTGACAGGTACGGAGTGGGGTCTCACGCCGCTCACCCGCAGCCGGGTCCACACCCTCAGCCCGCCGATTCTCTCCACCAGCCGCACCTGTAATTAAAGGGGGGACCACCACAGCGCGCCCTATGCTCACCCTCCTCCTTAGGCCAGACCGCAGCTCCCTCGGCGGCGTATCCTGGACCATCGATCCCTCAGACGTCTGAGAATCAGCATCAGGCCCATCCACGCCACCATCTTGCTGCAGGGCTCCACGAAGCCTAGGGGGACTAGGGCTCAGCCGAACCGGAGGTCTGGAAGGCCGCTCTCTCCGCCATTGTCGAGGCTCCCCCCGCATCCTCAGGAGACTGCTCACGTGCTGGCACCAACGCATCCTGTAGTAGATCCTGCAGAGTTGCACCACGAGCAGCAGCATGTTCCCTCAGCTGATCCAGCAAAGCATCCAGCGAAGTAGAAGCCATTACAGCAGAACAGATCACCAAACTAATCACCACGTTTTTCTTCTCTCTCACAGAATCCACTTGATGCACAGTTGACGCTGGCAGGGAACAAAGAGACAGAACACACCCCCCACAGATGCATATATAGGTAGTGAAACAATGTTGCACACATATGACCAATAGCTCCACATTTCCTTTCTGACCATCCGGCCCAGGCCATCAGTCATGTCCCCCTTCCTTAAAGGTACAGGGGACATTTCTTCCACAATACCACAGAGGGGTTACTGTATGATGATACTTGCTGGCCTGGCAGTCTTGCACCAAAGGCAGAATATCTGGGTGCACTGACGCCTTAACCAGATGCATATCTTTTTAATATAGGACCGCAAGGTTCACCCCTGCACTCTTCCACAATACCACAGAGGGGTTACTGTATGATAGTACTTGCAGGCCTGGCACCAAAAGCACAATATTTGGGTGCACTGCCACTGACGCCTGTATCAGATTCATATCCTCAGAGGGGTTACGGTGTGACGGCACTGTTGGGGATGCTAAAGGACCAATTTTGAAGCACCTATTGTTACTTTCATCCAAAGCCTGCATAAGTTTCACAATAATTTAGCCAAAAAAATCAGTAAACTTTTTCTGCGTGTCCGAAAATGTCTCCTCTTTTCATACAGACTGCCGCCCCAAGCAGTTGTTTATGGATAGATTAAAGGAAAAGCATTTACCATCATTTGAAACGTAATTTTTTTGTTTTTAAGTGTTTCTATACATCCTAGAAATCCGCCACTTCACGGGCAGGTTATGGGGACCTCCTAGGCACGATATTTGAAGGAATTTTTGGTTTTTATTTTTAACCCTTATTTCATGGAAAACTCACTGTCCCTTTAAAAACTTTTTTTTTTTACTTTTTTCCTTGTTTCCTGTCCCCCAGGGCACTACCCGGACCCCCATACACCTTTCATGGCAAATATCTAGCATATATGCCCTCTTGGAGGGCACTCTAAAAACCGAATTTTCAGCCCCATTGACTTGCATGGAGTTCGAGTTCGGGTTTGGGTTCGGACCCGAACATATGGGAAGTTCGGGCCCGAACCGAACTCGGGGGGTGTTCGGCTCATCCCTACTTATCACCCACAGACGAATGGGAACGCAGAGAGAGCCAACCAGAGCAGTGACGTGCGGTGAGGTCAATGGCTGGTGAGGCACTGGTTAGTATCAGAGCCAGATATACAAATGCAAAACAGCCAGTAAACCTCCTAGCTCCCAAATAGGAGGCTTCAGGCATTTAGTACATCAGAAGGACAGACACTGCGAGTAAGGACTGACTGGAAGCCGATTCTGTTCCCACAAACCTTTATACAGAACAATTATCTTACAATATACCTTCTAAATTGCATTGGTAAAGACTTCCTAAATGAAGAATCTACAGTCCTGGGTCCTTGTACCTGGACTTGTTTTCATACAGGGTTATTCAGAGAGAGGTGAAAAGCAGGAGAATGGAAAAGTCTAGGTCAAAATAGCCAAACCAGAAAAATTCTCCCTTTCATGATCTGCTATTTTGACCTAGAATTTTCCATTCTCCAGTCATTCTCCTGCTTTTTACCGCTCTCTGAATAACCCTGATACAGGGCTATTCAGAAAGAGGTGAAAACCTTGAGAATGAGTGGAGAATTGAATTCTAGGTCAAAATAGTCAAACCAGAAAAATTCTCCCATTTAGCTCACTTTCCAAATTGGCTATTTGTTAATTCTCCTGCTAATTCAAGGTTTTCACCTCTCTCTGAATAACCATGATAGTATTATTGAATCATTGTGCTGGCTACACTATCAGCGTTATTCAGAGAGAGACGTGAAAACCTTGAGAATTGGCAGGAGAATGAACAATCTAGACCAGGGTTTCTCAACTCCAGTCCTCAGGACCCACTACAGGCTAGATTTTTCAGATCACCTTGGGGAAATGCAGACTAAATACTGCAATCACTGAGCAGCAAATAATATCACCTGTGCTTCACATATCTGGCAAACCAGGCCGAGGAAACGAGTTGAGAAACACTGATTCTAGACCAAATAGCCCATTGAAAAATCTAGACCAAATAGCCAATTTGGAAAGTGAGATAAAGGGGAGAATTTTTCTGGTTTGACTATTTTGACCTAGAATTTTAACTTCTCCTGTCATTCTCTAGGTTTTCACCTCTTTCTGAATAGCCCTGTATCAGGGTTATTCAGAGAGCGGTGAAAAGCAGAAGAATGACCCTGTATCAGGGCTATTCAGAAAGAGGTGAAAACCTTGAGAATGACTGGAGAAGTTAAAATTCTAGGTCAAAATAGGGATGTGCGTTTCGGGTTTCGGAATTTCGGAATTTTCACGAAATTTCCCGATTCGTGTTTTCGGATGCGGCCGAATTTCCGAAAATTTTTAGATCCGAAAATGTCAGATCCGAAACGTTTTCCGAGCCGAAACGAAATATTTTTGGATTTTTCGAATGGACTTGAAATGTGTCAAACAAGGAGAACAGACGTTCCGAAAAAACGAAAATTTTCTGAAAAACGAAAATTTTCTGAAAACGAAAATTTTTCGAAAAAAAGAAAAGTCGATACAAAAAACGAGCAGTGACACGAAAAATACGAAAAATGGTCGATATTCCGAAAAATGTACAATTCCGAAAAACGAAAATTTCCGAAATCACGAAAAGTCGATACAAAAACCGAGCACAGTGACACGAAAATACGAAAAATGGTCGATATTCCGAAAAAAAAAATGTACCCGAAAAACGAGCCGAACCGAATCGAATCGAAACCGAAATCGGTCGAAACGAGCCGAATCGAAAAGTTTAAAAATCCGAAAAATCTAACCGAATCGAACCAAAAAAAAATCGGTGCACAAGCCTAGGTCAAAATAGTCAAACCAGAAAAATTCTCCCATTTATCTCACTTTCCAAATTGGCTGTTCATTTTTCTGCCAATTCTCAAGGTTTTCACCTCTCTCTGAATAACCCTGATATTTCAGGCTCATAAAAAAAGTTAAGCCAACGCTTGCCCCTGGCAAAAACAAAAACACACACACGAGATATAAATATACATACACACAGCATGTGAAAGAAAGGGTATGTAAAGAGACTGGCACTGTAAGAACACACACACACGCTCTATATGCTGCCCCTATAACAAAGTATTATTAAGAAGAGCCTGGCCACATCCATTAGGTTTCCTTAAAGCACCTATACATTTTGCCTCATTCATATTATACTGAAGGGAAAGCAAGCCACTGACCCAACTGGAAAACTACTGACCCAACCTGACTTCTGCACACTGCAGGGCAGCACTTTCAGGCACTGACAGGGAGCAAAATGGAGATCTGACACCCCAGCCCAAAGCCAGTGACCCATGAAGCACACGCTGTGATCTGACAGAAGAGGAGTTGTGAGAGTCTTGCTGGCAACTTTGCATCTGCTGAGTCCCCCACCTGTCCTGTCCCTCCCCAGGCAGCCTGACTAGAGGTACAATACATCATACAGATTGGCAGCTAAGCACTATCTGAACATCAGGAAATCAGCACAGAGGAAAGCCATAGCCTCTCCCTCCCCAACATTAACCCTCTCTCCCCCAGCATTAACCCTCTCTCCCCCCAGCATTAACCCTCTCTCCCCCAGCATTAACCCTCTCTCCCCCAGCATTAACCCTCTCTCCCCCAGCATTAACCCTCTCTCCCCCCAGCATTAACCCTCTCTCCCCCAGCATTAACCCTCTCCCCCCCCTGTGAGGTCACTTACCTTGCAGCTGGGCAAAGAGGGCTTCCTGCTGCTGCACCCCCTCAGATCCCTCCTGGGGGGCAGATGTGCTGTGTATTCTTCCAGCCCCAGTTAGCAGACAATAACCAGCCTGGGGTATAACTGGGCATCCCCAGCTGATCCAGAGCTGAGTGGCAGAGCAGGGCACCCCTGTGCCAGGCTCCTGGACTGCAGCTCCCCATGCAGCCAGTCAGGGGTTGTCCATCATGCAATCTTTTCACAGCCTGTATTGGAGGGCTGCCTGGCCTATCATTGACAGGAAGGGGCATGTCTAACTGCTAGACTTCCTGTCAATCAGAGGCAGTCCTCTAATGCAGGCGTTTTCAGGGAATGGCTTGGACCAATGGTGCTTTCCCATTGGTCCAAGCTCTATCAGTGTCTGTCGGTCTGTGCGGCACTAATGAGCAGTGATCATGAAATAGGCAGCACTTGTCTCTGACGTGTGCTGCACACATCTTGAGCAGTTTACTCAATTAGTGCAGCGGGAAACGTCCTGCTATGCAAATTGCATAGGCTGGGAAAACTAATGCCTGCAGAGGATGGAGCTGACAGCGGGGGAGCAGGTGAGTTTGTTTTTAGTTTATTGATTTATCACTTAATGGCAGGTGCGGCTGTGCCTCCACTGACTGCACATCCCTGAACCAGAGTGTCGAACAATACTTGCGTAGCTTCATGTCTGAAAAACAAAGTGAATGGGCAGACCTGGTACCCTGGGCTGAGGTTGCGCTAAACAACTCAGTGAGTGAAACTACAGGCCACTCACCTTTCCATACAGTTTATGGTTATGATCCTCCCATGCTCCCCTCTGTACTCCAAGGTACTGCGTTGCCAGCCTTGGACGAGCATCTGAATAATCTGAAAGGGACATGGGAGAAGGTTAAAGAAATCATGGAGGCCAATATCCAAAAGCAAAAAATAAAAGCAGACAGACGCAGAGGTCCTGCACCGGTATATACGGTCGGGGACAAGGTATGGCTGTCAACTAGAAACATCAAATTGTTGGTGCCATCCTTGAAGATGGCTCCCAGGTTTATTGGTCCTTATAAGGTGCTAAAACGCATTAATCCTGTTTCCTATGCTTTGGCTTTACCCTCATATTTACGTATTCACAACGTATTCCATGTTAGTGTAGTGCTGCTTTAAAAAAAACTGTGCTCTGGTGCATTGAATTATTACTGCTACTAGAGGGAGACAGAGCTAGAGACATTGTGGACTATGCTGGACAAAGCGGACTCCATCTCCCAGCACCCTTTGCGTGAGGACAGGAAGTGGGTGGTACAAAGTGGAGGATATACTTGGGAGCCTCGTGTTTGGCATGCAGAGAGTGAGTGGAGCAGTGAAAGGTGAAGGACGCATGTTGGAGATGTCAGGGATCGCAACCAGGCCGGAGAGCAGACGCTGTCGTATTGGTGCTGGAGATCGGGACAGAAATCGTGCTGTGACCTACATACCCAGCGCTGAGAGATTTGGAGGACAAGCTGGTTCCGGCAGGACCCCGCATTACGAGGCCGCGACGATCTATTGGGAGTGCAGGCGGCAGATCGATTGTTCCAGTTGTGGAGACTAGGCAAGCGGGGAGCAGATTCCTTGGCACAGAGTCCCAGTATACAGCGGCGAAAGATCCTTTGGTCGAGGCATCGAGTGCTGGACAGTTCGTTCGATGGATGGGTGAGAGGCCTCCAGGCCCACAGTTCCGAAACAGAAACGTACACTTGCAATATTGTTTAAATCTACAGGGCCCCAACGGTGACTAGTCGAAGATTGTTCTTTTCGTTCACTGGCCAGTTGATCACAGTACCCGGGTACCCTAGACACCACATATACATATATTTTTGAGCTATTTCACGGGACTTACACTCCAGAACTGAGGGGGGGTTAACCGTTTCCTTTCCGCCGCATGTTTTTCCCGTGTTACGAATTCCTGTCATTCAAATTACCGTATATATGTATATATGCTGCTTTATCGAGATCAGTAAAATATATAAAATAGAAAATCCACAACAGTGCTGGTGTATAGTAATTCCAAGTGCGGTGAGACTATCCCGAGGTTTATTCAGCGGCTCCTCCGGGGGTGAGCGCTACATGTGGGGGCTCGTCTGGGATCTCAGTCTCTTAGATACCGCAATTAAAAGGTTAATATGGATCCAGACACTGCTGCCAAATGGTGTGAGGAGCACAGTAGCCAGATAGGGTTAAGTGTAGTTATGGACATTCCCGCAGACACTTGGGCCGAAGAGCAGATTCGCGGGCCGTGGCCGCGCTGACATCAGATCATCGGGGGTTAATTCTGGACATTAAAGTGGACCCAGAGACTTCTCACCTTTTATGATCTTTTTGAGTGGAGAAAGGGTGCACCAGTGTGTTTTCAGGGTGTGAGCGTAAAGCTGACCGACGATGTGGAAGTTCAACTGATTCAACCAAGTGCCCCACGTGGCGATCCCGCAAACGTTCCCGCACCCAGTCCGCTAGCCATGATCGGGCCAGAGTTCATAGTGGCTATCGGAGAGTTGCTGGCTAAATGTCAAAGAACAAACCCTCCTTACACTAATTTTGGTTATCGATGGTTGAGGAATTTTTCAGGAAGCGCGCCAACTACGGCGGTAGAAGAAACCTTCGAAGAATGGGTGGAACAGGCGATGCAGATTCTGGATGAGTGGGACGTCTCTGAAGCGCAGAAGAAACAGAGAATTACAGAGAGCCTGAAGGGACCTGCATCAGAGGCTTAGAAACCTGAAGTTGAGTAAGAAAGACTGTACTGCTTTAGACTACCTAAATATATTACAGGAAGTCTTCGGCGAACAGAAAAGGCTGCTGAACTCATGTACCAGTACGAGCACACCTACCAGCGGAGAGGTGAGAAAATGACTGATTATATAAGGCGCCTGGACAAGATTCTGCACCAGATACTACTCAAGAAAGGGGCCGAACCTGCCCTGGTAGATCAGATCAGAATGCGACAGATATTGAGGGGCGCTCAACCTTTAGACCCTGTGATGTTGCAACTAAAGACTCAAGAAGGCAATAAAGAGTTTAATTACCTAGAGCTGATTCGAACTGTTCGAGAAGAATAGCCCTTCTGGAAGAGAAGTCTGCAAGAAGGGGAGAAAAGGTTTATGCCCAACCTGTAAGATATAACAAGTGTTTGTTGGACAAAGATGATCCGGAGGAGACATGAGCCGACAATTGATCGACAAGAGCAGCTCACTGTCTATATGCCTCCTGAGGATGTCGAAAAAAAATCGTCAACCCAGGTCTATGGTGAGATGCAAAAGACTCTCAAGAGAGTACAAGAGGCCCAAGCTGAACTGGAACAGGCTCACGCGGATCTGCGCCGAGAAATCTTGAAGGTAGCAGAAATACAGATTGAAATACAGAGGTCTCTCTCAGATATGCAAACAGCAAGGGTTGCTGTGGCATCCGGCAGGTGGTCATCAAATGAGACGCAGCGAGAAAGTGCGCCCCCGTCTTTAAAGGAAAGATGTTTCAGCTGTGGAGAATTAGGTCTTTTCCGAGCGCAGTGTACGAACCGAAGGCCAGAAAGGAAAATAGTTGAGTTCTTAAAGGCCTTAGAAGGACTGTTATCTACCTCACAGGTGGGAAACTTCAGAGAACCCCGGTTGAGAGAACAAACTGGGTACCCAACTGCTGGAGACTACTACGATTCAGTTTTTGCCCCTTTTTTTCCTTGATTATGGACTGAAGAAGGCACGTGAGCTGCCGAAACGCGTATCCTCCATCATTTTCCCCTTTTTCCCTTCCTCCCCATTGTTATTTTAGATTTTTCAATAAACCACGTTTTAACTTATCCATCCGTGGTTTTGCTGCCGTTTTCTTACGGTCTATTTACTCCATCCACCCTTCCGAGTCGGTAGAAGACCGCCAAAGAGGTGCAGCTAAAGAGGTGACGGTGCCCACCGAGCAAAGGAGCACTATCTGCCATTAAGTTGAGCCTGGAACAAGGCTCCACCATCGGTGAGTGAGACCAATTCTATACCTATTAATGTATCTAGCCACCATTCAAGTTGCGCTATGAATACTCTGTTCCTTTATATCCGAGGTGAATAACAACTTCAAAAGAAGGGCAGAGGCCACTCTATACTTGGCCCAGTGCACTTCGAACCAGAGCCTGGAACACATAGGCTCTGGAAAGTGTAAGTGTGCACTTTTCTTATATTTGTCCACAATTAACATATCCAGACAATATTGCACTATATTTCTCTTTTTTCCTTTTTTTCCCTTCCCCGCACTATGAGAACGTGGAACCCATTAGAACACAGAATCCACTAGGACAACAAGAACAAGACCTTTTTTCTCCCCTATTTTGAGGATCTCCGTATATGGACGGTATAAGTGAGAGGCTCACACATTTAGTTAAGCCCTCCCTTTAAATAAGACTGTTTACTAGAATTTTGAACAACCTTTGGACTATTTTTTATTACTATTTTTGTGTCATTATAATTGCACTTTATCTTTGCACCTTTGCACAAAAGCGTGTGCTGCTTTTTTTACGCCTTTTTATGTACTTTTATGTGTTTTTATGAACTGTTCTTATTACGGAATTTGTTCTGTTCAAAATTAATGCACTTTTCACAGTACGCCATTAACGTGCACAACGTTTTTAGATACCATTTGCACTATATGCACTTTTGATTGCATTTGCACCTTCTCTAGATAGCACTTTATCATTGGTCTGCTCTGAGACTGTGCTCCTACAGCTGTTTTAAACTGCTTTTTTACATTACACGCAGTTTCTACGCTAATTACCTCCCCTTTTTGCGCCACTGGAGTAACTCCCACCCTTCTCAAGTAACTCTGATCTACCGAGACTTCTATCAGAAATACTTGAAACATATACCTGTGAAGAAGACGTTGAAGGATCTTGAAATCTGGGGACTGAGAGGTTTCCCTATGATGGATATCTACAGGTGAAGCTGGAATTCAGTTCCGTGACCGTTGGACAATCGGGAGTATGTGACACGTTGGCCAGTGTGTGTAATCGTCCCTCGGGAGCTAATCGAAGTTCTATGATAGTGGGGACGAACACTGACTTAGTGAGATGGTTTCTAACCCCACTGGTGAAGGAAGAGAGTCCTGCTCCCAAGAAGGCGCACTCGATGTTACGGCCGGTAAGTCAACGGGTGGTCAAAGAACAGAGAGCCCCTGCAGAAGTGAGGCGGCTGAGGAAAACGGAAGGGACAGAGAAGGTTATACAGTCCGGGGAAGTCCCTGAACTAATCTCTACCAGAGGTTTGAAACGGACAAGTGGAAGAGTTTCCGTCATCGTATTTAATGTGTCTGACATCCGTGTCTTCAAATTTACTGAAGAGTCAATCAGGCGAGTGGCTTCTGTTAGGCCCCTCTCCACTACCGATCTAGGGAGGGGAATGAATAAAGCGATTCCTTCCAGCTGAAAGGTTCTACCCTAAAAATGCTCCTATCTCGTTCAAGCGGAAGAAGCGGGTTTAGTCTCCAATACTCAAGTCGGAGAATTCGTTCTCCAAGTATGAGTTTGACGTGGGATGCGCTAAGAGCACTAAACACTGCATTCGTCTCCAGGATGATAAGCCTTTTTGACTAAGGTCAAGATGAGTTCCATTGAGAGGCCTAGTTGAACTGAAATGAACCAAAGGAGTGATTGGAGCAGAGGGAATGAGAGTCATGGCTGCGGGTGTTCCTGAACTATATTGTAACCCTGCACAGAGACAGCTGTTACGACTGTGCGAAGGTTGCCGAAGTGTCTGCTACGTTAGCTGAGGTAGCTAGGGACATGAGTCAACTTGAGAATATATATCTGAACCATTATATGTCTGCTAGTGAGCCTGAATGTATTGATTAATGTAAATATTACACTGTTATGTATCCGTTACATGCCCTTGGGAAGACCCAAGAGTTTAGGGGGGAGAATGTAGCGCTGCTTTAAAAAAACCTGTGCTCTGGTGCATTGAATTATTACTGCCACTAGAGGGAGACAGAGCTAGAGACATTGTGGACTATGCTGGACAAAGCGGACTCCATCTCCCAGCACCCTTTGCGTGAGGACAGGAAGTGGGTGGTACAAAGTGGAGGATATACTTGGGAGCCTCGTGTTTGGCACGCAGAGAGTGAGTGGTGCAGTGAAAGGTGAAGGACGCACGTTGGAGATGTCAGGGATCGCAACCAGGCCGGAGTGCAGACGCTGTCTTATTGGTGCTGGAGATTGGGACAGAAATCGTGCTGTGGCCTACATACCCAGCGCTGAGAGATTTGGAGGACAAGCTGGTTCTGGCAGGACCCCGCATTAGGAGGCCACGACGATCTATTGGGAGTGCAGGCGGCAGATCGATTGTTCCAGTTGCGGAGACTAGGCAAGCGGGGAGCAGATTCGTTGGCACAGAGTCCCAGTATACAGTGGAGAAAGATCCTTTGGTCGAGGCATCGAGTGCTGGACAGTTCGTTCGATGGATGGGTGAGAGGCCTCCAGGCCTACAGTTCCGAAACAGAAACGCACGCTTGCAATATTGTTTAAATCCACAGGGCCCCAACGGTGACTAGTCGAAGATTGTTCTTTTCGTTTACTGGCCAGTTGATCACAGTACCCGGGTACCCTAGACACCAAATATACATATATTTTTGAGCTATTTCACAGGACTTACACTCCAGAACTGAGGGGGGTTAACAGTTTCCTTTCCGCCGCGTGTTTTTCCCGCGTTATGAATTCCTGTTATTCAAATTACCGTATATGTGTATATATGCTGTTTTATCGAGACCAGTAAAATATATAAAATAGAAAATCCACAACAGTGCTGGTGTATAGTAATTCCTAGTGTGGTGAGTCTATCCCGAGGTTTATTCAGCAGCTCCTCCGGGGGTGAGCGCTACATTAGCCTCTTGAAACCCCTTACCTGTAAAAGGTACAGCAGAGTCACTGCTCCACCTCCGCCTATCAAGTCCCAGGGTGAGGAGGAGTATGAGGTCCGTGCCATCTTGAGGTCCCGTGTGGTCCGAGGTGTCCTTCAATACCTGGTGGATTGGGAGGGGTATGGGCCTGAGGATCATTCTTGGCTGCCTGCCGGCAAAATCCATGCGCCTCGTCTGGTTCGCCAATTCCATGCGGCTCACCCTTCAGCGCCTGGGGGTCGTTCTGAGTCCGACCATAAGGGGGGGTTCTGTTACATCCTCAGCACCTGCTGTGCTGCCCGGGGGGTCTGGGCATAGTTCGGTGCCACTAGCTGGTCGAGTGCCAGCACCTTGTAATGGCCGAGCGGTGTCTGAGGGGGCGGGGCCTGGTGTGGTCACGAGGAGCCGCCGGGTTTAAAGCAGGTTGCGAGGAGTTGCCTCGTCGCCCTGACGTGGAGTTCTGTTCCCGCATTGCTTCCTATTGTATTCATTGCTATTCTGTTGCCGACCCATTTACGTCTACGATTCCTGCTCCTGATTTTGACCCAGCTTGTCTTTGACCATTCTCATGTTACATGTTATAGCAGTGGCTAGTGCTGTACGTCGTTGGTTTAACCCCATGCACGCTGCTTGGGGTTTTATTTTCTTCGTGGGGAGATTCCCATCTCGCCCTGGTGTACTTACTACAGCCTTATCGTGGTTCTGCTCCAGGTCTAAGGTTTATGAGATACGATCGTGTACGCTTGTACAATCTGCAATAACGAAATACCGTTGGTTTTCTGCTTATGTTCATCTTGCTCAATTTGCCAAGTGCACGATCCTTAAGCCTTTATGTGTGTCGATAGACCCTGGTAATTACAAGGTACAACATACCCGATCAAGGTTTTCAGAAAACGTTAAGTCTGTCAGTGTATTCTGGGGGCTCAGTGCTGGTTATATTATTCTGGGGGCTCAGTGCTGTGTATATTATTCTGGGGGCTCAGTGCTGTGTATATTATTCTGGGGGCTCAGTGCTGGGTATATTATTCTGGGGGTTCAGTGCTGTGTATATTATTATTCTGGGGGCTCAGTGCTGTGTATATTATTATTCTGGGGGCTCAGTGCTGGGTATATTATTCTTGGGGCTCAGTGCTGTGCATATTATTCTGGGGGCTCAGTGCTGTATATATTATTCTGGGGGTTCAGTGCTGTGTATATTATTATTGGGGCTCAGTGCTGTGTATATTAATCTGGGGGTTCAGTTCTGTGTATATTATTCTGGGGGCTCAGTGCAGTGTATATTATTCTGGGGGCTCAGTGCTAGGTATATTATTCTGGGGGCTCATTGCTGGGTATATTATTCTGGGGGCTCAGTGCTGGGTATATAATTCTGGGGGCTCAGTGCTGTGCATATTATTCTGGGGGCTCAGTGCTGTGTATATAATTCTGGGGGTCCAGTGCTGTGCATATTATTCTGCGGGTCCAGTGCTGTGTATATTATTCTGGGGGTTCAGTGCTGTGTATATTGTTCTGGGGCTCAGTGCTGTGTATATTTTTTTCTGGGGGTTCAGTGCTGTGCATATTATTCTGGGTGCTCAGTGCTGGGTATATTGTTCTGGGGCTCAGTGCTGTGTATATTATTATTCATGGGGTTCAGTACTGTGCATATTATTCTGGGGGTTCAGTGCCGTGTATATTGTTCTGGGGCTCAGTGCTGTGTATATTATTATTCTGGGGGTTCAGTGCTGTGCATATTATTATTCTGGGGGCTCAGTGCTGTGCATATTATTCTGGGGGCTCAGTGCTGGGCATATTATTCTGGGGTCCAGTGCTGGGTATATTAGTCTGGGGGTTCAGTGCTGTGTATATTATTCTGGGATTCAGTGCTGTGTATATTATTCTGGGGGCTCAGTGCTAGGTATATTATTCTGGGGGTTCAGTGCTGTGTATATTATTCTGGGGGCTCAGTGCTAGGTATATTATTCTGGGGGCTCAGTGCTGTGTATATTATTCTGGGGGCTCAGTGCTGTGTATATTATTCTGGGGGCTCAGTGCTGTGCATATTATTCTGGGGGCTCAGTGCTGTGTATATTATTCTGGGGGCTCAGTGCTGGTTATATTATTCTTGGGGCTCAGTGCTGTGTATATTATTCTGGGGGCTCAGTGCTGTGTATATTATTCTGGGGGCTCAGTGCTAGGTATTTTATTCTGGGGGTTCAGTGCTGTGTATATTATTCTGGGGGCTCAGTGCTAGGTATATTATTCTGGGGGCTCAGTGCTGTGTATATTGTTCTGGGGCTCAGTGCTGTGTATATTAACATTCTGGGGGCTCAGTGCTGTGTATATTATTATTCTGGGGGCTCAGTGCGGTGTATATTATTCTGGGGGCTCAGTGCTGTGTATATTATTCTGGGGGTTCAGTGCTGTGTATATTATTCTGGGGGTTCAGTGCTGTGTATATTATTCTGGGGGCTCAGTGCTGTGTATATTATTCTGGGGCTCAGTGCTGTGTATATTATTCTGGGGGTTCAGTGCTGTGTATATTATTCTGGGGGTTCAGTGCTGTGTATATTATTCTGGGGGCTCAGTGCTGTGTATATTATTCTGGGGGTTCAGTGCTGTGTATATTATTCTGGGGGTTCAGTGCTGTGTATATTATTCTGGGGCTCAGTGCTGTGTATATTATTCTGGGGCTCAGTGCTGTGTATATTATTCTGGGGGTTCAGTGCTGTGTATATTATTCTGGGGGTTCAGTGCTGTGTATATTATTCTGGGGGCTCAGTGCTGTGTATATTATTCTGGGGGTTCAGTGCTGTGTATATTATTCTGGGGGTTCAGTGCTGTGCATATTATTCTGGGGGTTCAGTGCTCTGTATATTATTCTGGGGCTCAGTGCTGTGCATATTATTCTGGGGCTCAGTGCTGTGTATATTATTCTGGGGGTTCAGTGCTGTGTATATTATTCTGGGGGTTCAGTGCTGTGCATATTATTCTGGGGGTTCAGTGCTCTGTATATTATTCTGGGGCTCAGTGCTGTGCATATTATTCTGGGGGCTCAGTGCTGTGCATATTATTCTGGGGGCTCAGTGCTGTGTATATTATTCTGGGGGCTCAGTGCTGGTTATATTATTCTTGGGCTCATGTGATATTATTCTGGGGCTCAGTGCTGTGTATATTATTTGGGGGCTCAGTGCTAGGTATTTTATTCTGGGGGTTCAGTGCTGTGTATATTATTCTGGGGGCTCAGTGCTAGGTATATTATTCTGGGGGCTCAGTCTGTGTATATTGTTCTGGGGCTCAGTGCTGTGTATATTAACATTCTGGGGGCTCAGTGCTGTGTATATTATTATTCTGGGGCTCAGTGCGGTGTATATTATTCTGGGGCTCAGTGCTGTGTATATTATTCTGGGGGTTCAGTGCTGTGTATATTATTCTGGGGTTCAGTGCTGTGTATATATTCTGGGGGCTCAGTGCTGTGTATATTATTCTGGGGTCAGTGCTGTGTATATATTCTGGGGGTTCAGTGCTGTGTATATTATTCTGGGGGTTCAGTGCTGTGTATATTATTCTGGGGGCTCAGTGCTGTGTATATTATTCTGGGGTTCAGTGCTGTGTATATTATTCTGGGGGCTCAGTGCTGTGTATATTATTCTGGGGCTCAGTGCTGTGTATATTATTCTGGGGGTTCAGTGCTGTGTATATTATTCTGGGGGTTCAGTGCTGTGTATATTATTCTGGGGGCTCAGTGCTGTGTATATTATTCTGGGGGTTCAGTGCTGTGTATATTATTCTGGGGGCTCAGTGCTGTGTATATTATTCTGGGGGCTCAGTGCTGTGTATATTATTCTGGGGGTTCAGTGCTGTGCATATTATTCTGGGGGTTCAGTGCTCTGTATATTATTCTGGGGCTCAGTGCTGAGCCTGTGTACAGTTGTGTTCAAAATTATTCAACCCCCACTGAAATTGAGTGTTTTGGCCAGTTTGACATTGATTTTGATCATTCAGTCATCTTGCTTACAATTAAATCAAAGAGGCACGTGTAGGTCAGACAAATATTTTATTTTTTATTTATTTATAAAAGGATTTTACCAGGAAGGATACATTGAGATTTCTCTCGTTTTCTAGTATGTCCTGGGTTCGAGAACATTGAGTGGTTACAGAAATACAAAATAGTAAAATGCAAGATATTAACACAAGACCAAATATACAGATTAACAGAAAAATAAATATGGAGGAAATAAAGTCATTATGTTACATGTTTACAGGTGCATTTCGTATTGAGGTATGTTAATAGGGAAGTCTTAAGGGACTTTAGACTGGGGGAAGATTTGATGGTGTCTGGGAGGTTATTCCATAATTGCGGTGCTCTGTAGGAAAATGAGGATCGAGCCATTTTCTTTTTGTATTGCGGTATTGCAAGTAAGGTGCTGGTCCTGAATCGGAGGTTATAGGATGAGGGAACTGCTGGGGGAAGCAGTCTATTCAGGTAGGGTGGTAGCTTCCCAGAAAAGCTCTTAAACACCAGGTTGGAAAGGTGAAGGGTGCGTCTAGAGTCTAGTGATGGCCAGTTTAGTTCTTTTAACATGTCACAATGGTGTGTCATGTAGTTACATTGTAGCACAAAGCGACAGAATGAGTTATACAATGTAGTAAGTTTCTGGAGGTGTGTTTGCGGGGCGGCTGCGTACACTACATCTCCGTATTCAATGGCTGGCATAAGCATTTGTTGTACAATCTGCTTTCTTACCGCGGGACTCAGGCAGGATTTGTTTCTGTACAGGGCACCTAGTTTGGGGTAGAGTTTAGATGAGAGTTTTTCGATGTGGGGGCAAAGGATAGATTTGGGTCTAACCACATACCTAGATATTTGAGAGAAGTGACTGTGGTCAGCGTGCCATTTGATTTTGTCCAGACACATAGATGGGGTGTTTGCAATTTGTGTAGTTTAGGTGCGGTTCCAAAGAGCACTGTAACAGTTTTGTCAGTGTTTAGAAAAAGTTTGTTATTTGCGATCCACTTTTCTACCTCTGTGAATTGTTCTTGCAGCACGGCCTCCAGCTGTGGGAGATTTGGTTTGCTGGTATAGATTACCGTGTCGTCTGCGTACATGTGTACAGTTGAGGCTTTGCAGACATTGGGCAGATCGTTTATGAATATTGTGAATAGCAGGGGGCCAAGTATCGAGCCTTGGGGTACACCGCACGTGACTGGGAGGGGAAGCGAAGTGCTGTCAGAAATGGACACAAATTGAGACCTATCAGACACATATGATTGGAACCAGGTTAACGTGCGATCACCAATACCAGAGTTCTTAAGTTTTTGTAATAGGATGCCATGGTCTACTGTGTCAAAAGCCTTGGCAAAATCAAGGAAGATGGCTCCAGTTAGATTTCCTTGTTCCATGCCAGCTTGGATATCATTACAAACTTTTAAAAGGGCAGTTGTAGTTGAATGGTTTGGACGAAAGCCTGATTGATCTGGGGTTAAATAGTTCTGATACTGATAATAATCACGTAATTGAGTGTAGACACATTTTTCCAGAATTTTTGACATTACAGGGAGCAGTGATATTGGGCGGTAGTTGGATACCAAAGTATTGTCTCCACTTTTATGGATAGGTACCACCCTTGCAGTCTTCCAGAGTTTGGGTATGTATCCAGTCGCCAGTGATTCATTAATCAGGGTTGCGACAGGTTTTGCAATTGCTGGTGCCCTGATTTTCAGCAGCATTGCTGGGATTTGATCAGGTCCAGACTGGTATTTCATTTTTTGGTTACGGAGAAGTTTAGTGATGGCACTGACAGGCACTGGCCTAAAACTAAATTTCTCTGCGTTACGGGGTCTTTGCACTGTTGGTGGGTCCTGACCTGCGTGCGGTCTTTCTGATTGCGTGTCATTTCCTAGCTTAGCAATCAGGGTGGTGGCGCATCCAACAAAATAATTATTAAAAGCATTTGCTACATCTAGGGGGTGTTTTACAGTTTGGTTGTTTACTTCTAAAGCAGCTGGTTGGGAGTGGCTGGGGCGTGCTTGTATGTTACTTATGATTTTCCAAAAATTTCTGGGGTTTGACATGTTATTGTTTAAATTTTCATTGAAGTATTGGGCTTTAGCCATTTTTGTTTCTTTTGTGCATTCATTCCGGCATTTTCGGTATTCACAGTGATCGTTCATGGATCCAGTACTCTTGAACTTTGACCACAGGGAGTCTCTAAGCTGGTACATATGCGTGAGGTCAGCTGTAACCCAGGGGAGATGGGCCCCTTTTAGGCTAGGGTCAAACGAAAGCATTTTTACACGCGAACGTAAAAAAGTGCGTCCGAACGAATTGACGTATTTTTTCACGGAATTCGCGAAAACGGTCATACGATGCGCATTTTCGTGCGTGATTTTTTACGGATCTGCAATTAAACGCGTAATCTAATTTACCAAATCAATAGGTGAATCAAAAATTAAGGTGCAGGGGTATAAAAAGCCATTTCGTGGATGGTGGCGTTTCAACAAGATGGATGCACTGCAAGTGTTTGTGTTTGCTGCAACCGGCTACCTGTACCTCCAGCACAAAAGACAACGGCGAACATGGGTTCATCCCATCAACACTGCCAGACACACGCATGGCCACTTTGTGATGCTGTACAGGCCACTGCGAGAGAGGGACCCCTTGAAGTTTTTCAACTACATGCGGATGTCCATCCCCTCATTCGATGAACTGTTGTCACATTTACGCGAGCCGCTGACCAAGAGGGACACCAACATGAGGAATGTCATACCACCGGAGGAGATGCTGGTCATCACTTTGCGGTAAGTACTTCCAAACACCTGTATGCATGACGTCGCTGCCAGTCAGCAGACATGTGCTCGGTGTGCAGAGCCCCTATTGTCGGTCTGTAGTGACATGTACGCAAACACATTCATACCCACCCACACGCAGGCATCACATTCCAAGACACATCCAAATAAACCTCTGACACTGACAAGAATGTATGTAAATAGAAATATATTGTAATAAACAATAAAATAAATGAATAACATATTTGTAACATATATACAAAAGAAAATAACATGAAGGACAAAACATAACAGTGACAACAGGAACAGCATGTCAACCAAAAACATACAAGACACCTCACAAATCCTGGTACAGAGGAGCATCTGGCTCATGAGGACCATGTGTGGATCCGCGGCGGTACCCAGACTCTGGGGGAGGCCCAGCAACATGGGACATGGGTGGGTGGGTGGCGCCTGGCTGTGGCTGGCATAACCAGTGGCATGGTGGCCTTGTGGCACCGCACCATAGTAGACCGCAGCCTGTTCTGGACGGGACAGGATCTCATGGATGAGGTCCAGGGATCTGTGGCGGTACTCCACCTTCTGCGCCGGGGTCATCTGGTCCAGCAGGGATTGACAGGAATGGACAAAGGACATGTCCTCACTGTCAGTGATGGTGCAGCGTGGAGGTTGTGGATTGTGCGACCCCATGAACCTGACCATGGCCTGCTCGAAGTCGCTAGGCGGTCCCCTCCTCCTGTTGTGAGCCGGTCTGGTGCTGTCTCTCGGTGCTGCAGCTGGCACCGGTCCGGTCTCCACCTGCGAGTCCGTGCCACCCTGGTCAACCTCCTCCTGCCAGCTGCCAGAACCCCCTGCCGGCAGGTGTTGCTCCTGTGACCCAGAGGTGGATGGCTGGTCAATGCTGCTCGCAGTTGGCCTTGGCGCCTGGGTCCTCCTGAGGAACGACAATTGTTCGGCATAAAGATAGCTGTGCACCTTCCTCCATGCCCCAGCTCCAGAGCGCGCAGCTGCCGCTTCCTTTTTCAGGACCCGGGTGTAGTTGTCCCTGATAGTGCGCCACTTGTTGCTAAGTTCATGTGCCGCAAAACATAATGAGAGTGACATTAGGTTCGGTTCATATGATTTGATTATAACACAGATTTAATTCATATTTCCCAGGTATCTTGCTAGTGGATGCAGTTTGAAGGATCTGCATTACAACTTCCGCGTTGTCAGATCAACAGCTGGTGAGATCGTCCGCAAGGTGTGCCAAACAATATGGGAAACCATGAAGAAGCAATGTTTACCAACACCCACGGACGAGGCATGGTAGCAATTGCAGCAGGATTTTGGGGGAGAGCCAACTTCCCCAATTGCCTTGGAGCCGTGGATGGCAAACATGTCCGCATAGTGAAGCCACTGCACAGTGGCTCACTGTATCAAAATTATAAACATTTCTTTTCCATTGGCCTACTGGCGGTGTCAGATGCCAACTATAATTTTGTGTATGTGGATGTCGGATCATACGGCAAAGACTCTGACTCCACATTGTTCAGGAACTCTACACTGTGGGATGAGCCCGAGAGTGGGACCCTGCACATACCCAGACCCACACCATTGCCTGGCAGTGACGTGGCAGTCCCCTATGCCTTCATGGGTGACGAAGCATTCGGCCTATCCACACATCTCCTACGGCCCTACTCAGGGACACACCTGACTGTGAGGAAGCGGGTGTTTAATTACAGGCTGTCGCGGGCGAGACGGTATGTGGAGTGTAGCTTTGGCATACTGACCAACAAGTGGAGGATTTTTCGTAGACCGCTTGATGTAAATGTGGATTTCTGTGTGGATATAGTGAAATGCTGTTGCATCCTACATAATTATGTTCGTGCGAGGGATGGTTTTAATTTCGCTGATACCCTCACAGTTACGGGTCTGGATGAATATGCAAACCATGACATAATAGCTGTGAATAGACACAGCAACAGGTTTCGCGATGCTCTGTCTAATTATTTTACTAGCGATGCATGGCAGGTGCCCTGGCAGCTGGGGAGAATTTAACATGTGACGGCACCTATTATGTTTGCCTTTACTTTTATTGTACATGCAATTTACATGTGATTATGAATTAAATAATCATGTACTCACTCTGTAGCTTCTGCGCTCTGTCAGACCACGTATCATACTCCAGGTACACCACCCTCGAGACTGCAACCCATGCGCTGGCCTTTCTCAGTTTGTCCTTGTACAGGTCACAAGCCGTGTCCCAAATCTCGGGATGCTCCGCCACTGCCGCTATCAGACGCTCCACATCAATATCCAGACCAGCCATCTTCTGCAATTGCCAGGTACCACAACAGCCACCACAGGACACTTTTTTCGTCTGGACGTTATATAGGCCGCACATGTGCAGCGTCTGACGTCTCCTAATCACGCAAACACGCCGCTATGCCGCAGCTGCGCACTCTGTACGTCCGTACTAGCGGTTCGGCGTTCTCGAAAAAATGCGTTCGTTTTCCACTTGCGTTGTGCGACCGTACTTCGTATATTGGCCGTCATTGCCCGTCATTTGCTGCTAGTGCGGCCGTAATTATGTGCGCCAGAACGCGCGTTAAAAGTGTGCTAGTCTGACCCCAGCCTTACTCGCACTTTGCGCAGTGGGGTATGGGTGTTCCAGACTTTTAGGAGCTCGGCTTGAAAGTATTCAATTGCACAGTCCAGGTCTGGGATTAGGTTTAGTCTGTACCATGGGAGCTGTTTGAGATCATTTAGGAAGGATTCAAGATTAAATTTCTTGAAAGACCTGGTGATTATTACTTTTGGTGGACATTTTATGGCCCTTATTTTGCGCACACAGTACACTAGGCAGTGATCACTGAAACTGTTAGCGAGAACGCCTGCCTCCTGTATTCGATCAGGACATGAGGAGAGAATCCAGTCCAGCAAGGTGTGGTTAGGGCTTTTCATATTAATGCGAGTGGGGGAGGAAATTAATTGTGTTAGCTGCAAAGCCTTAAACAGTGAGCAGTGTTTATTGTTTTTAGGATTCAGCCAATCAACATTAAAGTCGCCGAGGACCAGCAGTTCGCTTTTTTGGTTTTGAGCGACTAATTTACTAAGCATTTGGGTTATGTCAGAAAGGGATTGCACTGGGGAACTTGGTGGGCGGTAGAATCCAGCAACAATAATTGTTTTACTGAATGGGATCTCAATAGTACCAGAAAGGAAATCAAATGTGGCCGGGGAGCTAGGATTCTGCAATGGGGTGAACTTTATGGAGTTGTCAACATAGATAACAATTCCCCCTCCTCTTTTAGCTCTGTTCTTTCTAGAGCATAACATAACATTTATAATGAAATAACCACAAATGTCTTTTCTGTGCTCACATCATTCTAAGTTTTATTCAACCCCCAAGTGACATTCAATCTTAGTACTTAGTACAACATCCTTTTACAGTTATAACAGCTTTTAAACGTGAAGCATAGCTTGACATAAGTGTCTTGCAGCGATCTACGGGTATCTTCGCCCATTCGTCATGGGCAAAAGCCTCCAGTTCAGTCACATTCTTAGGCTTGCGCACTGCAACTGCTTTCTTTAAGTCCCACCAGAGGTTCTCAATCGGATTTAAGTCAGGTGACTGCGATGGCCACTCCAAAATGTTCCAGCCTTTAATCTGCAACCATGCTCTAGTGGACTTGGAGGTATGCTTGGGATCATTGTCCTGTTGAAAGGTCCAACGTCTCCCAAGCCTCAGGTTTGTGACGGACTGCATCACAATGTCATCTAATATCTCCTGGTACTGAAGAGAATTCATGGTACCTTGCACACACTGAAGCTTCCCTGTACCTGCAGAAGCAAAACAGCCCTAAAGCATGATTGACCCCCCGCCATGCTTCACAGTAGGCAAGGTGCTCTTTTCTTCATAGGCCTTGTTCTTCCTCCTCCAAACATAGCGTTGATCCATGGGCCCAAACAGTTCTAATTTTGTTTCATCAGTCCACAGAACACTATCCCAAAACTTCTGTGGTTTGTCCACATGACTTTTGGCATACTGCAGTCGACTCTTCTTATTCTTTGGAGACAGCAAGGGGGTGCGCCTGGGAGTTCTGGCATGGAGGCCTTCATTACGCAGTGTGCGCCGTATTGTCTGAGCTGAAACTTCAGTACCCACATCTGACAAATCTTTTCTCAGTTCCTCAGCAGTCACACGGGGACTTTTCTCCACTCTACGCTTCAAGTAGCGCACAGCAGTCGAAGTCAGCATCTTCTTTCTGCCACGACCAGGTAGCGTTTCAACAGTGCCCTTTGCCTTGAATTTGCAAATGATGCTTCCTATGGTCTCTCTTGGTATGTTTAACATCTTTGCAATCTTCTTATAGCCATTGCCCTTCCTGTGTAGAGTAATCACCTCTTCTATTGTCTTCCTGGACCATTCTCTTGACTTCACCATGTTTGTAACCACACCAGTAAATGTCTAGAAGGAGCTGAGTATCACATTTTAAAGCTGCCTGTGTATATTATGCTTGGGGCACAGTGCTGTGTATATTATTCTGGGGGTCCATTGCCGTGTATATTATTCTGGGGATTCAGTACCACCTGACTGGCCGGACCGAGTGTGACCTGCACACAAGCTGCCTCACCAGGAGCCAGGCAGCTCAATGACAAATTTCTATCACTGCAGTGCTGGTTAAGGAAAGGTCCACTTTAAACAGCAGTAAGCAGACAGGGCTTCATATTCGGCTGAAACCCCCCCCCCCTTTACCTTCTGTTTACTGTCATCTTCTCTCTCTGGACACAAATCACATCCCCCTCCCCTCTCCTAGAGCTGCTGCGGGGCAGGGGAGGAGCTATGGAGGGAGGAGAGGGGGATTTTTATTCTATTCGATTTTATTCCGTATGCAAACGCCATGCTCCGCTGCTCGTTGTTTGAGAACACAGCTCAAAGCTGACACACAGTGACAGTGGCACCTCCTAGTACCCCCTAATGACACCCCAATAATCACTGGTACCTGGGGCGGCCCGCCCTCCGCCACTCCTCTAAGTACACCACTGCTCTGGTGATATGCTCACACACAAGTTTGGCGAACTGCCAGCAAGTACGGTGCTGTTTGAAGGCAGTGCAAATCCCCATAGAGAAGTAATGGTTAATCTATTCAGAGACACCAAACAGCAGAGAAATGTCAGTGAAATGCCCTGATGTTCGGTGGTTTCAATCAGCAGGTTTATTCAGGCGAACCCCATAGGTTTCAATGTTAAAAATATTCCCGTTTTTTATGCAATATCTAATAAATCATTTATTATTTTAATCTGCAGTAAAAAGTCTTTATTTATTTATTGATTTTTTTTTGTACCTTTTAGTGATTTTTCAGAATTTTTTGGGCTAAATTCCCCCCCTTTTTTTTAATAGCGGTTCTCCTTTTTCTGTAACAGAACTTTTTATTATCAATCATAGGATCTTATATGTAAATTCCAGACATTTTCGTTCAGTAGTTCTTTTGAAAACAGCAAGCCATGGGTTTGCGTTGGCAGCATACAGCGGCCGACTCCATGCACTTTGGGGACCCTGCGGTGAATGGTGAATTCACTGCAAGGTTGGGAAATTTTATTCCCCGAAGTGCAGGGAACTACAGAACACCAAAATGTTGGCGTCATTTCGGTGCTCTGTGAGTAATCCAATTAGTGGTGAGGTTTTTTGTTGCCCCCTGGAAAGTGAAAGCCTAGGCCTTGCCTACCCAGGACATACTTGAAAATTAGTGACATCTCAATGTTTCCTTCCTGGTAAAATAGTTTGCAAAAGTGCCACCCTAGGCCTGGGCCTTGTTGGCCTAGGCCAAAATACACCAGTGGGTCCAGTGCTGTGTACAATATTCTGGGGGCTCAGTGCTGTGTATATTATTCTGGGGGTTCAGTGCTGGTATATTATTCTGGGGGTCCAGTGCTGTGTATATTATTCTGGGGGCTTAGTGCTGTGTATATTATTCTGGGGGCGCAGTGCTGGGTATATAATTCTGGGGGCTCAGTGCTGTGTATATTATTCTGGGGACTCAGTGCTGTGTATATTATTCTGGGGGCTCAGTGCTGGGTATATTATTCTTGGGGCTCAGTGCTGGGTATATTATTCTGGGGGCTCAGTGCTGGGTATATAAATCTGGGGGCTCAGTGCTGGGTATATAATTCTGGGGGCTCAGTGCTGTGCATATTATTATGGGGGCTCAGTGCTGGGTATATTATTCTGGGGCTCAGTGCTGTGTATATTATTCTGGGGGCTCAGTGCTGGGTATATAATTCTGGGGCCTCAGTGCTGGGCATATTATTCTAGGGGCTCAGTGCTGGGTATATTATTCTGGGGGCTCAGTGCTGGGTATATAAATCTGGGGGCTCAGTGCTGGGTATATTATTCTGGGGGCTCAGTGCTGTGCATATTATTCTGGGGGCTCAGTGATGTGCATATTATTCTGGGGGCTCAGTGCTGGGTATATTATTCTTGGGGCTCAGTGCTGGGTATATTATTCTGGGGATTCAGTGTTGTGTATATTATTCTGGGGTTTCAGTGTTGTGTATATAATTCTGGGGGTTCAGTGCTGGGTATATAATTCTGGGGGTTCAGTGCTGGGTATATAATTCTGGGGGTTCAGTGCTGTGTATAATATTCTGGGGGCTCAGTGCTGTGCATATTATTATTCTGGGTGCTTAGTGCTGTGTATATTATTCTGGGGGCTCAGTGCTGTGTATATTATTCTGGAGGCTCAGTGCTGTGTATATTATTCTGGGGGCTCAGTGCTGTGTATATTATTCTGGGGGCTCAGTGCTGTGTATATTATTCTGGGGGCTCAGTGCTGGGTATATTATTCTGGGGATTCAGTGCCGTGCATATTATTCTGGGGGCTCAATGCTGTGTATATTATTCTGGGGGCTCAGTGCTGTGTATATTCTGGGGGTTCAGTGCTGTGTATATTATTCTGGGGGCTCAGTGATGGGTATATAATTCTGGGGCCTCAGTGCTGGGCATATTATTCTGGGGGTCCAGTGCTAGGTATATTATTCTGGGGGCTCAGTGCTGAGTATATTATTCTGGGGGTCAGTGCTGTGTATATTATTCTGGGGGTTCAGTGCTGTATATATTATTCTGGGGGCTCAGTGCTGTGTATATTATTCTGGGGGTTCAGTGCTGTGCATATTATTCTGGGGGCTCAGTGCTGTGTATATTATTCTTGGGGCTCAGTGCTGTGTATATTATTCTGGGGGTTCAGTGCTGTGCATATTATTCTGGGGGCTCAGTGCTGTGCATATTATTCTGGGGGCTCAGTGCTGTGTATATTATTCTGGGGATTCAGTGCTGTGTATATTATTCTTGGGGCTCAGTGCTGTGTATATTATTCTGGGGACTCAGTGCTGTGTATATTATTCTGGGGGCTCAGTGCTGTGCATATTATTCTGGGGGCTCAGTGCTGTGTATATTATTCTGGGGATTCAGTGCTGTGCTTATTATTCTTGGGGGCTCAGTGCTGTGTATATTATTCTGGGGATTCAGTGCTGGGTATATTATTCTGGGGATTCAGTGCTGTGCTTATTATTCTTGGGGGCTCAGTGCTGTGTATATTATTCTCTGGGCTCAGTGCTGGGTATATTATTCTGGGGATTCAGTGCTGTGTATATTATTCTTGGGGCTCAGTGCTGTGTATATTATTCTGGGGACTCAGTGCTGTGTATATTATTCTGGGGGCTCAGTGCTGTGTATATTATTCTGGGGGCTCAGTGCTGTGTATATTATTCTGGGGATTCAGTGCTGTGCTTATTATTCTTGGGGGCTCAGTGCTGTGCTTATTATTCTTGGGGGCTCAGTGCTGTGTATATTATTCTCGGGGCTCAGTGCTGGGTATATTATTCTGGGGGTCCAGTCAGTGGTGTATTTAGGTTTTGTGCTGCCCTAGGCCTGACTAAACTCGTGCACCTCTAATTTAAATTTGATGCACCCCTTCCTGTCAAGGGCACACCTCTTCCTGGTTAATCCCCACCCTTCCTCTTTAAGCTCCGCCTTTTCCTCTCTTTATATTAAAAGTGGATACCAAGTGCCTACTTGTATATTTTGTATACCATTTCAAATGTATCTATTGAGATAAAGAAAATTATGAAATGTTTAAATTCAAGTATTTTTACAAAGAACAGCCACGCATGTCAAGTAAACGGGATCACAGCCGCTCTAATTGGTGGAACAATAAAATCCACAGAAACGTGCAATGCATATGAGCATATCACAGAACTGCACAGCAATAAAACTCACAGTAATATGCAGTGTGTATCACACAATCCACAGCAATAAAACTCCCAGCAATGCAATGTGCGGTGTGTATGAGTGCATCAGAATTCACAGCAATAAAACTCACAGCAATGCAATGTGTGGTGTGTGTCAGCGTATCAGAATCCACAGCAATAAAACTCCCAGCAATGCAATGTGCGGTGTGTATGAGTGCATCAGAATCCACTGCAATAAAACTCCCAGCAATGCAATGTGTGGTGTGTGTCAGCGTATCAGAATCCACAGCAATAAAACTCCCAGCAATGCAATGTGCGGTGTGTATGAGTGCATCAGAATCCACTGCAATAAAACTCCCAGCAATGCAATGTGTGGTGTGTGTCAGCGTATCAGAATCCACAGCAATAAAACTCCCAGCAATGCAATGTGTGGTGTGTGTCAGCGTATCAGAATCCACTGCAATAAAACTCCCAGCAAACCGAGTGTATATGAGCACACAGCAATTATTTATTCTACATTTACCAGCCTCTGTCCGCGGTAGGGCTGTGTGCAGAGTCAGCAGGGACTGTGTACAGACTCAGCAGGAGGTCCCTCCAGGCCACGTTAGGATCACGGCTGTGCCTGTGCGTGGAGCCATCTTGTCAGCAGTGGGGTGCCACTGCCAGAGGGTGCACCGTGGCTTTGATTCCCTTCCCGGTGGGTGTTCAGTCCAGAATAGAGTGACAGTCCATGTTAACGAAAGGGCGGGCAGCTGCGTGCATGCGTGTCACGTGGTTCAGCCAGTCAGGTGGTACTGAGACTCAGTACCACCTGACTGGCCGGACCGAGTGTGACCTGCACGCAAGCAGCCTCACCAGGAGCCAGGCAGCTCAATGACAAATTTCTATCACTGCAGTGCTGGTTAAGGAAAGGTCCACTTTAAACAGCAGTAAGCAGACAGGGCTTCATATTCGGCTGAAACCCCCCCCCCTTTACCTTCCGTTTACTGTCATCTTCTCTCTCTGGACACAAATCACATCCCCCTCCCCTCTCCTAGAGCTGCTGCGGGGCAGGGGAGGAGCTATGGAGGGAGGAGAGGGGGATTTTTATTCTATTCGATTTTATTCCGTATGCAAACGCCATGCTCCGCTGCTCGTTGTTTGAGAACACAGCTCAAAGCTGACACACAGTGACAGTGGCACCTCCTAGTACCCCCTAATGACACCCCAATAATCACTGGTACCTGGGGCGGCCCGCCCTCCGCCACTCCTCTAAGTACACCACTGCTCTGGTGATATGCTCACACACAAGTTTGGCGAACTGCCAGCCAGTACGGTGCTGTTTGAAGGCAGTGCAAATCCCCATAGAGAAGTAATGGTTAATCTATTCAGAGAACACCAAACAGCAGAGAAATGTCAGTGAAATGCCCTGATGTTCGGTGGTTTCATTCAGCAGGTTTATTCAGGCGAACCCCATAGGTTTCAATGTTAAAAATATTCCCGTTTTTTATGCAATATCTAATAAACCATTTATTATTTTAATCTGCAATAAAAAGTCTTTATTTATTTATTGATTTTTTCTGTAGCTTTTAGTGATTTTTCAGAATTTTTTGGGCTAAATTCCCCCCCTTTTTTTTAATAGCGGTTCTCCTTTTTCTGTAACAGAACTTTTTATTATCAATCATAGGATCTTATATGTAAATTCCAGACATTTTCGTTCAGTAGTTCTTTTGAAAACCGCAAGCCATGGGTTTGCGGTGGCAGCATACAGCGGCCGACTCCAAGCACTTTGGGGACCCTGCGGTGAATGGTGAATTCACTGCAAGGTTGGGAAATTTTATTCCCCGAAGTGCAGGGAACTACAGAACACCAAAATGTTGGCGTCATTTCGGTGCTCTGTGAGTACCCCAATTAGTGGTGAGGTTTTTTGTTGCCCCCTGGAAAGTGAAAGCCTAGGCCTTGCCTACCCAGGACATACTTGAAAATTAGTGACATCTCAATGTTTCCATCCTGGTAAAATAGTTTGCAAAAGTAAAAAAAAATAAAAATTTTTTTTTTTTTAGGGGTGGGGCCACCCAGCGGGCCGCCGCCCCCTGGAAAGTGCCACCCTAGGCCTGGGCCTTGTTGGCCTAGGCCTAAATACACCAGTGGGTCCAGTGCTGTGTATAATATTCTGGGGGCTCAGTGCTGTGTATATTATTCTGGGGGTCCAGTGCTGGGTATATTATTCTGGGGGCTTAGTGCTGTGTATATTATTCTGGGGGTCCAGTGCTGTGTATATTATTCTGGGGGCTCAGTGCTGTGTATATTTTTCTGGGGGTCCAGTGCTGTGTATATTATTCTGGGGGCTCAGTGCTGGGTATATTATTCTGGGGGTTCAGTGCTGTGTATATTATTCTGGGGGCTCAGTGCTGTGTATATTATTCTGGGGGTCCAGTGCTGTGTATATTATTCTGGGGGCTCAGTGCTGTGTTATTATTCTGGGGCTCAGTGCTGTGTATATTATTCTGGGGGCTCAGTGCTGTGTATATTATTCTGGGGGGCTCAGTGCTGTGTATATTATTGTGGGGGCTCAGTGCTGGGTATATTATTCTGGGGGTCCAGTGCTGTGGATATTATTTTGGGGGTCCAGTACTGTGTATATTATTCTGGGGGCTCAGTTCTGTGTATATTATTTTGGGGGCTCAGTGCTGTGTATATTATTCTGGAGGCTCAGTGCTGTGTATATTATTCTGGAGGCTCAGTGCTGTGTATATTATTCTGGGGATTCAGTGCTGGGTATATTATTCTGGGGATTCAGTGCTGTGCTTATTATTCTTGGGGGCTCAGTGTTGTGTATATTATTCTGGGGGTTCAGTGCTGTGTATATAATTCTGGGGGCTCAGTGCTGGGTATATTATTCTGGGGGTCAGTGCTGTGTATATTATTCTGGGGGTTCAGTGCTGTGTATATTATTCTGGGGGCTCAGTGCTGGGTATATAATTCTGGGGGCCCAGTGCTGTGTATATTAATCTGGGGATTCAGTGCTGTGTATATTATTCTGGGGGCCCAGTGCTGTGTATATTATTCTGGGGGCTCAGTGCTGTGTATATTATTCTGGGGGCTCAGTGCTGTGTATATTATTCTGGGGGGCTCAGTGCTGTGTATATTATTCTGGGGGCTTAGTGCTGTGTATATTATTGTGGGGGTCCAGTGCTGTGGATATTATTTTGGGGGTCCAGTACTGTGTATATTATTCTGGGGGCTCAGTGCTGGGTATATTATTCTGGGGATTCAGTGCTGTGCTTATTATTCTTGGGGGCTCAGTGTTGTGTATATTATTCTGGGGGTTCAGTGCTGTGTATATAATTCTGGGGGCTCAGTGCTGGGTATATAATTCTGGGGGCTCAGTGCTGGGCATATTATTCTGGGGGTTCAGTGCTGTGTATATTATTCTGGGGGTCAGTGCTGAGTATATTATTCTGGGGGTCAGTGCTGTGTATATTATTCTGGGGGTTCAGTGCTGTGTATATTATTCTGGGGGTCCAGTGCTGAGTATATTATTCTGGGGGTCAGTGCTGTGTATATTATTCTGGGGGTTCAGTGCTGTATATATTATTCTGGGGGCTCAGTGCTGTGTATATTATTGTGGGGGCTCAGTGCTGTGTATATTATTCTTGGGGCTCAGTGCTGGGTATATAATTCTGGGGGTTCAGTGCTGTGTATAATAATCTGGGGGCTCAGTGCTGGGTATATAATTCTGGGGGCCCAGTGCTGTGCATATTATTCTGGGGGCTCAGTGCTGTGTATATTATTCTGGAGGCTCAGTGCTGTGTATATTATTCTGGGGGCTCAGTGCTGTGCATATTATTCTGGGGGTTCAGTGCTGTGGATATTATTTTGGGGGTCCAGTACTGTGTATATTATTCTGGGGGCTCAGTGCTGTGTATATTATTCTGGGGGCTCAGTGCTGGGTATATAATTCTGGGGGCTCAGCGCTGTGTATATTATTCTGGGGGTTCAGTGCTGTGCATATTATTCTGGGGGTTCAGTGCTGTGTATATTATTCTGGGGCTCAGTGCTGTGTATATTATTCTGGGGGCTCAGTGCTGTGTATATTATTCTGGGGCTCAGTGCTGGGTATATAATTCTGGGGGCCAGTGCTGTGTATATTATTCTGGGGGCTCAGTGCTGTGCATATTATTCTAGGGGCTCAGTGCTGTGTATGTTATTCTGGGAGTTCAGTGCTGTGTATTATTCTGGGGGCTCAGTGCTGTGTATATTATTCTGGGGGTTCAGTGCTGTGTATATTATTCTGGGTGCTCAGTGCTGTGTATATTATTCTTGGGGCTCAGTGCTGTGTATATTATTCTGGGGGCTCAGTGCTGTGCATATAATTCTGGGGGTTCAGTGCTGTGCATATTATTCTGGGGGCTCAGTGCTGTGTATATTATTCTGGGGGCTCAGTGCTGTGTATATTATTCTTGTGGCTCAGTGCTGTGTATATTATTCTGGGGTGTCTGTGCTGGGTATATTATTCTTGGGGCTCAGTGCGGTGTCTATTATTCTTGGGGCTCAGTGCTGTGTATATTATTCTGGGGGCTCAGTGCTGTGTATATTATTCTGGGGATTCAGTGCTGGGTATATTATTCTTGGGGCTCCGTGCTGGGTATATTATTCTGGGGGCTCAGTGCTGTGTATGTTATTCTGGGGGCTCAGTGCTGGGTATATTATTCTGGGGGCTCAGTGCTGTGTATATTATTCTGGGGTCTCAGTGCTGTGTATATTATTCTGGGGTCTCAGTGCTGTGTATATTATTCTGGGGATTCAGTGCTGGGTATATTATTCTGGGGGCTCAGTGCTGTGTATATTATTCTGGGGTTCAGTGCTGGGTATAATATTCTGGGGGCTCAGTGCTGGGTATATTATTCTGGGGGCTCTGTGCTGTGTATATTATTCTTGGGGCTCAGTGCTGTGTATATTATTCTGGGGGCTCAGTGCTGTGTATATTATTCTGGGGGCTCAGTGCTGGGTATATTATTCTGGGGGTTCAGTGCTGTGTATATTATTCTGGGGGCTCAGTGCTGTGTATATTATTCTGGGGGTTCAGTGCTGGGTATAATATTCTGGGGGCTCAGTGCTGGGTATATAATTCTGGGGGTTCAGTGCTGTGCATATTATTCTGGGGACTCCGTGCTGTGTATATTATTCTGGGGGTTCAGTGCTGGGTATAATATTCTGGGGGCTCCAGTGCTGTGTATATTATTCTGGGGGCTCAGTGCTGTGTATATTATTCTTGGGGCTCAGTGCTGTGTATATTATTCTTGGGGCTCAGCGCTGTGTATATTATTCTGGGGGCTCTGTGCTGTGTATATTTTCTGGGGGTTCAGTGCTGGTTATTATATCTGGGGGTTCAGTGCTGTGTATATTATTCTGGGGGCTTCAGTGCTGTGTATATTATTCTGGGGGCTCTGTGCTGTGTATATTATTCTGGGGGTTCAGTGCTGGGTATATTATTCTGGGGGTTCAGTGCTGTGCATATTATTCTGGGGGCTCAGCGCTGTGCATATTATTCTGGGGTTCAGTGCTGTGCATATTATTCTGGGGGTTCAGTGCTGGGTATATTATTCTGGGGATTCAGTGCTGTGTATATTATTCTGGGGGCTCAGTGCTGTGTATATTATTCTGGGGGCTCAGTGCTGTGTATATTATTCTGGGGGTTCAGTGCTGGGTATAATATTCTGGGGGCTCCAGTGCTGTGTATATTATTCTGGGGGCTCAGTGCTGTGTATATTATTCTTGGGGCTCAGTGCTGTGTATATTATTCTGGGGGCTCAGTGCTGTGTATATTATTCTGAGGACTCAGTGCTGTGCATATAATTCTGGGGGTTCAGTGCTGTGTATATTATTCTGGGGGCTCCAGTGCTGTGTATATTATTCTGGAGGCTCAGTGCTGTGTATATTATTCTGGGGGCTCAGTGCTGTGTATATTATTCTGGGGGCTCAGCACTGTGCATATTATTCTGGGGGTTCAGTGCTGTGTATATTATTCTGGGGGCTCAGTGCTGTGCATATTATTCTGGGGGCTCAGTGCTGGGTATATTATTCTGGGGGCTCAGTGCTGGGTATATTATTCTGGGGGCTCAGTGCTGTGTATATTATTCTGGGGTTCAGTGCTGTGCATATTATTCTGGGGGTTCAGTGCTGTGTATATTATTCTGGGGGTTCAGTGCTGTGTATATTATTCTGGGGTTCAGTGCTGTGTATGTTATTCTGGGGGTTCAGTGCTGGGTATATTATTCTGGGGGTTCAGTGCTGTGTATATTATTCTGGGGGCTCAGTGCTGTGTATATTATTCTGGGGGCTCAGTGCTGTGTATATTATTCTGGGGGTTCAGTGCTGTGTATATTATTCTGGAGGCTCAGTGCTGTGCATATTATTCTGGGGGTTCAGTGCTGGGTATATTATTCTGGGGGCTCAGTGCTGTGCATATTATTCTGGGGGTTCAGTACTGGGTATATAATTCTGGTGGTTCAGTGCTGTGTATATTATTCTGGGGGCTCAGAGCTGTGTATATAATTCTGGGGGCTCAGAGCTGTGTATATAATTCTGGGGGTTCAGTGCTGTGCATATTATTCTGGGGGCTCAGTGCTGTGCATATTATTCTGGGGGCTCAGTGCTGGGTATATAATTCTGGGGGTTCAGTGCTGTGCATATTATTCTGGGGACTCCGTGCTGGGTATATTATTCTGGGGGTTCAGTGCTGTGCATATTATTCTGGGGGCTCAGCGCTGTGCATATTATTCTGGGGTTCAGTGCTGTGCATATTATTCTGGGGTTCAGTGCTGTGCATATTATTCTGGGGGCTCAGTGCTGTGTATATTATTCTGGGGGCTCAGAATAATTTTTTTTTTTTAAAAAAAGTCTAAAAAATGCTTAAAAAATCCTAAAAAATCTATAAATAAAGAGACTCTTTACTGCAGAATATTATAATTAACGGTTTATTAGCTATTGAAAACGGGAATATTTTTAACATTGAAGCCTATGGGATAAAACATTTTTTAAAAAAATAAAATCCGAGGACATTTTTAAATGTCCTCAGCAACATAAAATAAAACCTTTTTTTTTTTCTTCCTAATACTCACCTGATTCCTGGATCCACAAACTGTAGAGGTGCTGCCCGGCAGTGTGCCGAATCACATGCTGCATTATTTATACTGTAAGGCTGGGTTCACACTTGCAGTTTTTTTACGCACGCAATACGTGCGTTTTTTAACACGCATATCGCGACAAATGTAAAAAATATTGCAGCGCGTTCTCGGCCATAGACTGCAGAGTGAACACGCTGCAATACGCCCAAAAGAAGCTCCTGTACTTCTTTGGGCGTAGGACGTTTTACAGCGCGTTCCTGCGCGCTGTAAAACACCCAGGTAGGAACGGGTCCCATAGCAAATAATGGGATTTCCCTGTTTATGCGGTTTTTTTTTGTGAAAGGATTTTACCAGGAAGGATACATTGAGATTTCTCTCGTTTTCAAGTATGTCCTGGGTGGCGAGTATGTACTGTTAGGTGTCTTGCCCAAGGACACTTACTGGAGAGGTTGCTCGCTGGGATCGAACCCATGACTCCACAGGCTCTCTCCATGCAGAGCGGTGACATTACCTCTACTCCATCCAGCCGGTACTACAGTGTGCAGGAACGCGCTGTAAAACACTTAGGTGTGAACCGGGCATTAAGGTGCTGTCCGGCAGTGTGAGGATTCATATGCTGCATTAATTAGTCTTCTTACAAATTAAAATGCGCATCATATGACCGCTATCGCGTATTCTGTGAAAAAATACGTCCATCCGAGAAAAATGCGTTCATCTGATCCTATCATACGTTTCACCATAATTTAGCCAAAAAAATCACTAAACTTGTTCTGCGTCTCCTAAAATGTCTCCTCTTTTCATACAGGCTGCCGCCCCAAGCAGTTGTTTATGAATAGATTAAAGGAAAACCATTTACCGTCATTTGAAACGTCATTTTTTTGTTTTTAAGTGTTTCTATACATCCTAGAAATCCACCACTTCACGGGCAGGTTATGGGGACCTCCTAGGCACGATATTTGAAGGAATTTTTCGTTTTTATTTTTAACCCTTATTTCATGGAAAACTCACTGTTCCTTTAAAAACGTTGTTTTTTAAACTTTTTGTCCTGGTTTCCTGTCCCCCAGGGCACTACCCGGACCCCCATACACCTTTTATGGCAAATATCTTGCATATATGCCCTCTTGGAGGGCACTCTAAAAATCGAACTTTTGAGTCCCATTGACTTGAATTGTGTTCAGTTCGTGTTCGAACTCGAACTTTTGAAATTGTTCGAGTTCGAATGCGAACCGAACACGGGGGTGTTCGGCTCATCCCTAGATTTGATGTTAGTATAGTGTGTGTGTGTGTGATTTGATGTTGTGTAGTGTGTGTGTGATATGATAGAAACATAGAAAATGTCGGCAGATAAGAACCTTTCGGCCCATCTAGTCGCCCAATTACATGGATACTTTACCTGGATTTATCTTTTGTTTAGGATAGCCTTATGCCTATCCCATGCTTGCTTAAATTCAATCACTGTTTTGGCCTCTACCACTTCTACTGGAAGGCTGTTCCATGTATCCACCACCCTCTCAGTAAAAGAATGCTTCCTGATGTTACTTTTAAACCTTTGCCCCTCTAATCTAAGACTATATCCTCTTGTTTTGCTACTTTGTTTCCTTTTAAATATACTCCCTTCCTCTACCTTGTGGATTCCCTTTACGTATTTAAATGTTTCTATCATATCTCCTCTGTCTCGTCTTTTTTCCAAGCTGTACATGTTAAGATCATTATGCCTTTCCTGGTAACGTTTCTCCTTCAAGCCGTACACCATTTTAGTAGCCCTTCTCTGAACTCTCTCTAAGATGTCTATATCCTTCTGGAGATACGGTCTCCAGTACTGCACACAGTACTCCAAGTGAGGTCTCACCAGTGCTCTGTACAGTGGCATGAGCCTTTTACGACTGCTAATACCTCTCCCTACACAACCAAGCATTCTGCCAGCATTTCCAAGCATTCTGCCAGCATTTCCTGCTGCTCTATTACCCTTAGATCCTCTGCAATAATGACCCCTAAATCCCAACCCTCAGATGTATCAAATATTCTATATTCAGCCCTTGGGTTTTTACGTCCCAGGTGCATTATCTTGCACTTATCCACATTAAAACTCAATTGCCACAGCTCCCACCATTTTTTTACTTTACCTAAATCATTTGTCATTTGGCTGATCCCTCCAGGAACGTCAACCCTGTTGCAAATCTTTGTGTCATCAGCAAAAAGACATACTTTTCCATTAATACCTTCTGCAATATCACTAATAAAAATATTAAAGAGAATGGGTCCAAGTACTGACCCCTGAGGTACCCCACTGGTAACAAGACCATGCGCAGAATAAACTCCATTTACCACAACCCTCTGTTGCCTGTCACTCAGCCACTGCCTAATCCATTCAACAATATTGGAATCCAATCTCAAAGATTGCAATTTATTGATAAGCTTCTATGAGGAACAGTATCAAAAGCCTTACTGAAATCTAAATAAGCAATGTCTACTGCACCACCTGTGTCTATTATTTCTGTTACCCAATCAAAAAAATCAATAAGATTAGTTTGGCATGATCTCCCTGAGGTAAACCCATGTTGTTTCTGATCCTGTAATCTATCAGGGTAATTCAAAGAGATCCGAATTGCTTGAGAAAGGTAACCGAACGCTGAAAATCAGCGTTCGGTTAACTTTCTTGGCCATTCGGCTATCCAGAGAGCAGGCAATTTGCCAAATCCTTGCGAATTGCCTGAACATACGGTGCCTGTTTGGTGGCAGTGAATCCCCATGAAAAAGCACTGATTCGGATATTCAGAGAACACAAACAAGCAGTGAAAGGTTCCCGAATTGCCCTGTCATTCGGTGGTTTAATTCGGCAAGTTTATTCAGGCGAATCCCATAGGCTTCAATGTTAAAAATATTCCAGTTTTAATTCAATATCTAATAAACCGTTCATTATAAAATTCTGCAGTAAAGAGTCTCTTTATTTATAGATTTTTTGGATATTTTAAGCATTTTTCTAGATTTCTTTTTTAAAAAAAAGTCCAATTATCTTTTTAACTTTACTTATTTTTTCTGTAACAGCCCTTTTTATTATCATTCCCTGGACCTCATATGTAAATTTCAGACATTTTCGCTCAGTAGTTTCTTTGCAAACAGTGTTTTACTTTTCAATCATTCATGCAAACTGATTTTCTAATTTATTCACTTCGCTCTTCTGCGGTGTCGGCTTTTTCCGGCGGCTTCGCTGCCTGTGATCCTCTCCTGCTCGGGTTTTTCCGGCTTCTTCGACGGGTTAATCCAGATGTTTTTGCGGGTTTTTGGCGTGCATTCGCCGGGTTTTGCAGTTAGTTTTCGTCGGGTTTGCGGCAGCTTTTCCCTGCAATTCAGGGACCCTGTGGTGCTTGCTGAATACACCGCAGGGTCACCGAAATGGGATCGGCAAAACAAACCAAATTGAAGAGAACGAACAGTCACCGAACGTGCGGTGACTTTTCGAATCTCTTTGAATTATCCTGTATGTGTTTTTAGATGTTCAACAATCCTTTCCTTTAACATGGGTTCCATTAATTTCCCCACTACTGACGTAAGACTAACTGGCCTATAGTTCCCCGATTCCTCCCTACTACCCTTCTTGTAAATGGGCACAATATTTGCTAATTTCCAGTCTTCTGGGACGACTCCCGTTAGCAAGGATTGGTTAAATAAATCTGTTAACGGTTTTGCTATTACGCCACTGAGCTCTTTTAATAACTTAGGGTGGATCCCATCAGGCCCTATTGACATATTTGTCTTTACTTTAGACAGCTGCTGTAGAACCTCCTCCTCTGTAAACTCATATGTAAATGTCTCGTTAGTGTTTCCTCCTAACTGAGGTCCCTTTCCTTCCTTTTCTTCTGCAAAGACTGAACAAAAATATTCATTGAGGCAGTCAGCGAGACTTTTATCCTCTTCTACATACCTTCCTTCCTTTGTTTTTAATCTAACTAATCCTTGTTTTACTTTTCTTTTCTCGTTTATGTATCTAAAAAATGTTTTGTCCCCCTTTTTTACTGACAGAGCTATTTTCTCTTCTTCGTGTGCTTTGGAAGCTCTTATAAATTGCTTTGCCTCTTTCTGCCTAATCTTATAGGTTTGCCTATCTTCTTCACTCAGAGTTTTTTTATAATTATTGAATGCTATCTTTTTGTTCTTCACTATTTTGGCCACTTCTGCAGAGTACCAAAGTGGTTTCTTCCCTTTTTTGTTTTTGCTAACAAGCCGAATGCAATTGCCTGTGGCTTTCAATAATGCCTCCTTTAAATAATCCCATTTCTCCTGGACTCCCTTTAAACTCCTCCAGTCTGATAATGACTCGTTCACACAAAATCTCATTTTAGAAAAATCAGTTTTTTAAAGTCTAAAACTTTTGTTTTTGTGTGGTGCCGCTCCATCCCTGTTCTTATATTAAACCATACTGACTGGTGATCACTAGATCCCAAATTTTCACCTACAACAATGTCCGATACCAAACCTCCATTTGTGAGTATTAAATCCAATATGGCCTCTTTACGAGTCGGCTCCTCAAGTACTTGTGTTAGAGATAATCCCGGTAGGGAGTTTAGAATATTTGAACTCCTGGTGCACCCAGCTATTTTGGTTTTCCAGTTCACATCAGGAAGATTAAAGTCCCCCATGATAATAACTTCCCCCTTCATTGCCATTTTGGCTATTTCCTCAAACAGCAGATTATCTAGCTCTTCTACTTGTCCAGGGGGTCTATAGATCACATCTACACGAGCTACTGTATGATTGCCAAATGTTAGCGTAAACCAAACTGACTCTATGTTCACCTCGCTCACTTTTATTTGGTTCGTTTTTATGTTGTTTTTCACATACAGGGCTACTCCTCCTTGTCGTATAGTGTGTGATTTGATGTTAGTATAGTGTGTGTATGTGTGATTTGATGTTAGTATAGTGTGTGTATGCGTGATTTTATGTTAGTACAGTGTGTGTGTGCTTGTGTATGTATGTGTGTGTGATATGATGTTGTATAGTGTGTGTGTGTATACAGTGTGTGGTGTTGTAGATGTTGGCTCTCCGGCCTCGGTCCTCTCTTTTTCGGTTCACACCACATTAGTTATTTATTCACAGTAAAACCATAAATTCCTTCAGATATTGATTAGAAACGGCACAGCTGGAAAATATTAACACGGCCAGATAAAGAGTAGGACAATACCGAGATAAAGCGTAGAACGCTACCGAGATAAAGCGTAGAACGCTACCAAGATAAAGCTTAGGACGCTACCAAGATAAAGCGTAGAACGCTACCGAGGTAACGCGTAGGACGCTACCGAGGTAAAACGTAGGACACTACCGAGGTAATGTGTAGGATGCTACCGAGATAAAGCGTAGACCGCTACCAAGATAAAACGTAGGACAAAACCAAGATAAAGTGTAGGACGTTACCAAGATAAAGCTTAGGACGCTACCGAGATAAAGAGTAGGACGCTACCGAGGTAACGCGTAGGACGCTACCGAGGTAACGCGTAGGACGCTACCGAGGTAATGCGTAGGATGCTACCGAGGTAACGCGTAGGAC